>JARQOC010000003.1:386618375-386970645 GCA_033576535.1 Allobates femoralis
TCTCTCATCTGACCAGAGAACATTCTTCCAAAACGTTTTAGGCCTTCTCAGGTAAGTTTTGGCAAACTCCAGCCTGGCTTTTTTAGGTCTTGGGGTAAGAAGTGGGGTCTTCCTGGGTCTCCTACCATACAGTCCCTTTTCATTCAGACACTGACAGATAGTACGGGCTGACACTGTTGTACCCTCGGACTGCAGGGCAGCTTGAACTTGTTTGGATGTTAGTTGAGGTCCTTTATTCACCATCCACACAATCTTGCGTTGAAATCACTTGTCAATTTTTCTTTTCTGTCCACATCTAGGGAGGTTAGCCACAGTGGCATGGGCTTTAAACTTCTTGATGATACTGCGCACGGTAGACACAGGAACATTCAGGTCTTTGGAGATGGACTTGTAGCCTTGAGATTGCTCATGCTTCCTCACAATTTGGTTTCTCAAGTCCTCAGACAGTTCTTTGGTCTTCTTTCTTTTCTCCATGCTCAATGTGGTACACACAAGGACACAGGACAGAGGTTGAGTCAACTTTAATCCATGTCAACTGGCTGCAAGTGTGATTTAGTTATTGCCAACACCTGTTAGGTGCCACAGGTAAGTCACAGGTGTTGTTAATTACACAAATTGGAGAAGCATCACATGATTTTTCTAAGGGTGCCAATACTTTTGTCCACCCTATGTTTCGTGTGGAATTATATCCAATTTGGCTTTAGGACAATACTTAATGAGTTTTTTCATTGAAGACAAATTTAATGAAGATAATAATACCAAAGAATTTGTGATTGCAATCATTTTCAGGAAGAAACTGAGTATTATCTGACAGAATTGCAGGGGTGTCAATACTTTTGGCCATGACTGTATGAAACAAACAATACAAATGTTTTCACTCAGGAAAAATTCATAAATTAATATTTGGTGAAATAACCATGATTTCTAAACACAGCTTTGCCCCTTCACATCACGATTTTTATGGATCCGTGGCTATCTGTTGTAAAACGAATAGCCATGAATCCGATTTGGCCCCCATGTATCCCTATGGGTACAGATGGGCACAGATTGGTCCTTAATGGCAATCAGTGTCTGCAGGGTTCAAATTTGCACATCCCCAAAATCGGAGACTGCTCTGATTTTGGGCACAGCGGACACAATCGGACAGCATCGGATCCGATGCTGTCCGATTCAAATAACATGGAGGTATCTATAGACTCGGATCCTGGGAAAAAACAGGATTGTCTCCCGGATCCGGTTTTAGTGTACTGAGCATGCTCAGTACAATAAAACTGCTCTGATCAGTGTAATTTCACTTTAGCAGTGTATGTACATAAACTATCTACATACACTGCTAAAGCAAAATTAAATTTAGCAATGTTAAAAATAAAAAAAAAAAACCTCTCTGCCGGCTGTCCGGGACCTGAGATAAAGACGTCCGAATGCTGCCAGAACCTTAAAAATGTGATTGGCCAGTAGCGATCAGGTGGTATATCACGTCACATATCACCTGATCGCTTCCGGACCATCACATTTTAAGGTCCTGGCAGTGGTGACTGGAAGTCTCCTCGGGTCCCGGACACCCATCAGAGGTATTTTTTTATTTTTAATACGTGTTTTCTGTTGTTATTTTGCTTTCACAGTGTATGTAGATACACGTGAAAGCAAAACTACAGACCTGACATATCACACTGGGGAAGGAACACAGGATTCTTCACCCCCGTGTGACATAACAGCCCCGACACCACTCTGCATCTCCCAGCTCCTTCTGAGTCCAGATTCATCAAAATCATGGATCTGGACACAGAAATGGCATCTGGCGTTCACATCTGGCCCTGTCTGTTCCAGTCTGTGGGGTCCTGCAAAAAAACAGAATTCCCAAGGACAGGAAAAAATCGTGATGTGAAGGGGGCCTTTCATGCGTCTTGGCATGCTTTCCACCAGTCTTTCACACCTCTTACGGGTGACCTTATGCCACTTCTGGCACAACAATGTGAGCAGTTCTTTGATGGCTTGTGATTATCCATCTTCCTCCTGATTACATTCCAGGGATTTTCAAAGGTGTTCAGGTCTGGAGGTTGGGCTGCCCATGACAGGGTCTTGATGTGGTGCTCCTTCATTCACACATTTATTGACCTAGATGTATGGCATTGGCCATTATCCTGCTGAAAAAACAGTCCTCAGAGTTGGGGAACATTTGCCTGAGCAAAAGGAAGCAAGTGTTTTTCAAGGATAACTTTGAATGCGGCTTGATTCATACATCCTTCGCAAAGATTAACCTGACCAATTCCAGCCTTGCTGAAGCATCCCCAGATCATCACCGATCCTCCACCAAATTTTACAGTAGGTGCAAGACACTGTGGCTTGTTCGCCTCTTCAGGTCTCCATCTAACCATTAGAAGACCAGGTGTTGGGCAAAGCTGAAAATTAGACTCATCAGAGAAGATTACCTTACACCAGCCCTCTATGGTTCAATCGTTATGGTCTGTGGCAAACTTCAGCCTGGCTCTCCTTTGCTTCTCATTGATGAAAGGCTTTTTTTCTAGCTTTACATGACTTGAGCCCTGCCTCTAGGAGCCTATTACAAACTGTGCTTGCCATGCACTTCACCCCAGCTTCCATATGTCATTCCTTTTGTGGGTCACTTGACATCATCCTGCGGTTGCTGAGTGACATTCAAATTAGATGCCGGTCATCCCGGTCAGTGGAGAGTCGCTTTCGCCTTCTGCCGTCTGTGGCTTTGTTGTCTCCAATGTCTGCAGCTTGACCATGTTGTAATGGACTGCCATCTTCGAAATTTTAAGGATGGAGGCAACATGACACTCACTGTATCCCTCTGCTAGTAAAGCCAGAACTAAGCCCTTCCTCACTCTTCAAGTACTTTGGCATGGTTAAAAGTTATTTTTTCATTAAAATTACTTTTGGGCTATTCCTAGCACTTGTTTTGCCATCCAGCTTGTCCTATTGCAAGAGGATTGTGACGACCACAGCAGTGTTTTTTTTACACTTTCCCTCATTAAATAAGATTTGATTATTTGGTGATCACTTAATCAGAAGCACATTAAGTAGAATGAGGTGTAATTTGGTTGTAGTTCAACTGACACTGGAATGGAATGGTATGGCTATCAGACATGTAGAGATGGTGATTTGTAGAAAACTGTGCAGTGGTCTCTTAATTTTTGCTAGAGCTGTATATAGACTTTTCAAAACCTTTTGATAAGGTACCACTGGAATGGTTGGTACATAAAATGAGAATAATGGGATGAGGGGAAAATATTTGTAAATGGCTTAGGAACTAGCTCAGTGATTGGAAACTAAGCATGGTTATTAATGGAACACACTCAGACTGTCACAGTTAAAGAGAACCTGTCAGGTCAAAAATCCATATGTAACTGCTATCATTTTCTGATTTGTCATTCTAAACTCTCTATTGATGCATTTCTTTTATTTATATTTCCCTCCTAGCTTCTATAAACTTCAAATAAAGAGATTCATTTAATCTGTCACAGTGAATGATCCATTTAGTTCTCTGCTGTCCACTCCCCACAAGCATGAATATGCATGTCACATACTCACGCCACATCACTGTGTGGCACCCTGTGCAGGTCACCACAGGATCCCTTGGGACATGGATGGATGGTACACAGCAAGCAGACCCCACTAACAAACAACACCTTTCACCCCAGACATGTAGGGGGAGCTCCACTGGTTGCCTTAAGCCAGTTCCCCCTATAAATACGGGTCCTGCAGGGAGAAACACCAGAGTGTGCAGTCACTAGAGAACTGTGAACAGCTAAGTGAGCTGACCTGGTACTGGAGCCGTGCTAGACCCATACCAGAAACACCTGAGGAAGTGGTAGACCCTTAGAATAGGGGTCACAGGAAAAGGAGAGTAACGAGTACAAGATGGGGCAGAGGAGTCATACCGACTCACTCTAACAGAATTCCAGTCACTGGGTCCGAGCTACAAGGACACAGTATAGACCTTGCAGAGAAACCAGCACTACAAATAGGGGGTTTAGCTCGCCGGACACCCGAAGCACCACCAAATGAGAGCCCGGAGTCTAGACCAAGACAGGAATCCCATAGAGTGCCCTCAGTGCAGCAAATCCGGGTGTGAAGAGTCACACAGAAAGTGCAGTAACGGTCTGGTTTCATGCCTGCCAGCATCCAGCAGAGTAACAGATACAAGAAAGCCTACAACCCTGCTTGCTGTGGAAAGTCCTGAAGTGTTTACCTCATCTCCGGTCGAGTGTACCCGTCAACATCAGCAAAGGTACCAAAAGACTTAATGTGTGCGGGTCCCTCTTCCAGTCGCACTACACCGACCGCGCTACCCTATTTCCTTCTAACTCCATTAACTGCCCCGGGGAACCCCGCTCGTCCTGTAGGGAGCGGTTCCATCTAGCTGCCGCACATCACCCCGAAGGCCAAAGCAGCGCCGGTGCCATCACCGGACCCCTAAAGGTGGCGTCACGACAGACATTTTATTATTTTATTGCCATTTTCATCTGCATTCCCCCGGGCCCACGGCCTCAGGAACCGCCACCCGTGACTACCCCCAGTGACCTGCGCCTGAGTGACCGAGTACCCCACTGGCCTGGGCTGGACAACTGCACAGGCGATCCCTGGGAGGGAGCTGTATTCTCTTTGCTCTCCTTGATTGCAGCCAAGAAAGAGGTGAAATACAGGGATTTTTGTGTTCTCACCGTAAAATCCTTTTCTCCTAGCTCATCATTGGGGGACACAGGACCATGGGTGTATGCTTTTCTGCCACTAGGAGGCAACACTAAGTAGAGATTAAAATTGAGCCCTCCTTCCTGCAGTATACACCCGAGCGTGGGCAAAGATATTCAGTTTAGTACTAAAGCAGTAGGAGAGCTGGTAATAAGGTACGAATGGTGTAAGGTACAATGCTGTGCTTGTTAGGTACGCTTTGCATATAGCGGTGTGCTGTGAATGCGGATGCGTTAAAGGGTGGGTGCTGTGTCCCCCAATGATGAGCTAGGAGAAAAGGATTTTACGGTGAGTACACAAAAATCTGTTTCTCCTTCGCATCATTGGGGGACACAGGACCATGGAACGTCCTAAAGCAGTCCCTGGGTGGGGATTTAGCAGTGGTGGTCAGGCATCATACGCTAGCTGCTTACAGATGCGTGACCGCTGCCTGTAAGATCTTCCTACCTAGGCTTGCATCAGCAGAGGCCTGGGTATGGATGTTGTAGTGTTTGGTGAATGTATGTAGGCTGGCCCAGGTTGCAGCTTTGCAGACCTGAGCCGCCGAAGCTTGGTGGCGAATGGCCCATGAGGCGCCTACTGACTGAGTCGAGTGTGCCTTGATTCATTCTGGGATTGGCATTCCCTTGATGCGGTAAGCTTCCTGGATCGTGGAACAGATCCATCGTGCCAAAGTAGATTTGGATGCAGCCATTCCCTTTCTAGGACCTTTGGGTATGACGAACAGCGTTTCTGTTTTGCGTAAAGGGGCTGTTCGGGAGATGTAATGTCTGAGGGGCCTTACCAGGTCCAAGGTATGGAGCTTCTTTTCGATCCGGTGTATTGGAGTTGGGCAGAAGGACGGGAGGACAATATCCTCATTAAGATGGAAATGAGATACCACCTTGGGTAAGAAAGAGGGAGAAGGGCGTAGGACGACTTTATCCTTATGAAAGGATAGGTAGGGGGGCCAACAGGATAGGGCGGCCAGCTCGGACACGCGCCTAATTGATGTAATAGAGATGAGGAAGGTGACCTTGTACGAGAGATAGGTTAGAGGAACCTCTTTCAGGGGTTCGAACGGCGTGTCTTGGAGCACGTCGACGACTAGGTTTAGGTCCCAGACCGCCACGGGCGTCCTGTAGGGGGGATGTGTGGGGGAGACCCCTTGAATGAATGTTTAGACTTGTGATTTTTACACAATCCTACGTTGGAGAAGAATACTTAAGGCTGAAATTTGGCCTTTGATGGAGTTCGGTGCTAGGCCCGCATCAAGGCCATTCTGGAGGAACTCCAGGATCGAGGCGATAGAGAAGAGGAGTGGTTTACGGTTGCGATCTTCGCACCACTTAAAATAGGTTTTCCAGGTGCGGTAGTAGATGCGTGAGGATGATGTTTTTCGGGCGTTGATCATGGTGGTTATGACCTTAGGTGTAAACCCTGCCTGGGTCAGGACCCAGGATTCAATCGCCATGCCGATAAAAGACAGGGCTCCTGAGTTCTGGTGGTAGAAGGGGCCCTGGGACAGGAGGTCCGGCCTGTTTGGGAGTGGCCAGAGCACGTCGGTGAGTAGCTGTACGAGCTCTGAGTACCATGGCCGCCGTGGCCAGTCTGGGGCGATGAGGATTACTTGCGCCCTTTCTGCCTTGACCTTCCTGATCACTCAAGGGATTAGGGGAAGTGGAGGGAAGATGTACGGAAGCTGGAATTGGCGCAAGGGGAGGACAAAGGAGTCCACTCCTAGGGCCAGTGGGTCCCGGGATCTGGCCACGAACGCCGGGACTTTTGCATTCATTCTTGATGCCATGAGGTCCACATCGGGCGTTCCACAGCGTTGGCAGATCTGTTGGAAAACCTCCGGGTGTAGGGACCATTCTCCTGAGGCCAGTCCTTGGCGGCTTAGGAAGTCCGCTGCCCAGTTGTCCACTCCCGGGATGTGTACTGTGATATGATTGACTGGGTTCTTTCGGTCCATTATAGAATGTGTTCTACTTCGTGCATTGCTGACTTGCTGCGCGTGCCGCCTTGGTGATTTATATACGCTACGGCTGTGGCGTTGTCCGATTGTATGCGGATGGGGCGACCAGCTAGGAGATGATGGAAGTGTTGGAGTGCTAGGCGAATTGCTCGCAGCTCTAAGATGTTGATTGGGAGGCGTGACTCTTGGGGTGTCCAGCGACCGTGTGCCGTGTGCTGAAGGTAGACAGCCCCCCAGCCGAGTAGGCTGGCGTCGGTGGTTACTATCAGACACTGGAGTGGGAGGAAGGATTTCCTTGCGAGATGATGGCTGTGTCCACTATTTGAGCGTTCTTTTGACTTTGGCGGATAGACGGTGTTTTCAGTTGAGGCTGAAGGGGCTTTTGTCCCAGGTCGAGAGGAGGAAGAGCTGTAGGGCTCGGAGATGTAGCTGGGCAAAGGGGACTGCCTCCATTGCGGCCACCATTTTTCCCAAGACACTCATGCCGAAGCGGATGGACTGGGGGGAGCGGCTGAGAAGAACCTGCACGCCTTTTTGGATTGCTGTGGCCTTGTCCTGAGGGAGTATGACCAGCCCTCTTGCGTGTCTAGGGTCATACAGAGAAAGATGACTGTTTGGGCTGGCTTTGGGGATGATTTTTCTAGGTTTATGAGCCATCCTAGGTGGGAGAGAGTGTCCATTGTGATTCTGACGCTGTCGAGGCATGCCTGAAAGGATGGTCCCTTAATCAGCAGATCGTCTAAGTACGGTGAGATGACGACTGCTCGTGCGTGCAGGATGGTCATGACGGCCGCCATGACCTTTGTGAAGACTCTGGGTGCGGTTGCCAGGCCGAAGGACAGGGCGACGAACTGGAAGTGGCGTTTTTGTACCGCAAACTGCAGGTATCTTTGGTGGGGTGGAAAAACGGGGATGTGAAGATACGCGTCTTGTATGTCGATGGTTGCTAGGAATTCTCCTTTTTCTAAGGACGCCATTACTGAGCGTAGGGATTCCATTCTGAAATGCCGAACTTTTCCAAATTTGTTGAGAAGTTTGAGGTCCAGGATGGGACGCACTGACCCGTCCTTTTTTTGAATGACAAACAGGTTTAAGTAGAAGCCCTTGAACTGTTTCGTCTACTGGTACTAGTTTTATGACGCCGGATTTGAGCAGGGAGTTGATGTCGTTGAGGAACGGTTTGGTGTTTCCTTTGGGGGGCGGGATAGGAAGAAGCGATTTGGGAGCCGGGATGTGAATTCTATCTTGTAGCCGGACGACACCAGTTCTCTGGCCCAATTGTCATGTACGACGTTGAGCCATGAGTGGCGGAAGAGCTGAAGGCGTCCGCCTGTTATGCTGGTGTCGGGCGGTTGTGGAGGGGAGTCATGTGTTAAGTTTTTGTGGCCTCCCGCCTTTAAAATGAGTTTGTTTAGGGCGGGTCTTCCATGTTTGGTTGGTCTTAAAGGAGTGTGGATAGCTGTTGGCCCCGCGGGTCGGCCGACCTGCGTTAGTGCTGGCATTAGAGCTGGACCACCTTGGTGATCTTTGGGAGGCTTGGGAGCGTGTGTGAGACTGTGGGCGGCGAAAGGGTCGCTTCAACCTCTGCTGGGGGAGAAACTTGCTTTTGCCCCCTGTAGTTTCAGAGATGAGTTGGTCGAGTTTTTCGCCGAATAGGCGACCTTCCCTAGTACGGTAGGTTTATGAGTGACCTTTTTGATGCTGGATCAGCATGCCAGCCCTTAAGCCACAGGGTTCGGCGCATGGAGATTGCGTTTGCTGTCGCCAGTGTGGCGCAGTTGGCTGCGTCTTTGGATGCTAGCAGGAAGTAGCGGTGTGCTTTGGCCAGCAAATCGAGTTGGTCTGCCGGGTTCTGGTCGGGGTCTTGCAGCGTCTGCTGAATGTCCTGGATCCAGGATTCCGCTGCTCTGGCCACCCATGCTATGGCAAACAAGGGCGAGAGAGCTGCCCCTGAGGCCTCAAAGATTGAGCGCACTAGAATGTCAAGCTGGCGGTCAATGCGGTCTTTGATAGACAAGTTGTCTGAGATGGTAAGTAGGGTTTTGTTAGCCAGACGCGACACTGCCGGGTCTACGGCTGGTGATTCAGCCCATTTTTTTATGTTGGTCTGGGGCAAATGGATATTTGGTTTCAAGGGCCTTGCGGCCTGCAAAGCGTTTGTTGGGCCAGTCCCAGTGTCGTTGTACTAAACCGACGATCTCCTCAGGGTTAGAGAAGACCCGGCGAGGGCGTTTAGTCTTTGAGAACAAGAAGCTGCACTCTGGCGTGGGGACGCACTCATCTTTGATATCCAGTGTCATGTTAACATGACCAGTGTCTGGATGTCTGTGGTCTCAATCTCGTAGGGTGTGTCTGGGTCCGATAGTTCACCCTCGGAGCGTGACTCGGACTGGTGACGAGGTGAAAGGGAGCGAGACCTGTCACTTGATGACGCATTGGGAGATTGTTCCCGGGATGGCCTGGTATCAGTCAGTTTTTAGTGGTTAAAGAGTCTGTGGGCTGTTCCCTGCTGGAGTGGGAGCGGTGACGCTTAAGGGTACTGGTTGTGTGGGACTCAGACCGGGCCTGCAGCATTTCGACTATGGAGTCCATCCGTTGCAACAGTATTATACCCCATGGAGGGATGTCGGGCACGAGGGACCTGCGTCAGAGGTAGCCTCTATGGGACTTTCAGGTTCACAGTCCTTGCACAATTGTGATGTATGCTTGCGTGGGAGCGTGGCCTGGCAGCTGGTGCATGATGCCTTGTTCCCTGCGCTGCTTTTGTCCGTGGACAGTTTTGGATCTGCCATTGCGTACCAGATTACTGTGAGCAATGGCACTGTGGTGTCCTAACTGGTTTGTAATGAGGGCAGGGGTGGATATCTGCAGGAAAGAGGGTCTCCTATGGAGCTTAGCTGGATCCTGTGTCCCCTGCTATGTCGTCCGTGTTGTGCTGAGGTCTTTCCCTTGAAGAGGCACCCGAACAAAAGGACTGTGACCTGAATGTGTCCCTGGGTAGGATGAGTGCTTTTTGTGGCCCCCTGTGAGGGGGCTAAGCCCACCCTACTTTAGCAGGTCTCCATGAGGAATAGGCAGGTATCAGCCCCAGGTATATTACCTGAGGGCTGTACCTCTGTGCAGTTGTAGTATGGAAGCTGCTTTGTTTGATTTTTGCGCCGGTTTTGGGGCGTGTTTGAGGGTTGTGGCACTGTATGTGTTGTCTATGAGACTTTCCTATTTACTGTGCTGTGGGGCTGCGCCTTTGGCCCTGAACGACATGCCCACTGGCTAATTGAGCTATTATGGGCGTGGGCTTGTCCCTGCGCCTATTCTTACTGGCTGGAGCGGTGGCACGGCGCTCAGCCAATGACTGTGGGCCTGGCCATGAGTGAAACGCTCAGTGGCCAATAGGAGCACGGCTGGCTGCTTCATCGCGCCCGCCCCTTTTGACGCGGGCTGTGACGCGCGGCCAATGAGCTGGGGCCGTGGGCGGCGCTGTAATGTAGGCCTCGATTAACTGCGGCCCGGGGAGCGGCGCCGGCTGGCCGCGATGGCTGCCACCCTCTGATTGGTACGGCTCCTGGCCTGTACGTGCACTCCAACTTACCGGCAGTGCGCGTCCCGGCCCAGGGGCGCCGCGTTGGGGACATCTGGCAGGTCCAAGATGTGCTGTGAGTGCCGGGGTGATTGAGGGTCCTGCAGCCCTTGCTACACCAGAGCCCTTAGGGATGGCTTGGTGAGCAGCATGTGGTGGCTGCTGTACTTCCTCACCTGCCTCTTTTGCTGGAGGTGGGAGTTGTCCTGTAGTCGTGTGCTCCCCTTGGTGCCCTCTGGGTGCTGGTGCCCTCTGGGTGCTGGTGCCCTATGCATCCCCCTGTCCTGCAGGGTGATGGCCTGGTGGCCTATGTGCACCAGTGGCCTATGCATCCCCATGTGCTGCAGGGGGGGTGCAGGTATGTGTGATGGCTACTGGTGACCCTGTGCCAGGAGAGCGGGGTCCTTTTATGAGGATCCGTCCTCGGCTTCCGTGGAAATTAGGCGTAAAAGTGAAAGTATATGTGGTCTGAGCTACAGACCGCATGTGCCTCCTGCGACACTAAGCTAAAAACTGAATATCTACGCCCACACTCAGGTGTATACTGCAGGAAGGAGGGCTCAATTTTAATCTCTACTTAGTGCCGCCTCCTAGTGGCAGAAAAGCGTACACCCATGGTCCTGTGTCCCCCAATGATGCGAAGGAGAAACAACAGATACTGTCACAGCAGGATATCTGCTTACAGAAACAGATGTAGTCTAGGTAAGTCAGATCGGCAATAGCTCTCTCCCTCCTTGTCTTCATCAGAACAGATGCTACTGAAACCTCATACTGCACTGTTAGCAAAGGGAGGAGACAGCTGCTGAGAGGGAGTGCATAATTACATGACAGTTTATACAGCACACAACTATTCCTGTTTGGTTATAATGGAGAGGACTAATCCAGGAGCTCACTGCAGGGTCTGACAATTCTGATAACATGGAAACTGCAAACGGTACAATAATGATTTTACATGTTTATAAAAGGTCTGCCCAGGCCCTATTCAAGGGTAATAATAGTATCATGCTGAAAAATGACCTGACAGTGTCCCTGTAACAGTTGGGTACCACAGGGGTCAGTATTGGGCCTGCTTCTTGTAGGTATCATACAGAATAGAATTTCAATATTTGCAGATGATAATTAACTCTGCAGGGTAATCAATACAGAGGACAATTTTATATTACATGAGGCTTTAGGGCAGCACAGTTGCTCAGTGGTTAGCACTGTGGCCTTGCAGCGCTGAGGTCCTGCTTCCAAATCCCACCAGACATGACCTGCAAGGAGTTTGTATGTTCTCCCTGTGGTTGCGTGGGTTTCCTCCGGGTTCTCCGATTTCCTCCCACATTGTAAAGACATACTAATATAATGTTTAGATTGTGAGCCTTAATGGGGACAAAATTACTGAAGTATGTAAAGTGCTACAGAATTAATAGTGATACATTATATATATATATATATAGTAAGCTGAAGACTTGGACTGACAAATGGGAATTGAAATTTAATGTGGATTAATGTAAGGTCATGAACTTGAGCAGAGAAAATAAAATGTATAATTATGTACTTCATTTTAAAACACTGGGTAAAATGCACTAAAAAAGACTTGGATATATGGGTGGATGGCAAACTCAACTATTCTGCCAAATATTAGGCAGCTACTGCCAAGGCTAATAAAATATCGAGATGCATTAAAAGAGGCATACAGTAGTGTTTAAACTTAATAGCAGTCCAAGATGACTAACCAGATTATTTACTGTTTTGGTATAAATTATGTAAGGCCCTTTCCACATCTGCGTTTGTGCTGCATTTGGAACCATGCGGTTTTCAGCAAAAACGCATGCATTTTTTCTCCGTTTGCATGCGTTTTTACAACAGAAGTCTATGGGAGAAAAAACACATGCGTTCAAACGCAAAGCAATGTGTTAGATGTGAACTTAGCCTTGGGCTGGTTTCACATTTGCGTGTCTGCATGCGGAAGGCATGCAGACGCAAACTCAGTGCAAACACAGCCATACTTATGTGAATGCAGCGGAAACGCTCCGCATGGGGGTCTGTGGCGCAGGAGCCGCACGCGGGAGCCGGACACTGGGTGCTGAAGCTCAGTGCCGGCCGGCACTGAACTTCAGCACCATGAGCTGTCCCCTGCTGACAGTTCATGATCGCGGCTAGCTCCCCACGATCTTGAATTATCAGCAGCTGCTATAAGAAGAATCTGGCTGAACACCGGACCGGAGGGCATATTTGGCCCTCCGGTTCTGAGCCCAGATCAGGTCTAGGAATGTCCGATTCACATTGGACAGCCCTGGACCTGATTGTGCCGTGGTGTGAACCTGACCTTAGAAGACCTGTATGAAGCTAATATTTTAGCATGAAGTCCCCGCTAAGTTCCACTGTTATTAAAAGACATGTACTGAAGAGGATACAATTTGCCAAAGATCATATCAACTGGCCTAAAAGAGAATTGGAGAAACATTTTGTGGACTGATGGAAATAAAATGTTCTTTTTGGGTCCAAGGGCCTGACAGTTCGTCAAATGATCCACAAACTCTGAATTCAAGCCACAGTACACTTTGAAGACAGTGAAGCATGGTGGTGCAAGCATCTTGATATGGGTATGTTTCACTTACTATGGTGCCAGGCCTATTTACCAAAGACCAGGGATCAGGATCCAGTTTGCATATATTAAAAGACTTCAAGAAGTTCATGTTGCCTTACTCTGAAGTGGAAATACCCAACAAACAAGCAAAATCTTAGTTCCAGTCAACAAAATTCAGGTTATGGAGTGGCCAGCCTAATCCCTAGACCTTAATCTGATAGAACACTTCTGTGATGACATCCAAAATGTGGTTTCTGAGACAAAGTCAGCAAATGCAAATACATTTTGGGATGTAGTCAAAGCATCCAGGGTTGCAATAACAGTTGACAGGTGCCAGACGTTGGTTGACTCTTTGCAACATTGATGTGAAGCAGTTCTAAAAACTGGTTATACAACTGCTGTATTTTTCGGACTATAAAATGCACTTTTTCCCCAAAATATTTTTGGGGAAAGGTAGGGGTGTGCGTTATAGTCCCAATCTACTGATGTATTGTGGGGCTGTGCTGTATGGAGGGGCGGCTTTAGAGCGGTGTCCAGAGGCTGGAGCAGGTGTCACAATTTAGTGGATGGGAATGGCTTTTACGGGCAGGGTGACCAGGGAAAAACTAGTCTGACCCTAGACTGGGAACCTTGAATAGCCTGACCCAAAGGTATCCCTGAAAGTGACAAGGTTCGGGTCTCCACCCTATTCCCCCCAACTCCTCCACCAACCCTGGGCTCTTCCCCCTCACCTCCCTCCACTGAACCAGGGTACAGCAACCTCAAAAGAAAAGTCCTTCAGCAGCACAAACTACCAGGCCTGCACAGCACGGCTTCCAGGCACTACCTAGGGGAAGGAGAGGCATTTTAAAGGCCAGGGGTGGAAACTCACATTAACTTCACATCCAGCAGCCCATGGCAATAGAACTGGCATTAACTCATACAGTACTGCAGGGACAAGCAAACAGAAGGATGGCGTGGGCTGCAGGAGGCAATATGGAGAGGGGAGTATGATCGTTTATTACTTTTTAAACTGAGTGTCAGCATGGGGTCCATATTCAGAATGCGAAGGCCATATCCAGGTTCGGGGCCCATGTACCAGGATGAAGGATCATCTCCAGGATGGGGGAGCCAGGTAGCAGGATGGGAGATCATCTCCAGGATGGGGGGGGCCATGTACCATTGGGGAATCATCTCCAGTACAAATTTTGAGTTTGTAAAGACAAATGCAGACACTTATTTTTTTCAACAGCCCAATGTTCATTTATTATTTTCTGTAAAGTTATTAGAAATGACATATATTTTGAATCAGGTTTTGATTTAGAAAACTGCGTGCAATGATCCCAATGCATGGAAATAAAAACTATTGTAAAGATTTTAGGCTTAACTCATGTTTCTGAACACACTGCTATTATTCTGAACTTAACTGTAAATGTTGAGGTCATAAGAAGAACATAATTTCACCTTTATACAAGTCACTAGTGCGACCACACTTAGAATACTGTGTACAATTCTGGTCTCCGGTGTACAAGAAAGACATAGCTGAACTAGAGCGGGTCCAGAGAAGAGCAACCAAGGTTATTAGAGAACTGAGGGGTCTGCAATACCAAGACAGGTTATTAAACTTGGGGTTATTTAGCTTGGAAAAACAAAGGCTTAGGGGTGATCTTATAATAATGTATAAATACCGTATATACTCGTGTATAAGCCGACCCGTGTATAAGCCGACCCCCCTACTTTTGCCCCCAAAACCTGGGAAAACCTATTGACTCGTGTATAAGCCTGGTTGCTCTCCCGCAGTTTTGACAACATAGGTATGATCCTTTGTATGTTTTACTATGCTCAGCTGTTACTGTGACTCATGGTGCTGTTATCTTTACTTTGGGTATAACCATGTATGTACGATTCAGTCTTATACTTGTTCTGAGAATCATTAAGGTGGAACTCTACCAGAATGGTGCACTTTACCTATTTATTATGTGGTTCTCTATAGTATCTGTACTATTGCAATATATCCTGTATGTACATTGTAAAACCTATTTTTGTTCAGCAGTCAAGTACAACTGCTCTATACCTTGGTCTTAACATGTCGGTTTGAGTTGCATCTCAGAACCTCTGTTGTGTCACTTTTTTACACATGATTTAATAAAAGAAAAAACTTTTACTGCAATATACTCCATGTATTCCTCCAGTTTTTAAATGCTGTTTGTATGGAGATTGTGCAAACTACCCCCTGAGTGGTGATTCTTTCGCCAGGGGTGTTACTATATAATGCCGATCAAGGTTATATATCTAATCTACCACACAGAGTATCATAAACGGCATCCATGATTTGAGGCAAAGCTTTTAAGTCCATTCTTACAGAGTTTTGCTGTGTGCTTTTTTTATTGGGCGCCATGTCGGGACTTAAGACCACCTCTTCATTCCCCCTTGTGTTAGCGCTATTGGCCTCAAAAAGAAAAGCAGTACAGGTTCTCATCAGAGCTTTTGTCCAGACATTAATGTGAATTGAGAAGAAACAATGAGATCTGTTTCAGGCTGGTTTCCCATTGAGATTTTTTCCTGTACGTGAGGATCCTACTTTTTGCAGGACCCCACGGACAGGAAAAGGATCGCATCGGAGGTGACCTCCGGAAGCCATTTGTGTGTCTGGATCCGTGATTTTCACGGATCTGGACACAGAAAGCCTGAGCCTGCAAAGTGCAGACAAGCCGGGCATATATGTGTATATATACACATTGCGAGAGTGAACTTAAGTAAAAGCAAGTGTTAAAAAATAAAAAATATATATGCTCACCTCTCCAGTGAGTCCCCCGATGCACTCCATCTAGCTCCCGAGGGTTGAAAACACATATACTTATTGCAGGTATATGGCAGTGAGCAGCTGTTTAAAAATGTGCAGAGGATGTCCTCAGAAGCCGCAAATGCAACACATCCTGGTCTTCCTAAGTAAATAGTAAGATATCACAAGTTTTGGTGTCATCTCTGCTTGGTGAGGAGAAAGTCTAGGAAGTTTTATCATACTGCGGACAGCGCTACACTTTTTTGACTTCACCAGTGGTAGATATACAAGTTTTACCTTCCGCACTGGAGTTTATCTATCACTATCACACTAGCCTTCGTTTATTCAGAATATTTTCTCTCCGATCACAGCAAAGACCAGTATGGTAGTGATATAGTGAAGCAGCAGAAAGAAATAATCTAAAGTAGTAGTATTTGCCCAGGAGAAGTGCCCTTCCTACCTGGGCATTAGGAGCATGTGTCTTGCAGAGTGATCAGTGAGAACCATACCATCCACAAAATGGAGAAGAGCTTCTATCAACAAAAAGGTTTACAAACTGAAGGTATTTTAAATAGATATTGATGTTCACTGCAGCTAGTATCTACATAAACTATTTTTTTTATGCTTTAATAAAACTAGAGTTTTGTCAATATGTTCTCTCCAAGTCCCACAAATAACAATGCATGCAGGGAAAGTGTGACCTTGCTGCCTAAATGAAAATTGCATAGCTGTGACCTTATTCTTTAGAATCGGGATCCCCAATCTGTCACTCGCGGTCCTGTGATGTGTGGCTCGCACTTGCCTTCCAACTTAGTGCATAAGCACCAGGTCTAGCAAAGAGCTATTGAGAACAGGACCCCAGATGGTGAATTATGTGAGCAGTTGTGAACAGAAGAGAAGATCTGAATGGAGGTAAGGTAGGAACTCTTGGGTCTTCGTACACTGCCTGGATGCGATTTCTGGTGAAAAGCTTTGGCTGTCGGTATACCGCTAATGGGGACTCTGTCCCCTGCATTAAACATTAAAGAACCAACTTGCAGAGAGTTATTTAATATTGGTACACAATCTATTTAAAAAAATAATTTAATGCATAACTAATGACAATACTACCAAAAAGCTCATAGTTATGTACACAAGTGTCTTCCTTTAACATTTCCATTATAAACTCAAAACTCTTAGGAGTGGTAAACTTTTTTTTTTGCACACAAACCGGTGTAACTAAAAAAAAATGAATATTAATGCTTCCTTAATTCCTTACGACAGTCATAAAGGTGTTTGTAGCATTAACATAACAGAAGTCTACTGTGCTTCTAGTTTTCTAGTTGCCGTCTTGTCAAACATAGGTCAGCAGTCATTCCAATGTGCCTGAAAGAAATAAGAGTCACATACATTTTATTAAACATTACAGCAACTTACTAGTTACATAAAGAAAAAATAAAAGTTGTTTATACAATTTACAAGCTTTCACAAAGGCCGCAATATTTAAGCGTACTTTCACACTGCATTGTAGCACCTGTTCCGTGATCCCATCAGGGCTTACGTCCAAAACCCCTCGCAAAATGGGCTTTGGACGTATATGGAGACTGGGCCGTTGACTTCAATGATGCAGACTGAATCAACAATTGCTCTATCGTGCACCATTTTTGTGAGTATACGTCTATTGCAGGCAGACACCTGTCAGCACATACATCCGAAGCCCATTTTGTGGTACGTTCGGACGTAAAGCCCCAACAAGAGGACTGTACGGGTGCTACAACACAATGTGAAAGCACTAGTCTGCATAACCAGCACCCATGTAGTGCAGAGAAGAGCAGAGTGCATACACAGAATAACAAAATAAAAAAAAAAATTGCAACTCTATTACTCTCCCCACCTTAAATAAAAAAAATATTGCTGCATTGCAAGCCAGAGACCAATAAACCATGTGTAAGCTGTGTGACAAATTTTGACACATAGACATTTTGAGCTAGTTTCAGTAAGCTACATCGATTATAAGGATGATCTCTCACTGCCATTTAAAACGGATCAATGCAATGTATAAAAAAAAAAAAAAAAAAAAAAAAAAAAAAAAAAAAAGAAAAAGAAAACACATTGCATCCAGACCATTAGACAATGAGGCAGAGCAGATCTGATTTTTCCCTCAGCTTGAATCAGACGGAGGAAAAATAAAACATAGCATGATACGTCTGCACTCGTGTCTCGAGTCAATGGGTGCAAGAAGAACACACAGCACGTGGACCACACACCAATGAGTTTTTAACATGATTTTTTACATGCTCTAAAAAGCTAGGATAGTTAGATAGGATATGAGAGCTAGATAAAAGATATATTTAGAGATAGATGGATGTCAAACAGCTATATGTAGTCCCACTGTCCTACATATTATAAGCTTGCACCCTTTAATGCCTTCTATGTGTCACTAAAGGGTGCTTAGCCTTGTATTTAGCCAAAAAAGAAAATTATAAAAACAATGTGGGGTCCCCCCAATATTTGCTAGCTAAATGGGGTAAAGCAGACAACTACAGTTTTCAGGCAGGAATCACACTGTCAGTGTGATATGCGACTAAGTCGGACGTGTCACGGATAATTAACTTAGAATGGCCTCTCCCTCTCTAGACAGGAGCGTCAGCTGCTTGTGTTTCTAAGCAGCTGCACACTCCTGCCCTGATAAGGGGAGGCCATTCCAATGTAATCATTCCTGACACATCCGACTTAGTCGCATATCAAACGGACAGTGTGATTACAGCCTCAAACTGCAGCTGGCAGTTTTTCCTTGGCTAATACAAAACTGGTCACCCCACTTTTTTTAATTTATGAAAAAACAAATAAACAACATAGGGGTTCCCCCATCCCAAATTGGATCACCAGCCAAGGTAAAGCTGACAGGCTGCAGTTTGATATTCTCAGGGTGGGAAGAGCCATAGTTATTGGCCCTCCCCAGCTTAAAAATAGCAGGCCGCAGCCACCCCAGAACTGGAGCCTCCATTAGACGCATCAATTCTTGCTTTTTAGGACTACTTCGGATTCGGTAGATTACTGTGAGTTTTTCTTTTTTGGGGGGTGTTTCAATAAATTAGTTAAATAGTAAATGTGTCGTGTTTCATTTCAAATAAAATATTTTTGTCGTCTTTACTTTCATTATTTCTGACTGGGTTAGCAATGTCGAGTATCTGATGGATGCCTCGAAATTACTATTCCCTGGGTTTGATGTCAGTGGACACAGCTGGCATCAACGCCAAATACCATTACCCCGTTTGCGAATGCACCATAACAGCATGAAGAGCCATGGTGAAGTGCCAGGATTGGCGCATATAATGAAGACACCAGTTCTGGGGTAGCTGTAGACGGCAGCAGGTTGTCTAGCTGACGGCAGAAGGGGTAATCCAATCAGCTATAGTAACAACAGTCTGTGATTTCTAGAATATTGCATCTTTACAACATCACAAACTCTTTCAAGTCCCCCAAGAAGGCTGGTCGCATTAGAAAGACAAATGCAATAGAAGACAGGATAATGCGAAGAATGTCCATTGGTAATCGTTTCAACACTGCAAATGGAATAGCTCACCAGTTCAGCACTGAACAGGGTAAGGATCTGTCTCGTCATGCAGTGTTACAATGTTTGAGAGCATTTAGACTGAAAGCCAAAAAACCTCATAGGCCGAAATAGTGAAAAGTCTAGACTCACCTTTAGTGAGTTGCATGTTGTGTGGACAGGGGAGAAGTTGTCCACAGTTCATTTTAGTGATAAAGAAGTCAGTGAAAGGTGGTGGAAGGGTCATGGTTCGGGGAATATTTTCTGCTGCAGTAATTGGACCTCTCATACAGATAAATTGCAGAGTGAATGCAAGTGTGTATCAGAATCTTCCTCAAACAACAACTGGATCCTTACTTGCATTCAGCATTCAACCAGCCAGCAAAAATACTGTTTTGATATAACTATTAAGAATCTGTATAGAAGAAAATAATCCACCACCCCTTATAAGGGAAATAAAAAGATAGGTAAATGAAAGTGTAATAAGTATATACAAGTTACCCATGTGTAATATTTCATATATGTGAAATAACGAATAAATTGTGTCACTAAATATGTGAGTAATATAGAAATCATGTGAGCTAAAAAAATGTGCTATAATTACACATTATTAAAAGGAATCGGTTATGGTTTTGTTAGTAAACTGCCCCAAATGTTATTTAGATCATGTAGTGTTTATTAATAGTAACATTTATTTTTTTTAAATCGTATATATCCCAAAAAAGCATATTAGATACTTACTGTATTTTTCAGATCTTAAGATGCACGTTTGTTCCCCCAAATTTATAATCCGAATCTACTGTGTGCTGTGGGGGAGGACGCCTTTGGAGCGGTGTCCGGGAGCTGTAGAAGGCTGGAGCAGGCTGCAGCTGTGGCCCCACTCATTGGATCAGCGGCTGCAGCCCCATGCAATCCTGTGTGTATAGACCCATTCCTCCCACGCTTTCATGGAAAGCAGCGACTGTCTGGGTGATTGACAAGCATACTCGCCTCTTCATATCGCTCCCTGCAGGCGGCACCATCCTCCTGTCTGTACCAGTACAAGGTCATGTGGCACAGCACAGTGACTATCAGCATGGGCGGCTGTGTACCGATTGCAAGAATGACACTGCCATTATAAGACGGACCCCTTTTAACGCTAAAAATTATTTTTTTTCTTCTTTGCTTCACCAAATTTGAGGGTGCTTCTTATAATCCAGTGCATATTATAAAGCGGAAAATACAGTACATGTCTTAATTAGCTACTGTCCCAAACAGTCATAGACAAGGTGACTATAATAGGTAGAGTCTACATTGTTGTCCACACCTTCGCTTGCCTAGCTCCACCTATTACAGTCAAATGGTCGGGACATCACCACAGGTCCATTATACATAGCATTAGATTAATCTTGGCATCGCTGCAGTTGAGTGACATGCCTTAACTCACAACCGCCCAGATGACTGCTCGACTGTTTTGGGCAGCTAGGTTTTTTGGACGCACTAGACAATAAGACGCACCCAGATTTTAGAAATGGAAAAAAACAAACATTTGAAACACAAAATGTGGTAAAAACATAAATAACATACTATTATATATAATATCATAACTTATAAAATAGTATGTTAGTTGGAAGCTACGGGCAGAAGATATTGGTGCGGAACCGGAGTGGCATTGCTAAAGTATATGAAGACACTGGAAGGCGAGTACAAAGAATGGGGGCACAGAGGCTAACATTTAAAGCTCCACTCCAGTGCTGAAAACAAAACAAAAAAAGCCACTGGTGCCGCTTTAAGATCCCATGGGTGAATTAGAACTCCTAGCACATCTAAGGACATGACCAGTTCCTTTACGCAAACTCCAAGGGAGGGGGTTATTAAATAGAGCAATAAAATATTATGAGGAATAAATTGGTATGAATAAGTTGAATAATAAAATTATATTAAAATTAAGATTCTTTATATCTTTTAATTTTAATTCCTTTAATTTTTTTCTTTGCACTGCAAATCTTTTATCTTCTATCTATATTCTAAAAAAATGACTATTTTTCACTTTATAAGACGCACCTGATTAGAAGACATGCCCCCAAATTTGGTGAAGGAAAAGATAAAAAAATAACTTAGTGTTAAATGGGGTCAGTCTTAAAATGCCAGGGTCCATCTAATAAATCATATAGGGTATATGTCCCTCATAGCCCCCTCATCCTGGTACATGGTCCCTCATCCTGGGATATAGCCCCCCATCCCAGAATTAGCCCCCTTAATCTAAATATGGCCGTCTTATATTGGCTATAGACCCCTTGTGCTGGCACATGTCCCCCATGCTGCTGCCCATAGTAAAATAAAAAAGACTTAGTTACCCTTTCCAGCGCTGTCCTCCTGGTGTCTCCCTCCATGCCGCTGTGCTCCTCCACTTCCTGGTTCTCAGTAATGGCAGTCATGTGATCGGCACAGCAGAGTGACATCATCACTGCGTGCCTTATCACAGCGGCAAGCAGGGGAGACCCGGGGATAACAGTGCTGGAGAAGGTAAGTAAAGACTTTTTTATTTTACTATGGACAGCAGCATAGGGGGCCATAGCCAACACAGGGGGGAAGCATGTGCAATCTATGGGGGGGGGGGGGGGGGGGGGAGAGTTGTGCAGGCACATATAATATGCGCCGCTCCCCCAGTCCATCACCTTGGTGCAGTTTCAGCACCACGGTGATGGACAGCAGCAGTGCATATTATAGGAGCGGGGGCACGTGACCTCCCGCTGCCTCCTGCAGTCTGCACCAGCCTCCGGACAGGCTCCAGAGCTGCCCCCATCTCCTCTGCAGTATATAATCAGTATATTCAGATTATAAATGCATCCCCCACTTTCCCCCAAAATTTGGGAGAACAAAAGTGCGTCTTATAATCTGAAAAATACAGTATATATTAGAACATTTAATGGTCTTTTTCATGGTTTTTATATTGTGTAAGAGACTCCTTGCCAGCGCGTGCATTTTTCTTCTATAATACATAAAATCTCTCTATACCTATCTAAATAAAATGGGAATGGATGGTGATATCAACTTCCTGTTTGTGGCACATTAGTATATGGTAGGAGGAAAACTTTTCCAGATGGGTGGTGACCATGGCGGCCACTTTACTTCAAAGTGGCCGCCATGGTCACCACCCATCTGGAAAAGTTTTCCTCCTACCATATACTAATGTGCCACAAACAGGAAGTTGATATCACCATCCATTCCCATTTTATTTAGATAGGTATAGAAGTAGTCCATTTTGGATCCAACTGTATTTTTTTCAATGGGAAGAGGGTCATGTGACAAATCTAACTTATTGAAAATTTCATAAGAAAAACAATAGTGTGCTTTGTTTCAACGCAACTTTATTCTTTCATGAGTTATTACAAGTTTATCCAAGAAAAAGACCAGAGAGATCGTGCTTTAGTGATCCGTGCTGCCGTCCCACCGTACCCGAAGAAATGCCAGGGAAGCCAAGAGTATGCAAGCTGCTTCTTTATTCCATCAGTATTGCCAACAAATGCGTTTCGGTACAGACCTTGTACTTTTCTCAGGGATATGAGCATTTGTTCGGGTACGGTGGGACGGCAACGCGGATCAATAAAGCACAATCTCTCTCTGGTCTTTTTCTTGGATACATCACCACTGTTACGTAGGAGTGCGAATCCAGCAGCAGCTGTCTGAGCTAATTAACCAGTTGTGGGGAAACACAACTGGATCAGGTGAGCACATACACTTATGACGGTACTACCTTATCCGTAAAACGATAAGACCCATTTGCGCCTCTTTGTCTCCCCTTTTTTATTTATATAGATTTACAAGTTTATGACCACTTATAAAAGGTGTTCAAAGTGCTGCCTATTTTGTTGGATTGTCAATGTAACCCTCTTCTCCCACTCTTCCCACACTGATAGCAACACTGCAGAAGAAATGCTAGCACAGACTTCCAGTATCCGTTGTTTCAGATGCTGCACATCTCGTATCTTCACAGCACAGACAATTGCCTGCAGATGAGTGATGAGGAAAACTTTTTGTGAATGGTGAAGTTAAACAAAACCACCGCTACTGGTCTGACACTAACCCACAGTGGATAGATCCCTCCAAGACTGTTGGAACACAAAAATTGATGGTATGGTGTGGTATATGGGGTACAACGATAGTGGGGCCATTCTTCATCAATGGAAACCTCAATGCCACTGGATAGCTGAAATTGATACATGATTCAGATATCCAGTGGCATTGAGGTTTCCATTGATGAAGAATGGCCCCACTATCGTTGTACCCCATATACCACACCATACCAACAATTTTTGTGTTTCAACAGTCTTGGATGAATCTATCCACTATGGGTTAGTTTTAGACCAATAGCGGTGATTTTGTTTGTTAACTTCACCACAAAAATGTTTGCCTCATCACTCATCTCAAGGCAATTGTCTGTGCTGTGAAGATATGAGATGTGCAGCATCTGAAACAACAGATACTGGAAGCCTGTGCAGCATTTCATCTGTGGTGTTGCTATCAGAGTGTCAAGAGAGAGAAGATGGTTGCATTGACAATTCAACACAATGGGCAGCACTTTGAACACATTTTATAAGTGGTCATAAACTTGTAAATACCTCATGAAAGAATAAAGTTACGTTAAAACCAAGCACACCATTGTTTTTCTTATGAAATTCTTAATAAGTTAGATTTGTCACATGACTCTCTTCCCATTGAAAAAAATACAGTTGGATCCAAAAAGGCCAACTTCAAAATGGCCACCATGGTCACCACCCATCTGGAAGTTTTTTCTCTCCCATATACTAATGTGCCACAAAGGAGGTTGATATCACCAACCACTCCCATTTTATATTAGGTGCATCCATATAAATGGCCCACCCTGTATATGTACATAAAGTCTGTGGGTGTAATATGATTTGTCCTGTTGAAGCAGAATGCTTCGAAATGCATCGACATTAAAAACATTTATTTCTACTATTGGGGATGCCTGATCACACACATTTATTAACATACAACGTGAACATCAGGCTTTAATCATTATTATGATATATCTAAATGGTTGATTATTGTAACAATTTACAATGTAATATTGACGTACTGCATTGAGCTACTGTACCCAATTTATTATATATTTTAGGAGTCTGAGTCGGTCCATTTTATACTGACTCCAACTCCACAGTCCTAGATTTATACCAGGCAAATTTGTATGTATATTTTCAAATAATCTTAATACAGAACTTCAAAAACATCCTTTACAAATACTTAAAGGTACAGTTACATGGGGAAACCTCTCCGGCAACATCACCAGCAACTAGGGGGCGATGCCATTTTAAAGCGGCATCGCTGGTGAGTTGCCCCGTGTAACAGGGTGATATCAACGGCGATAGTTGCTGCAGCAACATTGCCTGGTTTCAGGACAATGTCCTGACACCTGGAAATGTTGCTCAGGTGATCTGCCTGAATTGCCCTGTCTGACATCGCAACAGCGATGTTGCAAGCAATTTCCCTCATTGACTCCAATGTTAAGGATCACTGCCAGGGTTGAATTTAACCCTGGCAGCGATAGTTGCTTTCAACATCACCGCTGTGTTGCCGGCGAGGTCTCCTCGTCTGACAGGAGCACAGCGATCTTGGCCAGGGGCCAGAAACGTGCGTGCTCCCTTGAGTTGCCGGCGATGTTGCTGGAGATGTTTCCATGTGTGACGGTACCTTAAGGGTCAAAACAATTTGGTGGAATAATCTTCAGTATGACTTACCTTCCAAAAATGCAAATTCATCAAAAGCATCTATCGCATTATCTGAAATTCAAAGACCTCATTAAAAATAAGAACCATAATATACAACATCTTAGGCTACATTCACACTGCGTTTTTTGATCCATTTTTTTGCAGTGCACTTTTCATGTTTGCCATTCAGACGGTTCTCTTCTAAAATGATCGTGTTTTCCCTTTAGGAGAGCTCAGTTTTTGAAAATGACATCAATTTGGGCTGCATTTTTCCCATAGGAGACCTTCAAAATGGGAAAAAAAACAGCACTCAAAAACAGATCAAAAAACATCCTTTTTATGGGTGCGTTTTTTTCACAGCTCCTGTTTTGCAGCTAAAAAAGCAGAGCAGAAGAGAATAAAAAACACACTGTCTGAATGTAGTCTTACTGTCATGAATTTTAAATTCCATAAGTAATACATTTTTTCACTTTTAGCCAGTCATATGAAGGATTGATTTTTCCAGAACAGATTGCATATACAATGCTCAAAAAAATAAAGGGAACACTTCTATAAAACACAACGTAACTCATAATCAAAGTTCTGTGAAATCAACCTGTCCAGTTATAAAGCCACACTGATGGTGAAACAATTTGTCTGGCTGCTGTGCAAATGGTGTGTAAAAAAAGAAAAGGAGTCTCCACGTGCGCTGCCCCGGGTATTCATTGGACTTGAAAGCTTGATCCAAGAATCTTTACTTGTAAAATCTCAACGTGTTTCGTGAGGTTCTCCTCACTTCATCAGGAGATACAAGCATTACATACATGAGTCAATACATCCTTTTATATTACCAGTGGGAAAAAAAAAAAAACACAAACAGCTTTAATGATCACAAACAATCCCTGATCTCTCATATGCGTTTAAATGATTAAAAATGCATATTCTACCGCACTTACACATATCTAAAAGATCACATTTCATTCTTGATGAGAACTGCTAAAAATTTACTAAAAACTCTCAATAGACATCATCTCTAAATCATCTATTAAAATATCTTTATCAGACATTCTAAAGGGGTCCTCTGTTAAGCCCCATTCTAAACTATCATTATTTTCTCTCATTTCCTATAGTTCATAGGAGGATATTACTCATTTATTTTGCTTTGCCCTCCCAGGTCTTGAACTCATATCCTCGTATATCCTATCTTATCTCAGTCCACACCATTCACCTTATCCTGTACTCTAAACGCTCCATTATACTTCTCACCTCATAATCATAACCTATACAACCAACATTCTTTATAACGCTACTGTGGATCACTATCATCCATTCACTAGGGACCATCGTCCAAAAACAGATCTTTATCTGAAAAGGTCTGTAATCTCATTCAAGCCATTCGGCTGTAGCGTGTTTAATTTATAGATCCAATAAATCTCTTTTCTAGAGAGGATCTGTTCGGTAAAGCTGTCACTTTTGCTTGTTTATCATGCATTATTGCACAGTGCCTCGATACCCCGTGAGACATAAGACCTTCTCTAATATTGAACCAATGTGAATTCATTCTCTGATGTAATGCCTGTGTTTGCCCAATGTAACATTTCCCACACTCACATTGAAGCCTATAAATTACATATGTTGAGCAACATTTCAAATATTGTTTAATCATAAAGCCGATTTTCCTGTCAGTGCAACTAAATACTGTTGTCCCATCCTCTATCATTTTACAGCATAGGCACCTTTTAGTATTACATCTATACGCTCCATTATGATCGGAGACCTCGCTGTGAGTTTTTCTCCTCTCTCTATATTTGATTCTACTGGGGGCTACTATATTTTTAATGGTTGGTGCCTTCTTATATGTGACAACCTTCAAAAGGTGAGTATTACACGCCAAGCTAAATTCTTCACTACACAGATAAGACCCTATGTGCGCCATTTCTCCCTCTTTCACAATGTATTCCTGTTGTGCAAATGGAACAGACAACATGATGAGAACATAGAACATGGTCTGTGGTCAATCCCTGCAAAACCACTCCTTTAAAAGGGATTCTCTTGCTAATTACCTATCATATATACCTGTAGTCTATTTCATTTACACAACAGCAGGAGAAATTGATTCACTCAGTGTTGCTTCATAACTGGACAGGTTGATTTCACAGAAGTGTGATTGACTTGGCATTACATTGTGGTGTTGTTTAAGTGTTATACTTCTCAAAAAAATAAAAGGTATTATTTGAACCTATTACCGTATATACTCGCGTATAAGCCGAGTTTTTCAGCCCAAAAATTGG
Organism: Allobates femoralis; assembly: GCA_033576535.1. Taxonomy (NCBI): domain Eukaryota; kingdom Metazoa; phylum Chordata; class Amphibia; order Anura; family Aromobatidae; genus Allobates; species Allobates femoralis. Next base: position 386,645,472 of record JARQOC010000003.1, read on the forward strand.
GCTGAAAAGTACCCCCCTCGGCTTATACGCGAGTCAGTGCTGTATACCGATGTATACATCGGTACATACCGATGTATACATCGGTATACAGCAGCCCCCGCATCCCCAGTAATGCAGGGCCCCCCCAGGGTCTCTCCGGTCACCTGTAAAGCAAGCTATACTTATCAGTGTCCCGTTCGCACCCGCCGCTGCCGACATCCACGATCCTCCATCTTCATGCGACTCCTCTTCCTGTTTCTGTGCGCGTCGCCGGCAATGACGTCATTCCCGGCGACGCGCACAGGAAACAGGAAGAGGAGTCGCATGAAGATGGAGGATCGCGGATGTCGGCAGCGGCGGGTGCGAGCGGGACACTGATAAGTATAGCTTGCTTTACAGGTGACCGGAGAGACGCTGGGGGGGGCCTGCATTACTGGGGCTGCCTGTATACTACCGCTGGGGCTGCTATATACCTCTGGGGCACTGTATACTACCACTGGGGCTGCTATATACCTCTGGGGCCCTGTATACTACCACTGGGGCTGCTATATACCTCTGGGGCACTGTATACTACCACTGGGGCTGCTATATACCTCTGGGGCCCTGTATACTACCACTGGGGCTGCTATATACCTCTGGGGCACTGTATACTACCACTGGGGCTGCTATATACCTCTGGGGCCCTGTATACTACCACTGGGGCTGCTATATACCTCTGGGGCTCTGTATACTACCGCTGGGGCTGCTATATACCTCTGGGGCCCTGTATACTACCACTGGGGCTGCTATATACCTCTGGGGCCCTGTATACTACCACTGGGGCTGCTATATACCTCTGGGGCCCTGTATACTACCACTGGGGCTGCTATATACCTCTGGGGCCCTGTATACTACCGCTGGGGCTGCTATATACCTCTGGGGCCCTGTATACTACCACTGGGGCTGCTATATACCTCTGGGGCCCTGTATACTACCACTGGGGCTGTATATACTACCACTGGGGCTGTATATACTACTGGGGCTGCGTGTATACTACCACTGGGGCTGCTGTATCTACCTCTGGGACTGGTGTATACCACACTGCTGGGGGCTGTATACTTGTGCTAGGGTCCACCCTCGGCTTATACACGAGTCAATAGATTTTCCCAGGTTTTGGGGGCAAAAGTAGGGGGGTCGGCTTATACACGGGTCGGCTTATACACGAGTATATACGGCTCAACGCTTGAAAAATCAAAAACTTGGGTTTAATCAAACCTGGCAAATGTTCATCCGGCTAGTGCGGCACAGCAGTAAATAGGAGTAAGAATTCTAGCACATCTGTCCAGGTAATGGAAGGTTAACCTTTTTTTATATTTAGACATTAAAATAGAACAGACAAAAAAATTGGCATAATATGTTTCAAATAGAAATGCTCTTTCTGGCAAGACTTAAGAGGTAAAGAGCGCTATTTGAGTACTAGCGTGGAACGCCATATGCAGAGAGACCTAGTGCCAGAACAGCAGAATGACCCTGACGTGACCACATTATGGAAATTAAATTCCCCTGGGTATATTTGAATCAAAGGAGAGCTTAGCGAATTGTATTTTTCCCTTTTTTCTTTTGTTCCCATGTTCCCACTGCTGGGCCATAGTCTTCTTTAATTCTTAGGGCGGCTTTACACACAGATACCTGTGACCACCTTCTGAACAGATCTCTGGTTGCAGTGAAATCATGGACACATTGTTACATTGTACACAGCCACAAAATGGAGCAATGTGTCCATGATTTCACTGCAACCAGAGATCTGTTCAGAAGTTGGTCACAGGTATCTGTGTGTGTAAAGCAGCCCTTAGAGCTCTAGTGTGCAGCTGTTTAATATAGACATACACAACTACAAGATTTGTAACTTGTTTCTCACACAGAGCAATCAACATTTTCCCAACTGGCTAACACGGTACCAAACCTTTTTCTTCTATAGACATACATAAACACACTTGAAACCAGAAGTATACACAGACTATATATAAAAAAGACACATATGCATGCTGTTCTTACTATCGAACATGAAATCAGAATAAACCTTTCCTGTTTCAGGTCGCTTAGGATGGCCATAATTATTCATGCTTTCTAAAAAGAGACAGAGTTTTAAGGGTACCTTTACACGCCGCAACTCTTGGCGGCGATCGGAGGCAACCGAACGTGCGCATGCACATTTTTTCATGGTTACCTCCGAACGCCGAAGGCGCATTTACACGCCGCAATTTCGCCCTCAACCTAAGACGAGGTCTCGTCCCGGAAGTTCCCACACAAACAGCGGGCAACATCCGGTTGACTCCCGACGCAGCTTCACACGCCACAATCCCCAAAGGAATGTGGGCGTACATGTTCAGTGCTGCAAGAACATAGGCGTGACACTTATACTTGTGTATTCCGCGCCCCAAACACGCTGATTAGACAACGCAATAGCGTTATGATTGGCCAGCCTGCGCAGGAAGACTGGCTAATACATGACGCCATTGCAATTGTGTAGTGTGAATGGACAGCTCTTCAAATATGTCGCCCTGAGAAGGGACAGCCAATGGAAACAGTAGCCACTACCAACCATCGCTGAGGGGGGACGGTCTCCAGCACACCTCCGGGAAATCAGTAGGCGACGCCGATTCCATCACTATCGCCCCTTCACATGCCAAAAGCAGGGAATTTCCCCTTCAGGGTTGCCTCTGGTTTTCGAGCAGTGCTCTGAAATTGCAACCGGTCGTAACTTTCAAAAACACCACCGGGTTCCCCAAATACACGCCGCAATTTCGCAGCAATTTAACGGCGACGGTGCTCCAGATTGCCTCTCAGTTTTCACACCCCAGTTGCGGCGTGTAAAGGTACCTTAAGGGAATTTTATTACTTTCTGCAAAGTCAAAATATCCCGTTCGTCCCAATGTTGGGAGCTAGCCGAGGGGGCATACATCATCATTGCCTCCAACACTAATATTGCACAAGAGCATCCCACTTTCCTCTATTTTACATCCTCCTTTTCCCTTAGTGATAACGAATCCCCACGCAAACTCCCCAGGACAGCAAGTGAGCCAGCACTTAGTGACCTCCTAAGGACCTCATCTCCCTAATATTATAAGCCTCAGATTTCCGATTGTCAACCAATCAGGAATCTAATTTGACAGTGTTAAGGGCCTGTCACACGCGTCAATGTCGTCAGTGAGATGATCGCTGACGACATTGACGGCTGATCACTGGTGAGCTGTCACACAGACAGACTCACCAGCGATCAATTGACCAGAAACATCGTGGAAACGATTTAAATATCGTTTCCATGATGTCTTGCTCCCGCTGCCAGGCTGCTGGAAGCGGGAGCAGGCTGGTCTCCAAGGTAAACTGCGGGTATCTAGGCAGCGCGCGCTGCCTAGTTACCCGCTGTGTACCTTAGATACCAGCCAGTGAGCGGAGGAGGCTGGTAACTAAGGTACACGTCGGGTATCTAGGTAGCGCGCGCTGCCTAGATACCCGCAGTTTACCTTAGATACCAGCCAGTGAGCGGAGGAGGCTGGTAACTAAGGTACACGTCGGGTATCTAGGTAGCGCGCGCTGCCTAGATACCCGCAGTTTACCTTAGATACCAGCTCCCAGCGCTTGTGAGAGGCGCTGGGAGCTGGAATATCGCTACTCCCGGTGTCACACGTAGCGATGCTGCGTGTACACCGGGCGACAATCGCCAGGTTTTAGAGCAGGTTCTAAAACCTGGCGATCATCAACCAGCGATTTATCGCTGGTTGATTCAGTATGTCACACGCATCAATATCGCTGCAACGTCACGTGCAGCCGATATCGTGCAGGCGATATTGACGCGTGTGACACTCCCTTTAGCCTCACAGAAATCAACTTTCCAAACACATTTTCTCTGAGAATTTCATAAATCTCATGACGGACGAGACATTTATATGCCCAACAATTTTTGCACCAGACCCCACTTCATCATTTATATATATATATTATACATAAATATATACACGGGACAAATCTGATTGACTCACCCCACAGAGAGGGACTACTCGTTTTACTCTACTGCTCACGATGTGTACTCGTGACTGGACTATTTCTTTCTGAAGCATACTGACCTGGACTCTCTTCTTGACATTTCTATAGACCCTATTATGTTCTCGGACCATGCTCTGGTGAAACTTACTTTCTCCATGGAGGGCCACCAGGGAAATAGTAGTCATTGAATTTTCAACTCATTTCTCCTGAGAGTGCACTTTTGAAGAAGACACAAAGGGAAACTACAGGGGGAGAACATTTTTTTATGCTGTCCCTGCCCTCCTACATGATAAAGCCGAATTGGGAAATACAGTTCTAGGGTGTTTAGATCACTTATAAAATCAATAAATTCATATCTGCTTCTCAGCACTCAACCCTCCATTTGGGGACAGAGAGAAGATTCAGCCTCTTGCTGCTGAGAGCAGGGGGTGTGGTGGGGGTCTGGGCATTAGTGGCTCCAGGATCATTCTACATTCCTGCTCCCTCATACTTCTGTATGAACAGGGGACGTGGCCGCCAGCCCTATGGTCACACCATATTGCAGCCCCTGATATAAATCCTATGTAATGTAAGAACAGGGGTGCTCTCCCTTCAAGTAGCAATAATGTCACCAAGAAGATATAAATACATGCTATGATCTTCTGCTGTACAGCTTATGATACATGGCAGCACACATCATGCAGTATCAGGCCAGCAGTAGAGGCAGAGCACTGATTTGGTTTATTCAGCACTGCCATGGTCTCCCCCTCCTAAGTATCAATTTGGTAGGTTCCTGTCTCTTGAAACTGTAGCACTATGGATTGTCACCGTCTCCTCAGTCTCAGGAAAGCAGCATGCAGTTTGCTGCAGCATGTTAGACATGGTATAAACCCCAAGGTTCCATTATTATGCTCTGTTCCTTATATTGTGCATCAAACATATATGGGCTTAAAATACATCTATCCATTATCTAGATCTGACATGTCTGTATTTATCAGAAGTCTGGACACTACCAAATTGATACGGGGGAGGGGAGACCATGGTGAATAAATCAATGCAGCGCTCTGCCTCCGCTTCTAGCTTGATACATGGCAATACACATTATGGAGTATCATAGGTTGTATAGCAGAAGATCACAGCATGATTTATATCTTCATGGTGACATGAATGTTACTAGAAGGGAGAACACCATTGTTCTTACATTACATAGGATGTAAATTAGGGGCAGTATGGACTGTGACCATGGGGCTGGCGGCCACGCCCCCAGTTCATACAGAAGTTATGAGGGGACAGGAATGTAGGATGATCATAGAGCCACCAAAGTCCACACCCCCCACCACACCTTCTGCTCTCTGCTGCAGCATGACTGAATTTCTCTTCCCCCAAAGGGAGGGTTGAGTGCTCAGGAGCAGATATGGTTTTAATGATTTATAAGTGATCCTAGAACTGTAGTGTACAGCTCTGCTTCATAGTGTAGGAGGGCAGGGACAGTACAAAAAAAAAAAAAAAATTTCTTCTCCCCAGACTTCCCCTTTAAAGCAAAAATTGGCTCCATCACTAAGGGGTTAATTGCATATTAAATAAACATTGCAGTATTTTAGTTATTCAAGTAAAAAAAAAGCAGTCTATACCCAGGTCCTTTCGTTGCAAGGTTTTCCTTTTTCCTCTTTGAGCATACACATACGCATCTTTAGCAATAGTTTCAATGAATAATTCCTGTAAAATTAAAAAACAAGACAAAAAATGAATTTGCATACTATATTTACATACTAAGACATCTAAGGGTCCTTTCACATCAGCGGTTTTCGCTGATCGCAGCAGTTACGGTGAAAATACCACAACTGCCGCGATTACCACATAACGGCTTCACTTACGGTTTACTTGCGGCAAGCCCCATAGAATCTCTATGGGGGCTTGCGGCAGGTGCGGTATCGGCACTTGCAGCAGATGCGGCCGCGAAAGAACCGGGGTCAGCCACAGTTTTTTTCGCCGCCGCACCTGCCGCAAGTGCCGAAACCGCACCTGCCGCACACTTACCGCAAGCCCCACAGACATTGTATGGGGCTTGCCGTAAGTAAACCGCAAGTGCAGCCGTTATGCGGTAATCGCGGCAGTTGCGGTATTTTCACCGCAACTGCCGCGATCAGCGAAAACCGCTGATGTGAAAGGGGCCTAGGAGGGAGGGGGAAGAAGGAGGGAGGGGGAAGAAGGAGGGAGGGGGAAGAAGGAGGGAGGGGGAAGAAGGAGGGAGAGAGAGAGAGAGGGACGGAGAGAGAGGGAGGATGGGGACAGGGAGCATTTCTGAGCTTGCTCAGTGCCAAATTCTGATCCATTCTGGCCACATTCACTAGCAGCCAGATGCAGTCTCAGACAGCAATGCATCATTTTGCAGCATCCAGATTTTTCAAGCGACCCCAAATAGTTAGGCTTGCTTCACACTGCAGTTTTTTCACTGATCAGGTTCCATCCAGTTTGTGTGCCAAAACCAGGAGTGCCTCTAAAACTCAGAACAGGTGTCAATCTTTCAATTATAGTTTTTCTATGCAAGTTCCTCTCCTGGTTTTGGTACACAAACTGGATGGACACTGATCAGTGAAAAAAACTGCAGTGTGAAGCCAGCCTAACATGATACGGCCGGGGGTGCAGACAACACACCACACTCATCTGCATCTGGCGAAATCCTGATGCCACCTGATGTCACTGTATCCCCATGTTAAATATAGGGAGGCATGCTCGAGTTCGTACATACCAAACAAGTATATCTTTACTGTTATCTAAGTGGTGAAAAAAAAAAATTCAGAAGCTTGTAAAACAATAAATAAGTAAATAAATTGCACTTTTGTCACCATTTTCTGAGACCCGTAGCGTTCTTGTTTTCACGGATCTGGGGCTGTGGAGTTGGAGTCTGTTTGATTTCAGTGGAGTCGAAGTAGTTAAATTGACCGACTTCTTACAGTTAGTACAATGCAGTTTGTGCTGAATATTTTTTTCATAAGAATTTGGCAAAATTATGAAATGTCCTATACAGGGCTGTAGAGTCAGTACAGTAAGCCAAACCTCCGCCTCACCAATTTCCCTGAATCCAACTCTGAAGCCTTGGAGGTATGCAACGCTTATTTTTTGCATCTTGAGCTGATGTTGCTAACGACACCATTTTTGGATAGATGCGCAGTTTTGATTGCCTGTTGCATTTTATTGCATTGTTGCGACCATAAAAACGTAATTTTGCTATTTCTACTTTTTTTCTGTTACTCAGTTTATTAATCAGATTAATTTATAATTTATTATGATAGATCGGGCATTTCTGAACGCAGCAATACCAAATGTGTATTTTTTTTTTTACATTTTTGAACTTTTTTTTTATATCGTAAAACATTTTTTTAATTTATTTTACTAGCCCCCTTAGGGCACCTCAACACTGCACAGTTAAATCACTTGTGCTAAACAGAGGCGTGATGATCCATGCATGTGCACAGAACAAATAATCACCTCCTGTGAATGCGGCAAGTCGCCAAGTGTTCACAGGAAGCAAGTCATGATAGTGGTCAACATCTGACCCCTTGCAGTCAATGGCAACATATCGCCACATCACGTCACAGAGTTGCTGATGGCAGCAGGGAATAGCACAATCCCCACTGTGGCATGCTAGATTGCGCGATCAGTTTGAAGGCATGACCTAACTAGTCAACGGGCACAGGTCGTTCGCTGATCCACCCGCACCTGTTAACTGCACAGGTAGGCTGATCAGATCGGCTAAGGTGTGGGGAATGATTCAACTCAGCGCGCATGAGCTCACATCAAAGTCAGTAACACGACCTAGATGCAAGGGTTAGAAAAAAAGTGACCACATTTCGGTGAGTTTTTGTTATTAAAATGTTCCTATTCGGATATTACAGTAAAAATATTATATGAGTTATCATATAGCTAGGGACTCGTGAGTGTAAGGGCTCTTGACGTGGGATCACGAGCTTACGATATTCTGGCGCCAATATACCAAACTGACACCTTACACATTTATAGTATTTATATATGTAGAAAAAAAGTGACCATAGAACCCTGAAAGGAAATGAACAAAGCTTGGGATTTTCTCCAGTCTTTGGTTCCATCTAAGTAGTGAAGTAAGGCCCATCTCAAATCTAGGGTATTGAGTTTCTGTGCCTCCGAGTTAGGAGGAGGATCACACAGGGAAGGTAAGGTAATTTCCTGGGACTTATGGAAGTGTTTGACTATTTTAGGAAGGTAGGATGGATCAGGCCTTAAAATTACCCTATCAGGGAAAATCTGAGTATACGGTGGATTAATGGAAAGTGCCTGAAGATCACCAAACACGTCTGGCATATGTGACAGCCACCAGTAACTTGAAAGAAAGGGTTTTAATAGGAAAGGTTCAAAGGGACTTCCAGTAATGGTGTTAAGTACTAAATGGAGGTCCCAGGGAGGTGTACTAGGAAGACTAACTGGAGTGGCCCTCTGACAGGAAGAAAAGAACCTCTTCACCCACCTATTCCCTGCCAAATCAAAGTTAAACAGGATGCCCAGGGCCGATACTTGTACTTTGAGGGTTCTAACAGCTAACCCCATTTGTAACCCCCTTTGAAGGAACTTTAGGATGGCCGAAACCAGGGAGGGGCCCACCGGACTAACCCCTGAGAAGGATAGAAATTTATTCCACACTCTGCCGTAAAGTTTAGTGGTAACTGGCTTCCGACTGGACAAAATGGTAGATACCAACCCCTAGGAAAAACCCCTAGCTAAAAGCAATTGCCTTTCAAAAGCCAAGCCGTCAAATGAAGGCCCATCTCCTGAGGGTGTAGTACTGGTCCCTGGGACAGCAGATCTGGAGTGTTCAGCAGTGGCCATGGGTCTGCAATTGCCATCTGTTTCAACCAGTAGAACCATGGCCTCTTGGGCGAAAGGAGAGCAATTAGTATTATGGACGCTGGATCCATCCGTATCTTTCTCATGACTGCTGGAATCAACATAACTGGGGGAAACACATACAGGAGGCCCGGTGCCCATGGGATTTTGAAGGCATCTACCACCAGAGGATTATCCTTCGGGTTGAGGGAACAAAACCTGGGGACCTTCTTGTTGCATCTGGTAACGAATAGATCTATTAACGGCATGCCTCAACGATCTGTAATTACTGTTGGATTTAGGGACCACTCTCCATCTCAATGGCCGTCTGCTGAGGAAGTCTGCTACTGAATTGTTTGACCCCTTTATATGTAGAGCAGTCAGTGAGGAAAGAGTAAATAGTGCCAGGTTGAACATCTGAAATGTTGCTTCCATCAGGGGGGAGGGATCTTGTGCTTCCCTGATGGTTGACATAAGAGACTCCTACACGGTTGTCTGAGAAGAGCTAGACATCCCATCACCTGAGAAAGGGAAGGAAATGTTCCAGCCCCTTCTGGAGGGCTAATAGCAAGGCGGCACGTGTTTCTTGTATTGTCTATGTACCCTGTACTGTCCATGCTCTCATGTGGGCTGCCCAGCCGAAGGAACTGGCATCAATGGTAATCACATCTGTAACTGGGGACACCCAAGGAACCCCGTGAGACAGGTTGTCCATGTCCAACCACCATCTGAGGGAGTCGAGAGTTTGAGGAAAGAGTCAACTCGCCTTCTAAACAATCGTTTAACCTTCCCTGATTATGGATGATCTCTCATTGTAGACGACAGGAGTGCAGTTGACTTCACTGAACAGTTGGGATACAAGCTGTGAGGGATCCCAACAGGGACATGGCTTGCCTTAGGGACATCTGCAGATGTGCCAGAGTTGCTGATATCAAGGACATTATTTTTTGCTTTTTGTCCTCAGAGGTGGCCACTGTTGGATATGCGAGTCCAGAATCATTCCCAAAAACAGTTGTGAGGTTGGGTGCAGGCGTGATTTCTTTAGGTTTACCAGCCAGCCCAGATCTTTCAGAATCTGTAGTACTGTCTGTAGATGATGAATGCAGTCTGCCTCTGATTGCCCTATGATGAGAAAATAATCTAGGTATGGAATTATGAGGATATTATGAACTCTAAGGTGTGCCATCATTTCTGCAATCACTTTGGGATTTCTATGGAATTTTCATCAAAGGGTAGTGCCCGATATTGAAAGTGTTTGACTCTCCCCTGTATAGGTAAGGCTATTCTCAGATACTTCTGACAATCATGGTGAATAGGAATATCATAGTACGCGTCTTTCAGATCAAGCACGACCATATAACAATTGGGAAAGAGAAACTTTATGGTGGATCTGATTGTTCCGCAGTCCTTTAAGATGGAAATGAGGAAGGAATTAAATTTCTTAAGATTGATCGGCCTGTAGGACCCATCAGGTTTGTTAACAAGGAATAAAGGGGAGTAAAAACCACAACCCTCTTACATTACTGGTTGCAGAATGTTCTTTCCACCATATCAAGCACTTCCAATTCTAAAACCTGATGTTTTTTGTGATTTTTGACAGATGTTAAAACTAGGCACCCCATAGAGGGCTGATGGAAATCAAGTTTTAGGTCATCAGAAATGTGTGGTTATTCATCATTTGTGGTTACTTTCTGCCAGGCAGGCAGGAAGCTAGCCATTCCCCCACCTAGAGAATGAACTCACTTGGTGTTTTTTCTTTGCCAAGAAGAGGTGCCTTTGAAAAGGAACCCCTGGCCTCTTTTACGCGAGGACTGCCATGAATCCTGTTCTTTTGCATTCGCTTCCGAAGATACTGCTTCTTTCAAAAGGACCGCTTGCGAAATGCGGGGGTTGGCAGGGCCGGAAACCATTTTTGTTTAATTAGATGCCTTCTCTAATATTTCGTCTAATGCTTTCCCAAAGAGAAATTCGCCCTCACAAGGCATAGAGCAGAGTTTAGAGAGTGCCAATGTCTTGGCAAACAACCCAAGAGTGTCACCTGATGCATCAGCCATAAAGGCTGTAGCTCCCTGTAATAAGGGTAGAGAAGCCAGAATGTTATTTCTAGGGGACCTATCCTTCAATTGGTCCTCCAACTGCTGGAGCCACACACACCGACTGCACCACACAGGTTCCGGCAATTGCAGGACAAAATAGGTTGGTAGTGGATTCCCAATTATTATGCACGAAACTATCAGCTTTCCTACCCAACTGGTCATTAAGGGTTCCCAGGTCCTCAAATGGCAAGGCTGTTCTCCTAGACGACTTGGCTACTGCTACATCATCAATCTTTGGGCATTTGTCCCATGATAAATAGGCAGCTTCCTCAAAAGGATACCTGCATTTGAGTGAGGAGGATCTAGATAGCCTCTTGTTGGGTCTCTCCCACTTATCCTTAATCACTTGTTCCACCTTGTCTATAATGGGAAAAGTAAGCATCTTCCCCGTAAGGCCCCCGAACATCACATCCTGCATGGTCTCTTTGGTCTTAGGTCCACCATTGGCCTGACTGAAACTAACGGCCTTAATCAAGTGCCCTATATCTCCTGAATGAAAGCAGGATTTAACTCATGTAGAGCTTTCATCTGAGGTAAACGAGAACAGGAAGAGGACGAACAAGTCCCAGATTCTTGCTCTGATTTGTGAGCCATATCTGAGCCTGATTAGGCTGCTTTCCGCTTTTTTCTATGCTTGCGGGACTTAAGGATTTTAGAGTATCCCTCATCTCTGCCAACATGGATTGAAATTTGGAGTTACAATCTGTGGTTTCCTCGGAGATGGTCTTCTTTCAGTATACATTTGGCACAGAGCAGGGTGGATAAAAATCAATGTTTTTAAAAAAAAAAATCGGATTTTTTGATTTAAATCGGATTTTTTTCAATAAACTGCTTTTTGAGGAAAATATTTTACCATCCAAAGGTTCTTCCATCATGAGATAAAGCTGAGTTGTTTAACTCAGTAGAATAAAGGCTCTATATGTGTAACATTCACAATGCCATGCTCTTCCAGAGGTTTCTGTAGGATTAGTGGGCAGATTCTCTCCTATATTATCACAGACGCTCGCTTTACTTACGCAGTTCTCAAAACTGAATTTGACTCCGCAGAGGTCCCAGCCTCTTCTTCACGGCAAAAATGTTACAACATGAACAGAGTTGAGAAAAAGACCTTAATCCTATTGTTCTACAAACCTATGAATACAGAATCAACCCCTTCAGTGCCAAGTCCAAGAAGTTAGACAATATGTTTGATTGTTTGGAGTGGAATAGATCTGCACAACACAAGAAGAATGTGAATCTAAGTGTGAGGAAGAGGAAGGGCAAGCAGACAAGAAAATTAAAGTGAAACTTTGAGCACAATACTGCAGCATAGCCACAGACAGACAAGTCTGGATCTGTTTGTGTGTACGATTTGAGGTTTATTACATTCTTTCCTTATAATGGCAGCAGGCCGTAAAAGAGACCCAGTTTGGGAATATTTTAATGAAGCTCCTTCGCCTATTGGTAAGGCAGGCATGCGTGCAAAATGCAAACGATGCAACAAACAGATGCAAGGCCTGGTGGCGCGAATGAGGCAACATCATGAGAGGTGCGGTGATGAAGATGACCAAAGAAACACTTCTGAACAGGCAGGATCTTCAGGTTGGTAAACATTTTTATTGAATCCTATTTCTAAAGACTGAACTGTCATGTGTGAGAAAAATTATATTTCTTATTATTACTGCATGTTACTGTCATTTGGTACAGTTATGAAGAAAAATAAATATTCCTTTTGGGGCAGGGGCAGTGATGTGTTGTGTACAATAAGCAGAAATTGTATAATAAACAATAAAATAACAGCATTGACTTTTTTTGTTTAGGGGAATTCATGGATTCTGGAAACTATCCACCTCCAAGATCACCATCATCCTGTTCTACAGTTTCAGAGTTATCCATCCAGGATAGTGCTTCATTAGCAGCAGCAGCATCATCAGACACCCACAGCCACATATCATCATCACCCAAAAGGAAGAAAAAACCTTTACCTCCTGGAACACCATAGATAGGTTTGTGATAAGAACTAGCAGATTAGAAAAAGAGTTGATTGATGAAAAAATTGCCCAGTTTATTTATGCAACGAACTCTTCTTTCCGTCTGACTGAGAACCCACATTTCATTAATATGGTTCAGTCACTGAGACCAGGATACAGTCCACCCAGCAGAGCTGATGTTGCAGGGAAACTGCTGGATCAAGTGTATGACAGAGAAATGGAGCAATGTGCAACAGCTCTGGAGGGTAAAATTGTTAACCTAAGTATTGATGGGTGGAGTAATGTCCACAATGATCCTATTGCATGTGCTTGTATAACAACAGAAGAAGGTAAAGTCTTCCTTGCACAAACAACTGATACGTCAGGAAATGCACACACAGCAGAATACTTACAAGAAGTGGCAGTAAAAGCTATAACGACATGTGAACAAAAATTCAAATGTCTAGTACGCAGTTTGGTCACTGACAATGCTGCAAACGTATCCAAGATGAGAAGAGATTTAAAAGAGCAGGGAGGGAATACAAAGCTGCTAATAACATATGGTTGCAGTGCTCATTTGCTGCACCTCTTAGCCAAAGACTTAAGTGTTCCAGAAATAAAGGCTAATGTTGTTAAAATTGCTAAATATTTCCGTAATAATCATTTTGCTGCAGCAGCTCTGAAGAGGATGGGTGGAACCAAGCTAACGCTCCCACAAGATGTTAGATGGAACTCTGTGGTGGACTGTTTTGAGCAGTATATCAAAAACTGGCCTATTCTGATGACACTTTGTGAAGAAAATCGAGATAAAATAGATGGCACTGTCACGGCCAAAATCCTCAACATTGGGCTTAAGAGAAATGTTGAACATATGCTGAGTTTCCTGAAACCCATCTCTCAAGCTTTAAACAAAATACAGAAAAATAGCTGTTTTATTGCGGATGCTGTTGAAATTTGGAAGGAACTGAGTGAACACTTAAAAACAGAACTACACATGGACAGAATTAAATTACAAGCAGTAAACAAACGAATGGGACAAGCACTGACTCCAGCTCATTTTTTGGCAAATATTGTCAATATCCAATATCAGGGTCAAAACCTAAGTGCTGAGGAAGAGGAGTTAGCTATGACATGGGTATCCAGCAATCATCCATCTTTAATGCCAACTATAATAAACTTCAGAGCTAAGGGGGAACCATTCAAGAAATATAGGTTTGCTGAAGATATTTTAAGGAAAGTCACACCAGTAAACTGGTGGAAGTCACTTAAGCGCTTGGATTTAGAGACTGTTCAAGTAATGATTTCACTTTTAACAGCAGTAGCTTCTTCTGCAGGCGTTGAAAGAATATTCTCTTCCTTTGGACTCATTCATTCTAAATTGAGAAATCGGTTGGGACCCAATAAAGCAGGAAAGCTTGTTTTTCTTTTCCAGATTATGAATAGGAACAAAGAAGAAGATGATGATGATGAAGACAAGTGAGCTACAGAGGACAGCAGGGACAGTAGTATTTAAGTTTTTCATGTGTCGGCTGGGCTGACAGTCTAAGTTTCTTAAAATATATATATATTTTGTTTAGCCAAATTAGTTAACAAACATGGATGTTTGTTTAAGCAAATAACTTATGCTGTAATGTTGTTATTGTTTCAGTTGAATAAATCTATTTAAATTGTTATTAAGGTCAGGATTATTTTTCTCCTTCCTAAGTACAACAGAACAGTGGTGTCCAAATATGAATGATTAACCCATTAAACTGGGGAGAAAAAGTAATATAAAAAGTGATTCTAAAAATCTTCATCTACTTGCATGTTAAAGTAGCAAGAACTAGTTTAGGTAGAAACTTTGATTTAAATCACTGATTTAAATCAAGCCTTACTGACTAGTGATTTAAATCGTGATTTAAATCAGTTAGATTTATATCAAATCCACCCTGGCACAGAAGTCTTTATTATAATCGGGGTCCAATGGGGATTTACATAAGGCACACTCCTTGTTCTTCCTTTTACCCAGCTTTTTCATAGGTTTGTCCTAAATATAGAAAAGGGATCCCTGAGTAACCTCTACTAACATTAACGAAGATCACTCACCACACCAGACGTATCGGTTCAGGAGGCAGGGGCTGCTCTGTTGAGAAGCTGGCAGGGTCATCCGGACGGTGAATAGCCCGGCTGGAAGGGCTAGGCCAGGGGTGGGGAACTCCAGTCCTCGAGAGCCGCAAACAGTTCAGGTTTTCACGGTTTCCTTAGTATTGCACAGGGATTGGAATAATCACCAGTGCAAGTGATTATGTTATCACCTGTGCAATACTAAGGAAATCCTGAAAACATGCACTGTTTGCGGCCCTCGAGGACTGGAGTTCCCCACCCCTGGGCTAGGCGATGTTCTGCTGTCCTTCTTAGGGAACTCCTTTGAAGGCCACTGCATGGTCTGTGAGCGATCCTCAGACATCTCGAGGAACAAAGTCGCTCACCTACCAACTGATCGGCTTCCCTTAAATCCTCCTCCGGTGTTTCGGGGGCCTCCCCACGCCAGGAACCACCACTTACAAGGAATCACCATCTTGGGGCAGTTCTACGCATGCGCAGTAGCCCACATCCGGTGCCGGCCGCGTCGCCTTCCAGTTTGCGGCCTTCTCTTCACCCCCGGCGTTCGCGCAACAGGGATTGCCTTGAGGGCACCATGCGCGCATTCCCTGGCTTAGGGCGACGAGGTGACCAAGCCTCTGTGCTCCAGGTCGCCGCCCAGGCCCAGCATTGGTCCAGACCTCCTAGGACTGGGACCAGTGCTGTAGCAGCACCGCTCTTCATACACTGGCCCCCAGCCCTAGGTAAGAAGAATCTTCAGCTGCCCATGAACAGCCACATGTGGGTCTCCTCTCCTTCAGGACAGGAAACCGAACGATGCGTGAAGAGAGGTACCGCCCTTTTATTTTAGCGTGTTTCCTGTCCGGAAGGGGCAGAACCGGATCCTCTCTCTCAGGTGATGCTGTCATGAGCAATACGGAAATCAACTCCAAGGCCTCATCCACATATCCGTGCCTCCAGCACGTGTGCAGTCTGTGCCGACACATGCCGGAGGTGGGTCATTCCATGTCAAGTGAACCAATGATTATTAGCTCTATATTTGTAATTCTTTTAAGATTTTGTTATTTGATAATAACATTTTGCATTGTCTGACATGCTAAGAGAACATTTCTAAAATTATTTTTTTTTGTAAATGATTTTCAAAGTTCAGAAAAAGTGTAAATTTCGGTGTTGCCTGCCTTTACATTTCTCCTCATAACTGAGGCTAGAAATAAGATAGAGAGACAAAATAAACACCATTCTACTCAGACCTGTACAGGCTTTCACCAGATATGTCACAAGAGGATCTTTGTTAATATTTTACCCATGCAAATAACATTTTAAAACGCATTTCCGAAAAAATTGGTTTAATTTAAAAATTTCCAAAACTGCCCTTGTGTCTGCTATGCTTATAGCCATATCTGTACCAAAATTCAAGTTGGGATCACGATGGGATCATATTTTAAAAATAGAATTATTCTTACCGTTAATTCGGTTTCTAGGTCCCTTCCACGACAGCATAAGGAGGTTGCCTCTCCACGCCCTATTTGGGACAGGAAACACAAGAGAGGTTAAAAGGCCCCTCCCACCTCCCACTGCCAGTATATTACAAAGAACCCCAAGCAAAGCAGAAGGAACAATGACCCTAAAAAAAAACCCAGGAATAGGGAGGGAAATAAGTGCTGTCGTGGAAGGGACCTAGAAACCGAATTAACGGTAAGAATAATTCTATTTTCTCTAGGCCCTTCCACGACAGCATAAGGAGGTATGCCAACGAATCCATACCTAGGGGGGAACCACAGCCTGTAGAACCTTACGACCGAAAACCAAATCCTGGTTGGACAGGAAATTCAGCCGATAGTGCTTAGTGAAGGTGTGCAGAGAAGACCAAGTCGCAGCCTTGCAGATCTGCTCCGGTGAAGCCCCCGCTCGCTCAGCCCAAGAGGCAGCAGTGGACCTAGTAGAATGGGCCGTGAACCCAGACGGGGGCGGCAGGCCCCCGACAGACATAAGCAGCCTTAATCCTGGCAGCAATAGTGACCTTCGCCACCTTCTTGCCCTTATTACTACCGAAATGTTGAATAAACAAATTTTGGTCAACTCACCAAGGAGAAGTCACCTCAAGGTAATGTAAGAGAATGCGCCTAACATCTAGCGAATGTAATTCGGCCTCCTTCGGAGTCTTGGGATGTTGACAGAAGGAAGGGAGAACAATAGGCTGGGAACGGAGGAAATCCGAAACCACCTTCGGCAAGAAGGAAGGATCCAACTGGAAAACCACCGAATCATCCCGCACAGTAAGGTAATGAAGAGAAGGAAATATAGTATGGAAGTGAGCGCTAGAAAAGACCAGGAACTGAAAATTAAGAGAATTACCTCTAAGTTTATTAAAAGGTGGGTGGAGCGAGCCCTCAGCCACAACGCGTTTCGACAAACGTCTTTCTCAAGTGGAGCCTTACTACACGAAGCCAAGTGGAAGGTCGCTTCAAGACAAACAGACTGATCTTACACTCACCCTGTACTCCATTCCCTGTTGTGCGGCGCACAACAGATCCAGGTTAGTGTATCTCCGATTAACCCTTATTCAATTTGTGGGATCAGCGTGGCGCAACTTTTTGTCTTTTCCTTCCGCACAGTAAGGTAAGGTTCCCTGATGGACAGGGCTTGCAATTCGCCGAGCCGACGTAATGGCCACCAAAAACGCAGTTCTATGGGCCAAGGACCGCAAAGGACAGGCATCCAGAGGTTCAATAATATTTTGTTTGGGAAAAATCAAATTCAAAATTTGATGCGCAATTGTGAAAGAATGCCTGTTTGTTACTTGTGTTCTTGGTTATATTTGTGCAGAGATTCAACTTGGGACCTGTCAAACTTATATATTTTTTTTATTTTTATGGTTGTGAGAGTTACATAGTAACATAGTTTTTAAGGTTGAAGGAAGACTTTAAGTCCATCTAGTTCAACCTATAGCCTAACATGTTGATCCAGAGGAAGACAAAAAAAAAACCCATGTGGCAACACTAAGCTCCACATTGGGGGAAAAAATTCCTTCCTGACTCCAGATATGGCAATCAGACTAATTCCCTGGATCAACGCCCTATCAAAGAATCTAGTATGTATAACTAGTAATATTATAGTTTTCAAGAAAGGCATCCAGGCCCTTCTTAAATGTTAGTAGTGAGTCTCTCATTACAACAGCATGTGGCAGAGAGTTCCATAGTCTCACTGCTCTTACAGTAAAGAATCCGCGTCTGTGATTATGATTAAACCTTCTTTCCTCCAGACGTAGAGGATGCCCCCTTGTCCCAGTCTCAGGCCTAAGAGTAAAGAGATCATTAGAAAGGTCTCTGTACTGTCCCCTCATATATTTATACATTAATATAAGATCACCCCTAAGCCTTCGTTTTTCCAAGCTAAATAACCCCAAGTTTAATAACCTGTCTTGGTATTGCAGACCCCTTAGTCCTCTAATGACTTTTGTCGCTCTTCTCTGGACCCGCTCTAGTTCAGCTATGTCTTTCTTATACACCGGAGACCAGAATTGTACACAGTATTCTAAGTGTGGTCGCACTAGTGACTTGTATAGAGGTAAAATTATGTTCTCCTCATGAGCATCTATGCCTCTTTTAATGCATCCCATTATTTTATTTGCCTTTGCAGTAGCTGCCTGACACTGACCACTAAATGTGAGTTTGTCATCTACCCATACACCCAGGTCTTTTTCAGTGACAGTTTTGCCCAGTGTTTTACAATTAAGCACATAATTATACCTTTTGTTTCCTCTGCCCAAGTGCATGACTTTACATTTATCCCCATTAAAGCGCATTTGCCATTTAGCAGCCCAAGCTTCTAGTTTACATAAATCCTCCTGTAATATAAAATTGTCCTCGTCTGTATTGATTACCCTGCAGAGTTTAGTGTCATCTGCAAATATTGAGATTCTACTCTGTATGCCCCCTACAAGGTCATTAATAAATATATTAAATAGAAGCGGGCCCAACACTGACCCCTGTGGTACCCCACTGTTAACTGTGACCCATTCTGAGTGTGTTCCATTAATAACCACCCTTTGTTTCCTATCACTAAGCCAGTTCTTAACCCACTTACACATATTTTCCCCTATCCCCATTGCCCTCATTTTATGTATCAACCTTTTGTGTGGCACCGTATCAAAAGCTTTTGAAAAGTCCATATACACCACATCCACTGCATTTCCTTGGTCCAGTCCAGAACTTACTTCTTCATAGAAGCTTATCAGATTAGTTTGACAGGAACGGTCCCTCGTAAAACCATGTTGATAATGGGTCATGAGGTTATTTTTGTTCAGATACTCCAGTATAGCATCTCTTAGAAAACCCTCTAGGATTTTACCCACAGTAGAGGTTAAGCTTACTGGCCTATAATTTCCAAGTTCAGTTTTTGTCCCCTTTTTGAATATTGGCACCACATTTGCTATACGCCAGTCCTGTGGTACAGACCCTGTTATTATGGAATCTTTAAATATTAAAAATAATGGTCTATGAGTTATTACAACTTATTGAATAAAATATTTATATGCAACAATAAAGAAACACAAAACACAAATCCCGTACGTGCCAGGATAAATACATCTTAATCATCAGAACACAACGCGCAGCATTTTCAACCTGAATGCATTGAACAAACCAAAAGAAAAACGTGATCATATCCTCAAGTTTGATTAAAAGAACGAAAAATTTTAACACCTATTTATACATGTAAATTTGTTTTCTATTATATCACTAAACATGACATTTATGAAGTGTTTAATAAGAATAGTACAGTAGTTAAATCCTCGTTCTATAAAATATGAACTGCTCACACAATTAATATTAGGTTTTTAAAGTGGCATTTTATCATCCATTTGTCCCTTCTAGTGGGTGAAATGTAATCTTGTCCATAAGCACTTACTAGCAATGGCCTTTTCCTTATGTGTTATAGAGTATGTACGGCCTGTTATGGTGTTCGGCTCCATCAGAGTTCATATCTGATTTTTGTGCACTTTTAAAATGTCTGCTTTTCTTGGATACACAAAGGGATGGCGCTGGACCAGAAGGATGCAATAAAGTCAATTCTACTTCATTTTCACAATCTTTGGAGAGAACAGTAACTGCCACCAGCGCTTTTTCAAAAATTTTTCACAAAAGGATTCTAACAGCATATATGATAAAATATTGTTCATTGAGAAGTAGCAGCCATTGCTGTGTGAGGAAAATAGTTAATATTAAGCAAGGAAGATGGGTAATAGTTTTTTTTAATCACTAGTGAAAACGATGGCAACTTTGTTTATATAATTAATGATAAATGCTGTGTTTACTGCAGTGATTAAAAAGTAGTGCAAGCAGTGATTTACTCTGAGTGTTTTAACAAACGCTGCATGTGTTTGACCCCACTGAAATCAATGGGGGGTGTTTTTCTGTATGATGATCACTCAGAATAGCGCTGTGTGTTTATTAGCCCTTAATAAGAAAAGCATTAAACTGTTAATACAAATTTACTCAATCTTTAAACACACTCACCAATATTGTAGTACACAGAGCCCCTAGATGCCTTTGTACAGACTATTGTTTATTCAGGAGTGAACATGTACAGACATGTCAAGACATAAAAGCTCTGAAGCTCTGTCTTAAGTCCCTGTCACACTAAGCAAGATCGCTGTCGAGTCACAAGCTTTGTGACGCAACAACCTCAGTAGCGATCTCTCTTTGTGTGACACGTAGCAGCGATCAGGCCCCCACTGCGAGATCGCTGATCGTGTCAAACCGTTCTGGACCATTTTATCGTCGTTGGTCTCCCGCTGGGCAGAGTGCATCGCTGCGTTTGAAAGGGACAACAACCAACGATCTCAATACTATGCCCGAGTGTGACAGAGTCCCAACGACCGCCGTATCGTTGCTGCGTCGCTGGTGAGATCTGACTGTTTGACATCTCACCAGCGACCACGTAGTGACGCACCAGCTATCCCTACCAGGTCGTATCGTTGTCGGGATCGCTGGAGCGTCGCCAAGTGTGACAAGGCCTTTACTTCCTGACTGCGGTGATCAGATACTTCACATGATTGACTGAGCTGATGGCCTGTCATCTGCTCTGCATTCACAGTCTACCCCTGTTCATTCTCAGACTGAGACCTAACAAAGCTTTCTCCTCTGTCCTCTCCTGCTTCTAAGCTGTAACAAAATAATACAGTAATATGTAAAAATCATGGATTATTTGGTGAATATACACCTCACACTTTTAGACCACAGGCTGAACAGATCTGAATTCAAAATGTTCAATTTGACGCTAAAATAGTTAAATATTTTAAAATATGATCCCATTGCAATCCCAACTTGAATTTTGGTACAGATGAGGCTAAGCGCATAGCAGACACATGGGCATATTGGGAAATTTTTAAATTAGACTGATTTTCCAGAATGCTTTTACAATTTTGCATTTGCATGGGTAAAATATTAACAAAGATCCTCTTGTGACATATCTGGTGAAAGCATGTACAGTTCGGAGTAGAATGGTGTTTATTTTGTTTCTCTATCTTATTTCTAGCCCGAGATATGATAGAAAATGTAGAGCCATACCAGGCCAAAATTCACACTTTTTTAAAACTTTAAAAATCTGTAAAAAATTAACTGGTGAAGAAAAAAAAAAAAAATCAAAACTCTTACATTTGTAATTACCGTATATACTCGCGTATAAGCCGAGTTTTTCAGCCCAAAAATTGGGCTGAAAAGTACCCCCCTCGGCTTATACGCGAGTCAGTGACGGTCCCTATCAGTATACAGCAGCCCCAGTAATCCAGGGCCCCCCCCAGCCTTGCTCCGGTCACCTGTAAAGTAAAATATACTTATCACTGTCCCGCTGCCGTCCGCGCCCACATCTGCCGACATCCCGATCCTCCATCTTCATGCGTCTTCTTCCGGTTTTCTCTGTTCGTCGCAGGCAAATGTTAATATTTTACCCATGTGATCGCAAGCGCAAAACTTTAAAACGCATTTCCGAAAAATTGGCGCGCTTTAAATATTTCAAAAACTGCCCATGTGTCTGCTATGCTCTTAGCCACATCTGTACCAAATTTCAAGTTGGGATTGCAATGGGATCATATTTTAAAATATTTTAATATTAATAGCGTCAATGGGTCATTCTATATCAAGTGATCTAAATATGAATATTTTTTTTTACCTGACGTCTTTAGATTTTTTTAATTCTTTTTCTTTATGAAGTACAACTTTAGTTAATTACAAATTAAAAGTTTAGAATTTTTTTCTTCATCAGTTAATTTTTTACAGATTTTTAAAGTTTAAAAAAGGGTGAATTTTGGCCTGGTATGACTTTACATTTTTTTTATCTCAGACTAGAAATAAGATAAAGAAGTGGGAGTGGCATCATTTTACTCAGAACGGTAACAGCTTTCATTTGATATGTTACAAGACTATGTTTCTTTACATCAAATTCAAACTATTGACGGGCAATTGTGAAAAAATGACCGATTGTGTTCTTGGTTATATTTGTGCAGAGATTCAACTTGGGACCTGTCAAATTTATATATTTTTTATTTTATGGTTGTATGAGTTATCACAACTTATTGAATAAAACATTTATATGCAACAAAAAAGAAACACAAAAATCAAATCCCATAAGTGCCAGGATAAATACATCTTAATCATCAGAACACAACGCTCTGCATTTTCAACTTAAATGTATTGAACAAACCAAAAGAAGAAAGGTGATCATATCTTCAAGATTGATTAAACAAGATTAAAAGAACCAAAAATGTTAACCCCTATTTATACATATAAATTTGTTTTCTATTCTATCACTAAACCTGTGATTTATGAAGTGTTTAATAAGAATAGTACAGTAGTTAAATAATCGTTCTATAAATTATGAACTAATCAAACAATTACCGTATATACTCGTGTATAAGCCGACCCGTGTATAAGCCGACCCCCCTACTTTTGCCCCAAAACCTGGGAAAATCTATTGACTCGTGTATAAGCCGAGGGTGGACCCTAGCACAAGTATACAGCCCCCAGCAGTGTGGTATACACCAGTCCCAGAGGTAGATACAGCAGCCCCAGTGGTAGTATACACGCAGCCCCAGTAGTATATACAGCCCCAGTGGTAGTATATACAGCCCCAGTGGTAGTATATACAGCCCCAGTGGTAGTATATACAGCCCCAGTGGTAGTATACAGGGCCCCAGAGGTATATAGCAGCCCCAGTGGTAGTATACAGGGCCCCAGAGGTATATAGCAGCCCCAGCGGTAGTATACAGGGCCCCAGAGGTATATAGCAGCCCCAGTGGTAGTATACAGGGCCCCAGAGGTATATAGCAGCCCCAGTGGTAGTATACAGGGCCCCAGAGGTATATAGCAGCCCCAGTGGTAGTATACAGTGCCCCAGAGGTATATAGCAGCCCCAGTGGTAGTATACAGTGCCCCAGAGGTATATAGCAGCCCCAGTGGTAGTATACAGGGCCCCAGAGGTATATAGCAGCCCCAGTGGTAGTATACAGTGCCCCAGAGGTATATAGCAGCCCCAGCGGTAGTATACAGGCAGCCCCAGTAATGCAGGCCCCCCCTAGCGTCTCTCCGGTCACCTGTAAAGCAAGCTATACTTATCAGTGTCCCGCTCGCACCCGCCGCTGCCGACATCCGCGATCCTCCATCTTCATGCGACTCCTCTTCCTGTTTCCTGTGCGCGTCGCCGGGAATGACGTCATTGCCGGCGACGCGCACAGAAACAGGAAGAGGAGTCGCATGAAGATGGAGGATCGTGGATGTCGGCAGCGGCGGGTGCGAGCGGGACACTGATAAGTATAGCTTGCTTTACAGGTGACCGGAGAGACCCTGGGGGGGCCCTGCATTACTGGGGATGCGGGGGCTGCTGTATACCGATGTATACATCGGTATGTACCGATGTATACATCGGTATACAGCACTGACTCGCGTATAAGCCGAGGGGGGTACTTTTCAGCCCAATTTTTGGGCTGAAAAACTCGGCTTATACGCGAGTATATACGGTAATAGTATGTTTTTAAAGTGGCATTTTATCAATTTGTCCCTTCTAGTGGGTGAAATGTAATCTTGTCCATAAACGCTTACTAGCAATCGCCATTTCCTTGTGTGTCAAAGAGTATGTCTGGCCTGTCACGGTGTTAGGCTCCACCTGAGTTAATATCTGATTTTTGTGCACTTTTAAAATGTCTGGCTTTCTTGGATACACAAAGGATGGCGCTGGACCAGAAGGATGCAATAAAGAGAATTTTGTTTACGTACCGTAAATTCTTTTTTCTTTAATCATCAATGGGAGACCCAGACAATGGGGTTTAGGGCACTGCCCTCCGGAGGTCACACTAGGTACTACAAGTTTGTAGACACCGCCTCCTCCGCTTATAAACCCCTACCGCAGGGAACATCCTCAGTTTGGTCTACAAGCTGCGAGGAGGAAATAAACCACACCCGAAACATCGGGAAGAATGCCGTACACAAAACGGTTCAACAACCCGGCAAACACTGTCTCAACAGAGAACAGAGCAAATGCAAAACATGCAAGGAACAACTGGGTGGGTGCTGGGTCTCCCATTGATGATTAAAGAAAAAAGAATTTACGGTACGTAAACAAAATTCTCTTTTTTCTGGTCATCATAATGGGAGACCCAGACAATGGGGATGTCCTAAAGCAATACCCCAGGGCGGGAAAAGTTCCTCAACAAGACGGATAACACATGGTTCCCATTAAAGGTGGGCAACCGCCGCCTGGAGAACCCGCCTGCCCAAACTTGCATCCGCAGAGGCATGGGCATGCACCATATAGTGCTTAGAGAAAGTGTGCAGGCTGGACCAAGTGGCCGCCTGACACACCTGTAGAGCAGACGCTCGATGTCGCAAGGCCCAAGAGGCACCTACAGCTCTGGTAGAGTGAGCCTTCAATCCCACCGGGAGAGGCAAACCAGAAGACCGGTAAGCCTCTTGAATGGAAGCCTTAATCCATCTGGCCAAGGTTGACTTCGAAGCCGCGGACCCCTTACAGCGACCTGTCGTGAGAATAAATAAGGAATCCGAACTCCTGAAGGAGGCGGTCCTGGACACATAAATGCGTACAGCTCTCACGAGATCCAGAGTATGGAGGTCGCGCTCCACCTGATGAACGGGAGCGGGGCAAAATGATGGGAGAACAATCTCCTGGTTCAGGTGAAAAGTTGAAACCACCTTCGGCAAGAATTCTGGCCGTGGGCGCAACACCACCTTGTCTTGGTGAACCACCAGAAAGGGTGACTTGCACGATAGTGCAGCCAATTCTGAGACCCTCCTCAGAGACGTAATTGCCACCAGAAAGGCCACTTTCTGGGACAGACGAGATAGGGAAACATCTCTCAGCGGCTCAAACGGCGGTTTCTGTAATGCCGCCAGGACCATGTTAAGGTCCCAAGGGTCTAGAGGTCTCTTGTAGGGCGGAACCATCCGTGACACCCCCTGCAGAAATTGACGGACCTTCGGGAGGAGCGCCAATCGCCTGTCAAATAGCACCGAAAGTGCTGATACTTGACATTTCAAAGAGCCCAGGGATAATCCCAACTCCAAACCCGACTGTAAGAAAGCCAACAACGTCGGGATGGACAAGGGCCACGGAGACCGTCCCCCAGAGGCACACCAGGTAAAAAAGATCTTCCACGTCCTGTGGTACATCTTCCTGGACACGGGCTTCCTAGCCCGATTCATAGTGGCCACTACTGTAGGGGAGAAACCCCTAGAAGTCAGTAGCCAGGCCTCAAGAGCCATGCAGTCAATCTGAGGGCCCTGGAATTGAGGTGGAAGAATGGGCCTTGTGCGAGTAAATCTGCGCGGTCTGGAAGAGCCCACTTGTGTCCGCCTGATAGTTGCCACAGGTCCGGGTACCAGGACCTCCTGGGCCAATCCGGAGCCACTAGAATGGCTACCCTGCACTCCGACCTGATCTTCCACAGGACCCTGGGAATCATAGCCAGAGGAGGGAACACATACGGCAGCTGGAAGCTGGACCAACTCAGTATCAGAGCATCCGCCCCCAGAGACTGAGGATCCCACGATCTCGCCACGTACTGGGGCACCTGATGATTCAGCCTTGAGGCCATCAGATCCACGTCCGGAGTGCCCCATCTGCTGCAGATGTCCCGGAAGACGTCTGGATGCAGGGACCACTCTCCGGCGTCCATCCCCTGCCGGCTCAGGTAGTCGGCCTCCCAGTTCTCGACCCCTGGGATGTGAACTGCGGAGATCAGGCAGTCGTTTTCCTCCACCCACAACAGGATGCGGTGGACTTCGGCGAGGGCCTGAGCGCTTCTGGTCCCTCCCTGATGATTTATGTAGGCGACGGCCGTCGCATTGTCGGACTGCACCCGAATGGGTCGTCCTGCCAGGAATTTCTGAAACGCCAGGAGCGCCAGATAGACCGCCTTGATCTCCAGGACGTTGATCTGCAACGTCGACTCCGCCTGAGTCCAGAGGCCTTGAGCCCTGTGGTGTAAGAACACCGTGCCCCAGCCCTTCAGACTGGCGTCGGTGGTTACCACTAACCATGAAGGCTTGAGGAAGGACCTTCCCCGTGACAAGTGACGTGGCTGGAGCCACCACTGCAGGGAGTCCCTGGTTGGTTGTGACAGTGCCACCAACCGATTCAGAGAGATCGCTCTCTTGTCCCATCGGCGAAGAATCTCCAGCTGGAGAGGACGCAGACGAAACTGTGCAAAGGGCACCGCCTCTATCGCCGCCACCATGCGCCCCACCAGTCTCATCAATTCCCGAAGGGATGAGTGAGGTGACAGGAGAACGTTCTGTACTCCTGAGTGGATCGCCAGCTGCTTGGCCTGAGGTAGAGACACCAGGGCTGAGTCCGTGTGGAAGTCCATTCCCAGATATGTCAATGACTGGGTCGGAACCAGGGTCGACTTCTGAGTATTGAGAAGCCACCCAAATTGTTCCAGAGACCTCATGGTCACTTCCAGGCTCACCCGACAAAGGTCTTCCGATGGCGCCCTGACCAATAGGTCGTCCAGATAGGGTATGACGGCGTGACCCTGCACATGCAGGAGAGCCATCATGGATGCCATCACCTTCGTGAACACCCGTGGTGCCGAGGCCAACCCGAAGGGTAGGGCCACAAATTGGAAGTGTTCGTCCCCCACTGCGAACCGTAACCAGCGCTGATGAGCCAGTGCAATGGGCACGTGAAGGTAAGCGTCCCTGATATCGATGGACGCTAGGAAGTCCCCCTGTGACACAGCTGCGATCACGGAGCGCAGGGATTCCATGCGGAACTTCCGAACCAACACGTGACGGTTGAACAATTTTAGGCCCAGGACCGGTCGAAAGGAGCCGTCCTTTTTTGGGACAATAAAGAGGTTGGAGTAAAAACCCCTGAACCTCTCTGCCGTGGGCACTGGGACCACTACTCCGTCTCTGCGGAGTCCCTCCAACACCCGGTGAAAAGCCTGAGTCTTTTCTGGGGATGGAACAGACCGATGGAATCGGGATAATGGTTTTGACGTCAGCTCTATCCTGTAACCTCGCGAGACTACGTCTCGAACCCACTGATCTTGAACGTGAAGTAGCCACTTGTCCTGAAAGCGAGACAAGCGGCCCCCCACCTGTGGGGAGGCAGGAAGAGAGCGAGTCATGTAGAGGCGGGTTTGGGGGTGGCAGCTGTTGCCCCCGCCGGCTTCTTGGGACGACTCTTAGCGCGCCACTGAGAAGCGGGCTTGCCCCCTCGGTCCGTGCGAGCGGACGGTGCTGATGACTGTGAGCTGGACCGAAAGGACCACTGTTTTGGGTTCCTTTTAACGGTATACCGTGGTTTAGGCTTATTCTGCGGTATCTTAGACTCAGCAGAATCCTTAATCAGCTTGTCCAGCTCTGTGCCAAAAAGTCTGTCACCAGAGAACGGAAGATTCTGCAAAATCTTCTTAGATGTGGCATCTGAGTCCCAAAGACGCAGCCACAACAATCTGCGGATCGCTATAGCATTGGCCGAAGCCACAGCTGAGCGAGTGGCAGTTTCCAAAGACGCCGTCCTGGCGTAGTCCGCATAGGCCCTCGCTCTCTCAGTGAGTGCCAGGACCTCTGGACTGGACCTTGCCAGGTCAGTGATACCGTCCAAGCAGGTAGTAATCGCTTGTAAGGTCCAGACCGTGGCGAAATTAGGGGCAAAAGAAGACCCCACAGCCTCATAAGAAGACTTGGCGAGTTGCTCGACCAGTCTATCAGTCGCATCCTTCAGCGAGGAGCTATCAGAGGCAGAAAACAGGGAGCGTGCAGCAATTCTAGTCATGGAAGCGTCCACCTTTGGAGACTGCGACCATTCCTGAAGCACCTCCTGGGGGAAGGGGAAACGATTGTCCTTGGGTTTGCGGACATAACGCCGCCCAGGATGTAACCTGGGAGCCCTAATCACCCTTCCAAAATTAGTGTGGTCCATGAAAGATCCACTTGGTCTAGCCTCTGGCCGCAGCCATTGATAGACCTCCTTCGGGTGCACGACAACCTCTTCAGGGGGAGTCACGAGACGCAAGGTCTCATTGATGGAGGACACCAGGTCCTCCACCCCATCTGGAGGCTCAGACACAGACACAGATCCGAAGGTTGAACCCCCATCATCTTCCTCACCATCAGAGGAATGCTCCTCCTCAGAGAGAGCCTGGAGCTCGGGTGAATCCTCACGACGAGCCCGCTTAGGGGGTCTCACAGCAGAAGAGGGGGACACCCGGGGGTAACTGGAAGGAGCAGCTGGGTTTTCCAGTCTCCTATGAAGTGCCTCCAGTGACTGCGACATGGAGGACATCTGGGACAGCAGGGATTCATTGATCCTGTTCTGTGCTTCCCATGGCCCTGGGATTACCTGAACCTCAGGGTACAGCACCGGAGCTGCTGCCTCAGCCGAGCCAGTCCGGGCTTCTGGGCGTCCGCAGTTATTGCAGGACCCCTCCACCAGAGTTCCCTTGCAAGTAGCACAGGTCATGGTGTTATCCGCAGCCTTAGCAGCATGCTTCCTAACTGAGGCCATAGCCACAGTAGGGGGTGTATAAGCCAAGTCGATAGACAAACAAACCGGGAGTCCCGGTGGCTTACCGACCGCAGTAACGCGGTGGGAGGAAGCGGTGTGCGTGCGTGACCTCCGCGAGTTCCGGTCTCCCTCTGAAGTGCAGACACGTGCTGCCGTAGCTTCCAGCCGGGAAGTGAGGGAGAAGATGGCCGCCGCCAGTACAGACGTGGGCGGCGCCGGGAACACGCGGGAATCACACGCACACGCCCCCCCGGTGACGTCACCGTAAGGGCCGCCTCTCCTCCTCCAAGCAGCCTCTGTAATGGAGGTGCTGGAGCCCGCAGCGCGGGAAAAGGTGTAAAAAACACAGTACACACACACAGACTGCAATCATAACCAAAGAAACAGCAGTCTACGGCCTCAGCCCCTGTGTCACACAGGGCGGTCAGCCAGGGTGACCCCAGCACAGGGTACACCTCCAGATCCGCGGACCCGAGGGCAACGCGCGGTCTGAGTGTCAGGACACAAAGTGCCAGACACTACCCCCAGGCACACAGGAGACACAGAGTGCCTCAGTGCCGGTCCGGTCTGTAAGCACCATTTAGGGAGGCCTCGGACGGGGGTTCAGCCCAGTCCGGAGTGTAAGCACCATTTAGGGAGGCCTCGGACTGGGCTGGCTCCAGTCCGGTCTGTAAGCACCATTTAGGGAGGCCTCGGACGGAGCGGAGCTGTGCAAGGCTCCCATCTCCCACTCTCCAGAGCCCCCCCAGAGAGGGATGGAAAGGAGCGCGACAGCGTACCGGGAGAACACAAAGTGTCCAGGCTCTAGGCCCTCCGGTACCTCCACCTGCGTGTGCCACAAAGGGTGAGCGGGGAGGCTGTCGCAGGTCCCGTCAGGACCATATTACCTTGTCTTCAGACGCCATCACGTAAGTAGTGAGAATGCAGTGAAGTGCAAGCAAAGCGTGATCCTCCGAGCACACTAAGTTTAAAACTGAGGATGTTCCCTGCGGTAGGGGTTTATAAGCGGAGGAGGCGGTGTCTACAAACTTGTAGTACCTAGTGTGACCTCCGGAGGGCAGTGCCCTAAACCCCATTGTCTGGGTCTCCCATTATGATGACCAGAAAAAAGTCAATTCTACTTCTTCATTTTCACAATCTTTGGAGAGTACAGTAGCCAGCCACCAGCGCCAATCATATTCATATTTTTTCAAAAGGATTGCAACAGTGTCTATGATAAAATGCTGTTTCTTGAGAAGTAGCAGCCATTGCTGTGTGGGAAAAATACAGTTAATATTAAGTAAGGACGATGGGTAATAAAAATAAAGATTTACAGTACACTTGAGATAGAACTGTATTACTATAAAGTGAGTTTTAGGGCTAGCACGCAGTTTTTCTGTCTGCAGATACACGCTGCAGTTTTGGCAGCTTGTTTTTCTACCAAGTTTTTACCACATATGCGTTAGTTTTTTTAATCGCTAGTGAAAAAAAATGGCAGCTTTTTTTATATAAATGATAAATGCTGCGTTTATTGCAGCAATTAAAAAGTAGTTCAAGCAGTGATTTACTCACTCATGAGTGTTTCCAAAAACACTGCATGTGGTGAACCCCATAGAAATCAATGGAGCTGTTTTTCTAAATGATGATCCCTAAGAATAGCACTGTGTGTATTGGCCCTTAATAATAAAAGCATTAAACTATTAATATATTCTGCTCTGCATTCACTGTCTATCCCTGTGCTTTCTCAGGTTGAGCCCTAACAAAGCTTTTTCCTATATGTCCTCTCCTGCTTCTAAGCTGTAACATATCAAAATAATACAGTAATGTCTAAAAATAATGGATTTGATAAATATAGACCCCACGCTTTTAGACCACAGGTTGAACAGATCTGAATTCAAGATTTTTGAATTGACACTATAATAGTTAAATATTTTAAAATATGATCCCATCACGATCCCAACTTGAAATTTGGTACAGATGTGGCTAAGAGCATAAAAGACACATGGGCAGTTTTGGAAAATTTTTATTAAAACGTTTTTTTCGGAAATGCGTTTCAAAATGTTGCGTTTGCATGGGTAAAAAATTAAAATGAACAAATATACTCTTGTGACATATCTGGTGAAAGCCTGGACAGTTCTGAGTAGCATGGTGTTTATTTTGTTTCTCTATCTTATTTCTAGCCCAAGATAAAAAAATCTAAAGTCATACCAGGCCAAAATTCACACTTTTTTTAAACTTTAAAAATCTGTAAAAAATTAACTGATTAAGAAAAAAATTCTAAACTTTTAATTTGTAATTAACTAAAGTAGTACTTCATAAAGGAAAAAAAATAAAAAAAATCTAAAGACGTCAGGTAAAAAAAAATATTCATATTTAGATCACTTCATATGGAATGACTCATTGACGCTATTAATAGTAAAATATTTAAAAATATGATCCCATCGCGATCCCAACTTGAAATTTGGTACAGATGTGGCTAAGAGCAAAGCAGACACATGGGCAGTTTTTGAAATATTTAAAGCGCGCCGATTTTTCGGGAAATGCGTTTTAAAGTTTTGCGCTTGCGATCACATGGGTAAAAAATTAACAAAGATCCTCTTGTGACATATCTGGTGAAAGCCTGTATAGTTCTGAGTAGAATGGTGTTCATTTTGTCTCTCTATCTTATTCGTAGCCTTAGTTATGAGGAGAAACGTAAAGGCAGGCAACAGCGAAATTCGCACTTTTTCCGAACTTTGAAAATCATTTTTAAAAAAAATTTTCTCTTCACATTTTGCATTGTCTGACATGCTATTACCAAATAACAAAATCTCAAAAGAATTAAAAATAGAGAGGTAATAATCATTGGTTCACTTGACATGGAATGACCCATACTACCACTGGGGCTGCTATATACTACCACTGGGGCTGCTATATACTACCACTGGGGCTGCTATATACTACCACTGGGGCTGCTGGGGCTCCTGTATACTACCACTGGGGCTGCTGGGGCTCCTGTATACTACCACTGGGGCTGCTGGGGCTCCTGTATACTACCACTGGGGCTGCTGGGGCTCCTGTATACTACCACTGGGGCTGCTGGGGCTCCTGTATACTACCACTGGGGCTGCTGGGGCTCCTATATACTACCACTGGGGCTGCTGGGGCTCCTATATACTACCACTGGGGCTGCTGGGGCTCCTATATACTACCACTGGGGCTCCTATATACTACCACTGGGGCTGCTGGGGCTCCTATATACTACCACTGGGGCTGCTATATACTACCACTGGGGCTGCTATATACTACCACTGGGGCTGCTATATACTACCACTGGGGCTGCTATATACTACCACTGGGGCTGCTATATACTACCACTGGGGCTGCGATATACTACCACTGGGGCTGCGATATACTACCACTGGGGCTGCGATATACTACCACTGGGGCTGCGATATACTACCACTGGGGCTGCTGTATACTACCACTGGGGCTGCTGTATACTACCACTGGGGCTGCTGTATACTACCACTGGGGCTGCTGTATACTACCACTGGGGCTGCTGTATACTACCACTGGGGCTGCTGGGGCTCCTTTATACTACCGCTGGGGCTCCTTTATACTACCACTGGGGCTGCTGTATACTACCACTGGGCTGCTGTATACTACCACTGGGGCTGCTGTATACTACCACTGGGGCTGCTGTATACTACCACTGGGGCTGCTGTATACTACCACTGGGGCTGCTGTATACTACCACTGGGGCTGCTGTATACTACCACTGGGGCTGCTATATACTACCACTGGGGCTGCTGGGGATGCTATATACTACCACTGGGGCTGCTGGGGATGCTATATACTACCACTGGAGCTGCTATATACTACCACTGGGGCTGCTATATAATACCACTGGGGCTGCTATATAATACCACTGGGGCTGCTGTATACTACCACTGGGGCTGCTGTATACTACCACTGGGGAGGCCTGTATACCACTGGGGGGGGCCTGTATACCACACTGCTGGGGGCTGTATACCTGTGCTGGGGTCCACCCTCGGCTTATACACGAGTCAATAGGTTTTTCCAGATTTTTGGTGCAAAAGTAAGGGGGTCTGCTTATACACGGGTCGGCTTATACACGAGTATATACGGTAACTAAAGTTGTACTTCATATATCAAAAAAATCTAAAGACATTAAGTAAAAAAACAAAATTCGTATTTGGATCACTTGACATGGAATGACCCAGGCACGGACATACAGTGACACATGTTCCCCTATGGTCTTGTGCACACTTCCATTTTTTTGGCACAGACCGTAATCCCGTGTGGAGCAGGTCTGTGTGCTCCAAATGGCGACATGTACGTTTTTTTTGCAGATGCACGTACTGCTTTTGCTGTGAAAGGTCCATGCACATGGATGTTATCTGTATGACATCCATGTGCACGGACCACGGACAAAAGTGACAACCCTAAAATTAAAGAATTTCATACTCCCCTCGCTCCAGCGCTGATCACTTCCAACGCCTCTCATTAGGCTCATGAATATTCACTTCACTGAGCCTGATAGCAGCCTGGAAGTGAGAGGAACAATGGCGCTGCAGGGAGGCGAGTATGTGGTCACAGCCTGTCGCCTGTCCGTGTGTTATCTGTGGATCACCGGATAGCACACGGACAGCACCCATTGTGTCACACATGGATGTAATGTACGCCCCGCCCCCAAACAGCCTTGCTTCACACATCCGTGGTGACATGGACGTGTAAAAAAGGCCTAATACAGTGACAGCGCATAATTAGTTGGATTAGTCCAAGAGGTATGTGCTTCATGCATACCAGTCCATAAAGCCAATATGACACACACAGAGGTGACTGTCGTCTATCAGGCTCCTCCTCCTGATAGCCTGCAAATGTGTGGTTATTGTCGAGACCTTGAGCATGCAGTGAAATTCTGCTTACATGCCACTACTAAAGTGTCATATTATACATGCCTTCAGTTTGAGTCTGAGCACTGCACTATGTGAACTCCAAGCAGATGTGCTGCACTGCCATGTTACCATGTTGAACATGCAAGGTAGTAAAACATACTTCTGGCTCTGCCTATGTGGTGGCTCAGCCATACAGCACAAGCTCGCAACGACAATCAGATCTGTGGTAGGGATATCAGCTTGATGGACCAAATCATATAAACCTTACCCCTCTTGGATTATGTTGACTGATTAGAACATGTGGCACCAGAATATTTAAGAATTGATGTTCTGATTGCGATGAGAACTTTACCTAAACATTGAGATACCTGGAAATTCGTAAAACGTGATGGAAGGAACACATTAAGAAGAAATCCTGGTTCCATTTAAAGCACCATTCCAGAGTATTTTGTTCAGCACTGGATTGGCGCTTCAAAACATAAGTCATCTGCACCCAGTCTTATATTAACCCTCCAGTAAGTTCATTCTATATCAGCATCGCTCTGATCCATAGGTGCCAATCGCGGACAAGTGCATTCATCTCTAGTAATGTTTCCTGGCTCCCTCCATTAACCCCTATAGCCACTGGGTAGTCACAAATTACAATTACCACAGAACCACTAGAAAAAGATGAAGACAGTAGAACTATAGAGCTGAAATGCTGAAGTTCAGCTTTAAAATATGACTCCAGTGGGTATTTTTTTCCCACCGCTGGAATGGTGCTTCTAATCTTAGGTCCCTTCACCTGGTCTTAGGATGGAAACACACTGTTTGATATCCGTGTGATATACGAGTCAATCCGTTTTCGCAGGCGATTTAAACCTCAACTGATGTTGTCATGCGACATCAGCTGATCAAGGTCCTTCAGCCATTGGAGGTGGATGCTGCACATCGTGGGACACTCGGTGAAGAGAAGAGGTGAGCGTTTTTTTTTTATGCTTAACACTTTGCACTTCAATTTCACTTTAAAATCGGGTTGTGGAAACTATCCTGCTTTTTCTCGGAACCGTGCTCCATAGGCCCCCCCATGTTATTTGTCACGGACTACATTGGATCTGATTCTGTCCGTTTGGTCCGCTGTGCTCAAAATCGGAGCAGTCTTCGATTATGGGTACATCAAAAATTGGACACTATTGGATCCGTGACAATTTGGACACAATCAAATGGCCAGGACCAATCCGTGCACATAGGGATCCATGAGGGCCAAATCAGATCCATGGCTATCAGTTTTACAACAGATAACCACGGATGCACAAAAATCGTGATGTGAAGGAGACCTACAAAGGTGAGGACAATAGGGGGTGACTAAAGGCCTCGCCACACGTGTCAATATTGCTAGCGACATCGCCGAAAAGTGACGTCACTAGCGATATTGCAAGTGCGTCGTGCTGTGTGACAGCGCAACGCAACTGCGATATATCACTGGTCGCAGGTTGACAGGTTTACGAGGATGAATGTAAACCTGTCAAGCTGTAACCAGAGATTAGGCAGGATCGCGCCGTCTGACACCGCAATAGTGATGTTGGCGGCGATCCAGCTTATACCGCAGTATTGCTGCGGATCGCTCACTAGGTTGATCCCAGCCCAGCAAGCGATGGCTCCGCCCACATTGCTGCGGCGTCACCGGCAACATCCTGCCGTGTGACACCAAGGCTGTGATGGCGCAAGCGACCGCGCAGCCGCACATCGCAGGCCATATTGACACGTGTGACGGGCCTTTAAAGAGGTGGAGGGGTGTGGAGCTGAGGTCAGATTAGCAGTGTTTTACAGGGTTATCCACTACTAGGACAACCCCTTATAGTTCTACATGTCTCCCCCAGTTAGCACACAAGACCTCCTTCCAGCCTGGCGCTGTAAGGCTCACGTGACAGTGACATCATTAGAGCCCGGCATCCAATCACTGGGCCAAACAAGCGACAGCCGCGGTCCCAGGAGACGGAAGCCGACAATGATTGGATGCCGGGCTCAGATGACGTCACTGTCACGTGAGCCTTGAACCTCGCGGGTTACTTATAGCGCCATCAGAGGAGAGGAGTATATAATACACTCATGTATCACCGTGGAATCAAAAGGACTGGTCTTATAGTGGACAGCCACCACAAGCTGCTGTGCACCAGTAAGTCACCCATACACACTGAACAGGGACTGACCACACACCGAGCCTGCACCGCGCCAACACCGGCCCTCACCGTGGCCTTGCTGATGGCGAACACGGCGTCCTGACTGGCCAGAGACACGTCCGGGTCCGACTTCATCAGCGCTTTAATCCGTGACAGGGGAAGCTTCGCAAGCTTCTGTGAGGCCACAGGGGGCGCTGGCGGAGGGGCCGCATTCTCCGCTGTCTTCTCCTCCGGCGGAGCAGCGCCGCCCGCAATCACCCCCTCCTCAGCGGCCATGGACAGACTGCAGAACGAAAGGACGCGGGAAACAGTCACGTGATCATGTAGGGCCGGATGTTAGTAACCGTGATTCCTATTGGTGGCAAACATACGGGTCCTCAGCCTCTGCTGTCAGGTTAAGACGGAGCTAGAATGGATGGGCTCCTGCCGGTACACACAAGCCCGCTCAGTGCTGGGAGTGATGGCCAGTCCGGCTCACAATAATCCTGCAGTACCTTGTAATGACTACAGACCTTTGCCTGTACAGTCAGTGAGAACCTCAGTCTACACATGTACAGGGATCTAGTGAAGCAGCATGGACTGTTATCATTCCTGTGTCCTCAGATTGTCAGCTCCTGTGATCAGGGCTCTCCTCATTATACACTGTACAGTATATACATAGTATATAGTGACCAGTATACAGGCTCCCCTCCTCCTGCTCATACACCTGTACAGTGTATATATAGTATATAGTGATCAGTATAGAGGCTTCTTATCATTCCTGTGTCCTCAGATTGTCAGCGCCTGTGATCAGGGCTCCCCTCCTCATTATACACCTGTACAGTGTACCGTATATATAGTATATAGTGATCAGTATAGAGGCTCTGTATCAGTCCTGCGTCCTCAGATTGTCAGCTCCTGTGATCAGGGCTCTCCTCATTATACACTGTACAGTATATACATAGTATATAGTGACCAGTATACAGGCTCCCCTCCTCCTGCTCATACACCTGTACAGTGTATATATAGTACAGTAGTAGTACAAGTAGTATTCAACCCCCTGCTGATTTAGGTGGTTTGATAAGATGCAAATAAGTTAGAGCCTTCAAACTGCAAACGAGAGTAGGATTTATTAACAGAAGCATAAATCTTACAAACCAAAAAGTTATGTTGCTCAGTTCAATTTTAATACATTTTAAACAAAAAAGTGTGGGTCAATTATTATTCAACCCCTAGGTTTAATATTTTGTGGAATAACCCTTGTTTGCAATTACAGCTAATAATCGTCTTTTATAAGACCTGATCAGGCCGGCACAGGTCTCTGGAGTTATCTTGGCCCACTCCTCCATGCAGATCTTCTCCAAGTTATCTAGGTTCTTTGGGTGTCTCATGTGGACTTTAATCTTGAGCTCCTTCCACAAGTTTTCAATTGGGTTAAGGTCAGGAGACTGACTAGGCCACTCCATCACCTTGATTTTTTCCCTCTTGAACCAGGCCTTGGTTTTCTTGGCTGTGTGCTGTGGGTCGTTGTCTTGTTGGAAGATGAAATTACGACCCATCTTAAGATCCTTGATGGAGGAGCGGAGGTTCTTGGCCCAAATCTCCAGGTAGGCCGTGCTATCCATCTTCCCATGGATGCGGACCAGATGGCCAGGCCCCTTCACTGAGAAACATCCCCACAGCATGATGCTGCCACCACCATGCTTGAATGTAGGTATGGTATTCTTAGGGTCGTATGCAGTGCCATTCAGTCTCCAAACGTCACGTGTGTGGTTGGCACCAAAGATCTCGATCTTGGTCTCATCAGACCATAGAACCTTGAACCAGTCTGTCTCAGAGTCCTCCAAGTGATCATGAGCAAACTGTAGACGAGCCTTGACATGACGCTTTGAAAGTAAAGGTACCTTACGGGCTCGTCTGGAACGGAGACCATTGCGGTGGAGAACGTTACTTATGGTATTGACTGAAACCAATGTCCCCACTGCCATGAGATCTTCCCGGAGCTCCTTCCTTGTTGTCCTTGGGTTAGCCTTGACTCTTCGGACAAGCCTGGCCTCGGCACGGGAGGAAACATTCAAAGGCTGTCCAGGCCGTGGAAGGCTAACAGTAGTTCCATAAGCCTTCCACTTCCGGATGATGCTCCCAACAGTGGAGACAGGTAGGCCCAACTCCTTGGAAAGGGTTTTGTACCCCTTGCCAGCCTTGTGACCCTCCACGATCTTGTCTCTGATGGCCTTGGAATGCTCCTTTTGTCTTTCCCATGTTGACCATGTATGAGTGCTGTTCACAAGTTTGGGGAGGGTCTTAAATAGTCAGAAAAGGCTGGCAAAAGAGATAATTAATCCACACATGTGAAGCTCATTGTTCTTTGTGCCTGAACTACTTCTTAATACTTTAGGGGGGCCAAACTGAATGCTGGTGGTTTGAGGGGTTGAATAATAAATGACCCTCTGAATTAACGTTTAACACTTAAAAAAAAAAAAAAAAAAAAATATTTTTGGCTGCAGTGCATTTCCCACTTCCAGGCTGATCTACAGTCCAAATGTCACAATGCCAAGTTAATTCCGCATGTGTCAACCAGCTAAATCTGCAGTTGGTTGAAGACTACTTGTAGGCACTGTATATAGTGATCAGTATACAGGCTCTTTATCATCCTGTGTGGTCAGATTGTCAGCTCCTGTGATCAGGGCTCTCCTCATTATACACCTGTACAGCATATATATAGTATATAGTGATCAGTATACAGGCTCCCCTCCTTCTGCTCATACACCTGTACTTTATATATATATACCGTAGCATATAGTGATCAGTATAGAGGCTCCTTATCATTCCTGTGTCCTCAGATTGTCAGCTCCTGTGATCAAGGCTCTCCTCCTCATACACCTGTACAGTGTGTGTATATATAGCATATAGTGATCAGTATACAGGCTCTTTATCATTCCTGTGTCCTCAGATTGTCAGCTCCTGTGATCAGGGCTCTCCTCCTCATTCACCTGAACAATATTTTTTCTTTAATTTTTTATTAGGTTGAATCAGTTTAAACAGTGTTTATCCTGGTTTACAATAATAAATAAATAAAGTGGCATAGGCTCCCCCCCCCCCCCCATTTTTGATAACAAACTAAAGTAAAAGGTCCATGGTTTCTTGGCCCTTCCCAGCCTAAATATATCAGCCAACAGTCACCGCAGAATTGGTGCATCCATTAGTTGCACCAATTCTGGCTTTTCGCTCTGGCTTTTCCTGATTGCCCTGGTTTGGTGGCAATTGGGGTAATATTTTTTGGGGTTGATGTCAGCTCTGAATTGTTAGGCCGGCTTCACACTGCGGCGTGATCCGGTCCGGGCTGTCCGGGAGGATCCTGACAGCTGCGGACTGGATCAGCACACAGGACTGGAGGGCTAATTTGCCCTCCAGTCCTGTGTGCTGATCGAGTTCGCGGCTGTCAGGGTCCTCCCGGACAGCCCGGACCGGATCACGCCGCAGTGTGAAGCCGGCCTTAGCTGGCATCAAACACAGGAGTTAGTAAGTGAATGGACTCTATCAGAGTCCCCCATTACTAACCCAGTAAGTGTAGTTAAAAAACACACGCAGGAAAGATACTTCATTTGAATAAAGACTCTCCCACACTATCCCTCGTTTACCAATTTATTTAAAAAGAAAAGCTATTGAGATCTAACGTAATTCAACCTTTGAAGTCTCGTTCAGTCAGTGGAATTTCTCAGTTACTGAGTTAGACTAGGATCACACTTGGGAGCCTGCATCCGTTTACTGGATGCATTACTGGATCCCTTGCCATTTTTGAGTCATTTTAAATGCATCCGCTAATGGATCCATTAACGCATGGTACATATATAGAAACAAAATAATGAGCCAAGCACACATTGAACAAGTCTGTAGGACAGTGTTCACACCACCTAGAATCTGAAACACAAAAAAATAGTGAAACAAATGTAAAAAATACTCTGCTGTATTAAATAAAGTAAGAAGCAAGTGCTGATAAAAAAAAATGTAATAAAGGCTATGTTCACACACTGTGTCTTTTTACGCAGCTGCGCTTTTTTACGCGCGTATTTTGTGAAAAACGCAGCTCTTTTCACACACTGCGTTTTTTTTCTGCGTTTTTCTCTGCGCTTTTTCACAGCCTATTTTATCATGGGGGCAATGGAAAATCGCAGAGAAAAACTGCAGAAAGAATTGACATGGTGATTCTTTTTATGCGCGCATTTTTGCAGTGAAAACGCTTGCGTAAAAAAAAAAGCACAAATACGCAGTGTGTGAATGGATTTTGTCAAAACCCATAGGTTTTGCTGGACTGTGTATCTAGAATTGCGTTTTCACTGCAAAAAAAACGCAGCAGGAAAAAGCGCAGAGAAGCAGCAAAATACGCAATGTAAGCCGGGGATTTCGTTCATACGTTTTTTGCAAAAAAAAAAGGATCGTAAGCTGCTCTACCAAAGCGTCAAGGTAACCTGTGTCAGAGCAGTCCCTAACTGATGTACCGTATATACTCGCGTATAAGCCGAGTTTTTCAGCCCAAAAATTGGGCTGAAAAGTACCCCCCTCGGCTTATACGCGAGTCAGTGCTGTATACCGATGTATACATTGGTACATACCGATGTATACATCGGTATACAGCAGCCCCCGTAATGCAGGGCCCCCCCAGCCTCGCTCCGGTCACCTGTAAAGGAAACTATACTTATCACAGTGCCGCTGTCCGCGCCCGCTCGCACCCGCTCGCAGCTGCCGTACGCGATCCTCCATCTTCATGCGTCTTCTTCCTGTTTCTGTGCTCGTCGCAGGCAATGACGTCATTCCCTGCGACGAGCACAGGAAACAGGAAGAAGAGGCATGAAGATGGAGGATCGCGTACGGCAGCTGCGAGCGGGTGCGAGCAGGCGCGGACAGACAGCGGCACTGTGATAAGTATAGTTTCCTTTACAGGTGACCGGGGTCAGGCTGGGGGGGCCCTGGATTACGGGGGCTGCTGTATACTACAATATACTGCCACTGGGGCTGTTTACACCACTGGGGCTGCAATACCACTGGGGCTGCTGTATATAGGGGCTGCAATACCACTGGGGCTGCAATACCACTGGGGCTGCTGTATATAGGGGCTGCTGTATACACCACTGGGGCTGCAATACCACTGGGGCTGCTGTATATAGGGGCTGAAATACCACTGGGGCTGTTGTATATAGGGGCTGCAATACCACTGGGGCTGTTGTATATAGGGGCTGCAATACCACTGGGGCTGCAATACCACTGGGGCTGCTGTATATAGGGGCTGCAATACCACTGGGGCTGCAATACCACTGGGGCTGCTGTATATAGGGGCTGCTGTATACACCACTGGGGCTGCAATACCACTGGGGCTGCTGTATATAGGGGCTGCAATACCACTGGGGCTGCTGTATATACCACTGGGGGCTGCTGTATATCATACTGCTGGGGCCTGTATACCACTGCTGGGGGCTGTATACCTGTGCTGGGGTCCACCCTCGGCTTATACGCGAGTCAATAGATTTTCCCAGGTTTTGGGGGCAAAAGTAGGGGGGTCGGCTTATACACGGGTCGGCTTATACACTAGTATATACGGTATTTAAAACCCTGATTAAGCTTGACCTGACATGTTCCTGTCTGAATCCTGTCTTATAGGCACTATACATTTGATCAGGTTTTTAAATACATCAGTTAGGGACTTCTCTGACACGGGTTACCTCAACGCTTTGGTAGAGCAGCTTACGATCCTTTTTTTGAAAAAAAAGTATCAACCAAATAGCCGGCTTTTTTACTTTTTTTTTATCATCACTTGCTTCTTACTTTATTTAATGCAGCAGAGTATTTTTTTACATTTGTTTCACTATTGTTTCTGTGTTTCGTATGGTACAAATATGTACCATGCGTTAGCGGATGCGTTTCCCATAGACACCCATGTTACAAAAAACACATCCGGTTTTGAAAATGCACCAAAAAATGTTGCAGACCATGTTTTTACCGGATTTGGAAAAAAAACAATGCAGTAAAGGGATTGTACTTTGGCAATCCATTTTTTGCATTGGGGTCTATGGGTGCATTAACGGATCCAGTTTTCAAGATTTCAACAAGTCAAAAACTGAATCCAGTTTCTGGATGCATGACACAAGTGTGGCCCTAGTCTTAAAGACGTCACTGTGAGTGAGAAACTCTGGATCTGGTACTGACTGCTCCAGTAGCACGTCCGCACAGTATGAGTCCTAGATGAGCATGAACTCAATCTCCGACAACTAGTGGAGGGAAGGAGAATCTGTCGGCAGAGAGAAGGCCCAGGCCTGGGGATCCCCATAAGAAGGGAGATTATAATCCCCAAACGCTGCTATTCGCTCCTTAAGAATGAGGGTGGAGCCTGAAGTATAGCTTACAGGCCTCTCTGAAAACTATAAACATATCTCCCCCTCCTGAAAATCGGTCAGGGAGAGATATTAGCTTCTGGTACAGCCAGGGCGTGGCACGCGGCCAGATACCCAACAACTTCCTGAAGCTGATGCACGATCTGGTTACACAGAATATCAACCTCATCAGAGAAGTCCTGCACCAGACTCTTGTTGAAGCCACAGCGGCTTCAGGGAATATATTAGGTTGCAGATTATGTCACGAAGAGCGGATAAGGGGAATGAAGCAGGAAAGGATAATGGGCAAGCGCAACTGGGGAGGCTAGTCTGGCCCTGGACTTGGGGTCTCTAACTAGCCCTGTTCCCGAAGGTACCTATGAAGGTGAGGAGGTTTGAGTCACAACCTTTTCCCTCAACGTCTCAACCAGCCTTCTGCTAAGAGCCTCTACCTCCACCCATGGACCAGGAAAAGGATACCACTCTAATGGAAGGGGACAGTAGATGCTCCAGCAATATCTCTGCACAGCACATGTCCTAGATGAGAATGAACTGAATCTGCGACACCTACTGGAGGGAAGTGGCGCAATTTCAAGGTGGGGGAAGTGGAGATCTGAATGCTAAGACACACCCCTCCACCTGAGCTATGACTCACTCCTCCACCTGCACAGCTGCAGCATACAGCAGACTAAAAAAAAAATTAATTGAATAGAACAGCAGCAACACTCCAGGACTGCAAAGCAGTCAATAAGCGACACATCAACTCTTTCTGAACAGCAGTGTGCCAAGCCTCGCAACCCCAGGTCTCATATAAGATCTGATGATGCAATGCGGATGTCCACACACAGTAATGCTAGTAGGCAACACAGCTATGCATTATCATAATTGGCAGGGAATCCCTGCACGTTTACTTGTTGAAAAATAGCTGCGAAACATGCGAGGCAGTGATTTGAGCTTTCATCCTCTCCCTGATACTTGATCAAGTATCGAGCAGTGCTGAGCATGCTTTCTTATAATTTTTAATCACCAACAAAAAATAAATACAAGATGCAAAATAAAACGACTTTCAATGACATGAATAAAAATTCCTTAAATCTGAAACAAAATATAAATCTGAAAGAAATGTAAACAGAAATAAAATACTGACGTGTACCATGCCACTGATGACATCACCCACATGTGCAGCTTGTCTCCATCTAGGAGACTGTAAAGGCGGGCTCCAGACTCCATTCTCCCCTCCTCGCCGGTATTCTGCACGCTCCGCTGGGCCTCCTCGCTTCTTGTGTTGTGCTGCCTTATTTTTAAAGTTCCCGCCTCCCTTGTGATGAAAAACACCGGGCTGGAACATCTTATCTAGCCCGGTGCATTGTGGGCCTAATCATGTGATCGGCCCGGCTTCAATATGCGCATTGCGCATTCTTTAGCGTCGGGCTGGTCACGTGTTTAGGCCCACAATGCGCCGGGCCAATCAGGTGATCAGGCCCACAATGCACCAGGCCGATCACATGATTAGGCCCACAAAGCACCGAGCCTGATATGGCGTTCCGGCCCGGCGTTTTACATCAGCAACTGGGCGGAAATTTGAAAAATCTAAGGCAGAACAACACAAGAAGCAAGGATGCCCAGCGGGGTGTGCAGAATGCCGGCAAGGAGGGTAGAATGGAGTCCGGAGCTCGCCTTTCAAGCCTCCTAGATGGAGACTGTGGGTAGGGACACACTTCAGTTTCTGATCAGTTTTCCTGATCAGTGTTCATCAGTTTGTGTGCCAAAACCAGGAGTGACTCCAAAACCCACAAGTGTCAATCTTTCAATTATAGTTTTTCTCTGCAAGGTTCATTCCTGGTTTTGGCAAACTGATGAACACTGATCAGGAAAACTGATCAGGAACTGAAGTGTGTTCCTACCCTGTATGTAAGTTATAAGTCATTTTTCTAAACCATTATATGACCCCTTTTGGTCAGACAGATGGTTAGTGATGAGCTCACAAGGTGCAGGGACAGGTAGTGATAGGAGAGGGGGTAAAACTAGGTGACAGGTTCCTTTTAAGCTCCCCCCACTACACTTCTGATGAAGCAAGAGCTCATTGGAGTGATACTTGCCAGAAACACCTGCAGCTTTAGTGATGTTGCTGTAAACCTCTTGGCAGCCTCCCAAACTAATTTCCTTCTTGTGTTTTTATAATTTTTTTGAGGGGCATCCAGTTCTACATAATGTCATTATAGTGGAAAATTACCGTAATTACACTTTTTGATGACCAACTTCACAGTGTTTAATTTTATATCTAATGCCCAAGAAATGTTTTGTTCCCTT
This sequence comes from Allobates femoralis, assembly GCA_033576535.1. Taxonomy (NCBI): domain Eukaryota; kingdom Metazoa; phylum Chordata; class Amphibia; order Anura; family Aromobatidae; genus Allobates; species Allobates femoralis. Next base: position 386,690,158 of record JARQOC010000003.1, read on the forward strand.
CTCCTAACTGATGTTTTTTAACAACTAAATTTCTTTGCTGTGATGTAAGCAGTTTGGACCATGGTTTTTGCTTGAAAAAGCAATTAAGGAAATGTAATGAAAATCCTACTAGTACAGCTAAACATATGGAGTTAATCAGAATCACATTAAATGATGACAGTAGTATACTTGTGGCACCCCAGGGTTCATGTGCCACAGTAACACCACAAAGGGTTAACTCCCCACACAACCCACAACACTACACTAGCGCCTCCAGGCCAGAAGGGGGAGCTAAAGCTGCTTCCCTATATATTCTTGTGTGGAGAAGAAGTGGGCAGTTCAGTGCGCAGCAGCACTGAGGAAGAAGGATCTGGGTGTGAAAGAGCTGCGTTAGGCTCATCCCACGGTCCACTGTCCAGTTCCAAGCTAAGCCAGGGTCTGAGGAAAGGAGAAGGAGCAGAGAGGAACACACCTGGGAGACTCAGTTCCCTGAGACTTGCCCTAGAGAAGCGCAAAGAACAGATACCGGATTGGGGATTGTGTCTGACACAAACAGCACAGTGAACACCGGATTAGTGAAGGCCCCACATCTGTACCACAGCAAAACAACACGGTGGGGTTAGGAACACGGAATGAGACTCAAGTTGCCTAGCAAGTTGGTACCCGTGAGGGGAGAAAGGGCCGGCATCCTAGCTAAAGCGGCAGCAAGGCCACACACACAGCGCAGAAACAGGGAGCCAAAGGACCCGGCCAGGGTGGGTGCAACCCGGTCCCTGCACAGACTCTGTGGACAGTACTCTGCTGATGTACCATCTTCAGTAAAAGACTTGGAAAACTACAAAACCGTGAGTCTGTGTAATCCTTGCAAACCCTGTGCTCCCTCACAAACTGTTATCATCACTACTGCCCCGGGGGCCAGGCTCTGCCCGTGGAGAGCCGTCACATCACAGGCTGCCATCCATCATCCCCGTAGGTTCTGGCGAACAGAATTTAAACTGCGCCACAAAGACTGCATTTTTTTGAATTGCTACCATTACAAAGCGCGCGACGCGCGGGAAGAAGGGGGGGTGTCATTAAGGGTGGCACTCTGCAAAGCGCTTTGACGTCAGCCAGAGAGGGAAGAGAATCCCTGTCCCACTGCGGAACCTTTAATAGACATCCGGACGGAAGCGGAAAGACCAGGAGGGTCGACGTTAAGGGGGCGCAAGATGTTGCAACAGGGAGATGCTGTGGTACCGGACAACAGCGGAGCACCCAGCGGTGCTGCGGAGCAAGGAGCAGCACCCATCATGCCGCTTCTGATACCGTACACTCCGGGAGCAATGTGGCTACCACAATACTCAGGTGAGCCCTATACCCTCAATGACTTTGTTACCAAAATCAAAGCGTACTACGTTATGTACCCCCTAACAGAGGCCCAGCGTGTCGGTATGATTATTGGGCAGTTAACCGGCAATGCACAGCGTGACGTTACGTCCTGGCCAGACACAGACAAAGACACTGTAGAGCAGGGGTCTCAAACTCCAGGCCTCGAGGACTGCACACAGTCCTGGTTTTCAGGATATCCATAGCATTTGACAGTTGGTAATCAAATGACCAACTGTCAAATTCCAAGGAAATCCTGAAAACCTGCACTGTGTGCGGCCCTCGAGGCCTGGAGTTTGAGACCCCTGCTGTAGAGCATCTTGTGGCTGGACTGAAAGCAGCATTTGAGTCCAGTGCTGACACACGGGCTAAAATGAGGTTCTTTGGATGCCAACAAAAGCCTAAAGAGAGAGCAAGAGATAATACCTTAAACCTGCAGGAAGCGCTCAAAGCAATCAAATTAGCAGAACCTGCCTTAGCCCCAGGAGATGATAAAATGCTGATAGATCAGTTCATAGAGGGCCGCCTATCCCCTTCTCACAGAGGACATTTAAGCATGATGACTATCCAGAAACCCGGAATAACTTTTGCCCAGCTGAAAGATAGAGCCATCCGCCTCCAGCAGATAGAGGAGCCCCGGGATATAAACTCTATCCAAGGCCCTACAGCAGCACCTCAGCAGCCGGGAGCAACAGCGACATCTGCCATGTTAGGGACTGCTGCTGACCACAGAGAGCCTCTCTCTAAAGAGGCCCTCAACCAAAAGCTAGATGCCCTGACGGACACTGTTGTTTCCATGGCTAAAGTCATTAAGGAGCTGCGTGGATCCAAGCCTGCACCCAAGATCGAGTTGGCGACCAGTAAGGAGGATGTCCCGTGGATGAGGCCCAGGAAGTACCAAGCGACGAGAGGACGACCCAGCGACCGCTATCAGCCGGATGGACAGCCCATTTGCCGCCATTACAAGGAACCAGATCACTTTCCCAGGGAATGTGCTTTAAACGAGGATCACCTGGGAAGGCGGGCCGCTCCTCAGGTATAAACTCTTAAGGTCCTGCAGCCTGGTATGATAAGTTCGTAGGAGGACGTCCAGTCATCCCTATCGTGTTGGATGGCATTCCCTTCAGCGTCTTGTTGGATACCAGGTCCCAGATAACATCAATTCCACATGTTCTCTACAAGAGGTGCTGGGCTGATTCAGACATTATTAGTGGTCCATCTAACATTGCATTGAACATATGGGCTAGCAATGGTGAAATAATACCACAAGTTGGGTTCAGAGAAATGACCATTCAGATTGGGAAGGTAGAATTGAAGAATCAGGGTATTATTATTGTAGATGTTGACTGGCGAGAATGTGAACCAGTAATGTTGCTAGGAATAAATGTAATTGAAAATTTTTTTTCCGAGGTAATTACTGTCTTACAGCAGATCGCCGACACTGCCAGAGTCGGGCAACAGAGACTCCTGCAAGAGGAAATAAAAGCCCTGATGTTGAAGCAACAGGTAGAAATATCAGGAGGTGAAATTGGCAGTGTAAGGGTAAGTGACCCGATACCCATTGTAATACCTTCCAAAACTGAAATGTTGGTCTGGGGTAGAGCCGCAGGGCATTAAAGGGCGAGACTATCAAGCCCTGGTAGAACCCGTGTACTCAGACAGTAGTAGGCCCACTATACTGATGGCCAGAGGAGTAGTTGAGGTACACCGGGGAAGAGTGCCAATATGCCTTCTAAATTGCAGGGAAAATGAGGTCACTGTACCAAAGTATGCTACCATGGCTAAATTATTTACGGTTGATAACAATGCCATCACAGCCGTTGAGCCCGGGAAGCTGTCAAGTCAGGCGGATGACAATGGCTCAAGGGAAAAGCTGGAGGATTGGTGCCAAAAACTACACATGGGTACTAGTTCTACACCTTCCCATCAAAAGCATGGAGTATACCGGGTAGTAAAAGAATATGAGCAGATATTCAGCAAACACCCATTAGACTTTGGGCAAATTAAAGGGGTAGAGCACACTATACGAACAGGTAATCATCAGCCTATAAAAGAGAGGTATAGACCATTAGCACCCGCTCACTATCAAACCACCAAAGACATGCTCAAAGAGATGAAAACTGCAGGTGTATAAGAGACAGTTGTGGGCAGCGCCTTTAGTGTTGGTTAAAAAGAAGGACGGGACCGTGAGAATGTGCGTAGACTACCGGCAGACCAACCGCATTACACACAAGGATGCATATCCGTTACCAAGGATTGAGGAGTCATTAGCCGCATTAAAATCTGCTAACTACTTTTCTACCCTAGATCTGACTAGTGGGTATTGGCAAGTTCCTGTGGCAGAGGCTGACAAGGAGAAGACAGCGTTTACTACACCGATGGACCTCTGTGAGTTCAATTGTATGCCGTTTGGACTCTGCAACGCACCTGGTACCTTCCAACGCCTGATGGAGAGCTGCCTAGGCCATAAGAACTTTGAAACTGTCCTCCTGTACCTGGATGACATCATAGTCTACTCCAAGACATATGAACAACAACTACAAGACCTGGCAGAAGTGTTTGAAGCCTTGTCCGGATACGGCATGAAGATCAAGCCATCCAAGTGCCACCTTCTCAAACCAAAGGTGCAGTACCTAGGACATGTCGTGAGTTCAGAGGGAGTAGCACCGGATCCTGATAAAGTCACCGTGATAAGGGATTGGCCAAGACCCACTAATGTGAAAGAGGTGAGGCAACTCCTGTGACTGGTGGGCTAATATAGAAGATTTATCAGAGGGTTCACAAAGTTAGCAGCTCCCCTACAAGACATCCTGGTAGGACAGTCAAAAAGGTCTTCAACCCGAAATCCCCCTTTCCAGTGGAGTGACGAGAGGGAAGAGTCTTTCATAAAGCTAAAGTGGGTGCTGACAGGAGAAGAGATCCTGGCGTATCCGGATTACCACCAACCATTCTGTACACGGATGCTAGCAACGTGGGACTGGGAGCAGTACTGTCACAGAAGCAGGGGGGCAAAGGGAGAGTTATTGCCTTTGCAAGCAGGAAACTCCGGCCTACAGAAAGAAACGCTGAGAATTACAGTTCCTTCAAGTTAGAACTACTGGCAGTAGTTTGGGCTGTAACCGAGCGTTTCAAGCACTACCTGGCAGCTGCAGAATTTACCATCTACACTGATAATCCATTGACCCACCTGGACTCAGCAAAATTAGGTGCGCTGGAGCAGCGTGGATAGCCCGGCTGTCTAACTACAATTTTGTCATCAAATATAGGGCAGGCCGCAAGAACGGGAATTCAGATGCCTTATCACGGATGCCACACCTAAAAGACATGGAAGAGGAACCGGAGGAGCTCGAAGAAATTGAACTACTGACATTTCACCGTTTTAAGGTCGAACAGTATCAACCCGGTATCTACCAAAAACAACAGAATATCCAAATCCAGGGATGGTGTGTGTACAGCCCGCGCTGCTTGAAATGATCACTCCAAAGTCTTGAATGAAAGACCCCCCTTTTCTTCATTATCCACCTACGCGTTTCGATGCTATTCCAAGCACCGTCATCAGGGCCCTGATGACGGTGCTTGGAGTAGCATCGAAACGTGTAGGTGGATAATAAAGAAAAGGGGGGTCTTTCATTCAAGACTTTGGAGTGATCATTTCAAGCAGCGCGGACTGTACACACACCATCCCTGGATTTGGATATTCTAACACGTGTACGTGGAGGTGGAGGTCCTGCGGCAGCTTTCTAAACCACATGCGATCAAAACTAGTTTTGGGTGCACACAACTAGAAAAGGTTGGTGCACCATTTTGCGATCTATATGCAAGATCCGTGTCATATTGATAGGGCACTATTGCGCCTCGTTGTGTCTCCTTTTTTTCTCTCTTATAAAAACAACAGAAGGCAGATCTCAACCCGTTAGCACACCATGGATGGGCTGACACCCAGGATGGCGATCCAGCTGTGAAGCTAGTGAAAGAACTGCTTACACAACAAGGTGCGTACCCTAATCAGAACGCTCCAGCTGAGACCCAACAACTCTGGAAAGAAAGAAGCAAGTTGTTCCTATATCAAGGGAAGCTCTGCAGAAGGCACACCAACCCTAAAACACATGTGTTGGTCTGGCAGATTATCGTACCGAAGGGAGACATCAAAATGGTCTTAGAAGCCTACCACGACGGTGCAGGTCATTTTGGATGAAAGAAGTTGCAAGTGCTCTTAAGAGAGAGATTCTACTGGGTTGGCATGAGAAAATCAATTGAAGATTGGTGTAGAAAATGTGGCCCGTGCAACCTCAGAAGAAAGAATCAACCGAGTCCGAGAGCCCTACTCCAATCCATAGTAACCAAGCAACCACTTGAGTTAGTTGCGTTAGACCATGTCAAGTTGTCACCAAGCCAGTCAGGCTACGTCTATGCCTTAACCATCGTGGACCATTACTCCTGCTTCTTAGTGGTGGTACCCGTCAAGGACCTGACAGTGAATACAGCTGCAAGAGCATTTCAGACACATTTCTGTAGACCTCATGGCTACCCGGAACAAGTCCTTGCAGATCAAGGTCCAGCTTTCGAGTCAGAGATTTTCCAGGAATTCTGTAACATGTAAGGCTGTCGTGCGGATCTTCTTACAGCCAATCATCTCCAAACCAATGGCTTATGCGAAAAGATGAATCATATTGTGATTGACCTGTTGAAAACCTTACCAGAGTCAGAGAGAAATCAATGGCCAGAGAAATTACCCGAATTGGTAGACTTGTACAATCATGTCCCGGTGAGTTCTACAAACTGCACCCCAGCCTACCTTATGCAAGCAAGGCCCGGTAAGCTGCCAATTGATTTAGATATGGGAATTCTGAAGCCAGATGCAGAAGTTGAAGAATCCAATTGGGATAACCTACGTCAACAGCAGTATCGCCAAGTACAAGAGTGTGTAGAGAAAAGTCTCCAGCAAGCTAGAGAAAGACAAGAGAGAACCTTTAACCAACATGCTCTAGCAATCCCATTACAACCTGGTGAGCAAGTTCTCAAGAGAAAGAAACGCACCAATAGATTGGATAATCAGTGGGAAACCACCCCATATACAGTCTTACTATCAAATTTAGACAATGCCAAAGTGTGTCTAATCAGCAAGGACGAAGGAAGAACGTCAGCAGTTGTGTCAAGAGACCATCTCAAACCATGTCCTGAAACCCTGAAGAAACCAGAAGTATTCTTACCCGTACAGGTCCAACCTGTCAGGAAAGAAGAGGATGTGTTCCATATCGTCTTAGGAGATTTCCCCAAAACATGGCCAAATTACTATAGAGCGATTGTAGTTCCCATGGTTGCCTTCCCTCCAATAGTAGAACCAACGCCAGAACCCGTACCGCAGGAAGTCCCAAGACATGAAGAACTAGAAATTGAGCCTGAAGAGGAAGAACCAATTCCTGGTTCCACTGGGTTTGCCAGTCCTACTGTCAGATCTCCATCCGCAATAGTAGCAGATACTCCAAGTAGGTACACGTCCACCCACACCATTATGCTAAGTACACCAACATTACGCAGATCACAGCGTAGTATCCGGGGTCAGATACCGGCAAGGTACAAAGAATAAAGTGTGGAATCAAATGTAATATGTAAATATGTTTGTTATAAAGTTTAATAGAACCTGGTAGAGTGTAAGTGTACAAGAAAGGGTGAGAGTAGCATGGTGTTAGGTGGCAGCCACGGAGAGTAAGAACTTGGCCTCTTATGCGGTGACCCGAGGGCTTAGGAGCCTACTGCACTTAAACCAGAGACACCCGTAGAAATGTGTTTATATTTGTTGCAACATTAAAAAGCCAAGTACCTACAGAGACTAGTCTGTATGAACTACTTACATCTTCTTGAATGTTTTCCTTTTATTAACTTTGGACAATGCCACGGAACTGGTAGTGGTAAAGACTACTTGTATATATTTACCAGCCTCGGAAGGCAATACACTAAACCCCTGGAAGGACTGATTTGTTTTAAACTTTTTGGACTCTTTGAGTTTCAGTGGTTTTTGTATATTTTTATTTTAAGACTCTGTATATAATAATTGTTTTTTATGTCATTTGTTTTTCTACAGTCCCGGAGTACTGTTTTCTACTAAGGGGGAATGTGGCACCCCAGGGTTCATGTGCCACAGTAACACCACAAAGGGTTAACTCCCACACAACCCACAACACTACACTAGTGCCTCCAGGCCAGAAGGGGGAGCTAAAGCTGCTTCCCTATATATTCTGGTGTGGAGAGGAAGTGGGCAGTTCAGTAAGGGGCAGCACTGAGGAAGAAGGATCTGGGTGTAAAAGTGTGCTGCGTTAGGCTTAACCCACGGTCCACTGTCCAGTTCCAGGCCAAGCCAGGGTCTGAGTAAAAGGAGAAGGAGCAGAGAGGAACACACCTGGGAGACTGAGTTCCCTGAGACTCGCCCCAGAGAAGCGCAAAGAACAGATACCGGATCCGGGATTGTGTCCGACACAAACAGCACAGTGAACACTGGATTAGTGAAGGTCCCACATCTTCACTGTACCACAGCGAAGCAACACAGCGGGGTCAGGAACACGGAATAAGACTCAAATTGCCTAGCAAGTTGGTACCCGTGAGGGGAGAAAGGGCCGGCAGCTTAGCTAAAGTGGCAGCAAGGCCACACACACAGCACAGAAACAGGGAGCCAAAGGACCCAGCCAGGGTGAGAGCAACCCGGCCCCTGCACAGACTCCGTGTACAGTATTCAGCTGATGTACCATCTTCAGTAAAAGACTTGGAAAACTACAAAACCATGAGTCTATGTAATCCTTGCAAACCCTGTTGTCCCTCACAAACTGTTATCATCACTACTGCCCCGGGGACTAGGCTCTGCCCGTGGAGAGCTGTCACATCACAGGCTGCCATCCATCATCCCCCGAGGTTCTGCAGCAGTGATGGTCACACTGACCACATACCACGGGTGGTGTCACGACTTTCTCCCCTGTAAATAACCCCCAACCTTTACTTGTGGGCCCGGGACACGGTCTGGACCAAGACCGCTGTGATAACCCCCATGATACCCGGGTCCGATACCGAGTAACCTGTCCAAGTAGGCTCCACATACTACTATTTATGGTAAATCTCATTTTATTGAAATAAAGAGAAGAAAACATACATATATAATCCTCCTTAATACAGGGTATTACATTCCAAGAAAGTATAGTATAAAGACAATTCTCAATTTTGGGTTCAACTTCCACATACTACTATTTAAAGAGAACCTGTCATGTGCTTTTTTGTTATTAAACCACACCTAATGTTATTTAGATCATGTACTGTGCATTACTAACCAGTTTTTTTTAAATTGTTGTATTTATCCCAAAATGCACTTTAGATACTTAGATTTTTTTCATTAGCTAGCTGCCCAAACAGTCATCCGGGCGGTTAGCAGACATGTTAATCAACTGAAAAGATATTGAAATTCAACTAATGCTGTTTGCAAGGGCCTGTGTGATGTGACAATAATATGACCATAATAGGTGAAGCTAAGCAGGCCTTGCATGGACAATGTACTTAGCGCCGCCCATTACAGTCATATGGTCATGACACCACACAGATCCTTGTGCATTAGATGAATTTTGGCATATTTTCAGTTGATTAACATGTCTGCTACCCACCCGGATGACTGTATCACTGTTGGGCAGCTAGCTAATGAAAACAAGGTAAGTATATAATAAGTTTTTTTTGGATAAATACAATGATTTAAAAAAGAACAGAACAGGTTACTAATGGACACTAAATGATCTAAATAACATTGGGGATGGTTTAATAACAAAAAAGGACATGCCAGATTCCTTTTAACATGTTTAATTGTGGCTAATTTTAAACACAAACACATCCTCAATTATAAGAGAGTGTTCACACTTATGCAACCACATTATTTTAGTTTGTCGTTTTTTTATTAAGCCCATAAAAATATTTCAGTTTGTTTCTCAATTAATTTGTACAGATTTTCCGTGACGTTAACGGTGAAAAATATCCTGAAATGATTCTTCTTGATATGATTTGTTTACATTACAAAAATCTGGTATTTTCACAGGGGTGTGAAGACTTGTTGTATTCACTGTAAGCAACTTACCTGCAATTTTGTGTTATTCTGAAGATGACAATCTTACACTGTATACAATGTTTATTTACTTTAAGGCCACTTCACACGCTAGGATCGCGTTAACGATATCGTTGAATCGTCACGGATTTGTGATCGTTCAAACGATATCGTTTGTGCATCCTTGCGTGTAAACCAACGATGTAGGAAGGAAAAATCATTAGAATGGTCATCAAAAATGTGTGATTCTGACCTCGAATCTATCTTTCATCATCCAATTAACGTTCTGCGAAGCAGCAACATCGTTCAGTGTGACACCTTTTTAAACAATGTCGTTCATATTTCTCTTATTCCTACCGCTGTTTTACACCGTTCAAATGTTCTTCACAAAATAGCTGTCGCGTTGCCAAATTTAAGATCGTTAACGATATCCTTGCGTGTGACAATGCACTAACGATATTGGAAGGATCGCGGTCACGTGACATAGCTAACGATATCGGTCACCTATATCCTAGCATGTGAAGTGACCTTAACTCACTTATATAGTGCTATTACAGATGTGATCATCACTGTCCCCACTAAGGTTCACAATCTCTATTCCCTACCAGTATGTCTTTTGGGGTGTGGGAAGAGAACAGAGTACCTGGAGGAAACTCACACAAACACGGGGAGAATATACTCCTCCCAGATGTTGTTTCTTGGTGGGATTTGAATCCAGGACCCCTGCACTGTAAGACTGCAGTTCTAACATAATACATTAACTGCCTGCAGCCATGACTGAACGAGTTAATGTTTCTCTAACTGATAATAAGGTGACATGTCTCCAGAGAGTGCATTTTTCCATACAGCTAGTCCTAAGCATTCTCTTATCCCTTGAGTTTAAAGCTGACAGAGGATTGAAGAACCACCTGAGCTGCAAGATTCAATTACTGCTTTTTTATTCGCAACCTGGGATCAGTTTACAGGGTGTACACTCAGAGCAACCTAACATTAAATATTCATCTCAACAATGCTATCTGTGTCAATGTGCTCCTAACATTCCTTTTTACTAAAGACGTGATACTGCACAGATCCACCTGGAGAGCAAAAACGAGACAGAGAAAACATCAACTGGTAACCAAATTTATGGAGAACGGAGTGAATCCTGAAAAGAAAGAATGCAGTGGCCAAAGAGAACCAAAACAGAAGTCAAAGGAAACTAAACAAAATGCCTCTGATTCAGCACAAGGCAATACAGTACCACCCCATCCACCAAGAGTTAGGCCAAGACTAGTTTTCCATACTCAGCTTGCTCATGGCAGCCCAACTGGAAAAATTGAGGGTTTCACAAATGTCAAAGAACTTTATACCAAAATTGCTGAAGTGTTCAACATATCTTCAACAGAGGTGAGCTTTTATTGTCTTTTCAAACCATCTGCTGACATTCCAGAATAGCCGAAAACAATTGAAATTGAGAACCACAAATGTCATAAATGTTTATAAAATGTATGTACAGTATGTTCAGCAAATTAATTTCCATCTGTACAATAATATAGATTATTGTATTGCTTTAAAGGGCTTGTCCTCCATTTTAAGACATTTTCCTGTGGACCCATTGTGGCCAAAAGCTAAAAAAAAAAAAAAGGGGAATAATACCCTACAAGAATGGTGCCACTCCACTACATGGCTGCCAGAAAAAAATGTTTTCTATCTGTTTGGCAGTACATGTTCCAATAGGTGAGCATCCCCTGTCTAAATCAACTTTTTACTCTGTTTCAACATATTTTTATTGAAAACGTTTTTGAAATAACCATGGGAAGGGAAGGAGAAGGGTACAGAAGAAAAAGGGGAAAAACAAACAATCTGCACATTATAGACAAAAAGGTTTGGAATCACTGTATAATACAATATAGTCGAATATCAGATGTAGAAATATAGATAAGTACCAAAGCTATAAATCCAGATATAAAACATGTGAAAACAAAAACTGTAAGTTTACTAAAGAAATATACACCAAATGTGTCAAAAAAGGTAGAAGCTTCTTAAAGAATTAAGATTTTATTTGAACCAAAGGTAGTAATGTATTATCATTTAAGAGAAAAGGAAAGGGTAAAGAACTGGTAAGCCGTGATGATATATAAAATGTCAATTGGCCTTAATTAAGAGTAGTGGAGAATATATAGATATCCAGGGAGTCCAATGATCTAGGTATTTTGAAAAAGAATTGCTTCTAATTGCTATAATGTGCTCATATACACTATGTTGGGTAATTCGGTCTATAAGAACATCTATAGTGGGTGGATCAGGTTTGGCCCATCTCATAGTAATGATGAGTCTAGTAGTCACTAAAATATGTGAAATAATAAATCATAAATGCTTTGGGAAGTCCTCTATTCCAATTGATAGAAGGGCTAATTGTGGAGTAATAACTATAGTGATTCCTGTGACATCTGATAGTAAAATTTTAGTATCTATCCAAAATTTCAGCAGTTTACAACATCCCCAGAACAGGTGGGTTAGTGTGCCTGGAAGATTGCAGTGCCTCCAGCAATAAGGAGAATTGGTGGGGTTTATGTGATGTAGCTTTATCGGAGTCCAATACCACCATGAAAGACGTTTAAAGTATGACTCATCCATTGTCGCCGAAGCTGTATGAGAATATGTTATGTTTAAAGTCTTACTCATTCTTTCCAGATCTATTTTAATGTTAAGTTCTTTCTCCCAAGATTCAAAAAAGGGGTGGTTTGGCAGTTTCACTTCCTCATTGAAAACCTTATACAATACATTTGTCTTCCAGATAGATATTTTCCCTGGATTATTTAGTAATTGTACTACTATTTGAGGAATAACTTGAGGGAAAATTTCGCTAAAAAATTTGAAATAAGTCTCCAGGTCGTCCTTTCATCTCTTGAGAGAGAGTATCTGGTTTGTAGTAAGTAAAAGGGTAACAGGGTACCATCAGAAATGAGGTCATTAACAGTATTTAAGCTTTTAGCTAGCCAGGTCGACAGGTCAAGGTTAGTAATTAAAATTTCTAGTACAGCCAAAGGAATATTTTTAATTGTAATTAGAGGGGAGTGTGTAGCTGATTTGTACACCAGGTCTCTCCAGGCCAGAATAACGGCTTTAAGGGTGGGGTAGTTTGGCGGGGGCCTAGAGGGTTCAATAAGGTGGGCGAGAGTTAGGGGCCGTAATTGTTCAGTTTTAGCAGCTGACCTTTCTGTGTTCATCCAGGATGTGTTATTAGATTCAAGTAACCATCCCCGAGAGAGCTTTAATGTGGAGGCCAAATAATAGTTATATAAATTGGGAACACCCAGTCCCCCCATCTTCTTATGTTTCGATAATGAGGAGCTAAGAATTCTTGCCTTTTTATGATTCCAAATATATTTCATAAGTTGAGACTGTAGTTTCTGAAACCATCGTTTTGGTTTAAAAATGGGAAGATATCTTATAACATAAATAAATTTAGGGAGTAAGAGCATCTTGAACACTTCAATTCGACCTACCCATGAGATTTCTAGCATAGCTAGACGAATATAATCTAAATGAAAGGCGTTGAATAGAGTAGTCAAATTTTCTGAAATTAAATCTGAAGGTTTAGTCAACTTAATACCTAAATATGTAATTTTCTTCTCCTCCCATATGTATTCAAATTCTTTTTTAAGGTAGTGTAGGAATGTGGTTTCTATATTGAAGTCAGTTATTTGGGATTTAGATTTGTTAATTTTATATAATGATAGACGCGAGAATTCTGCAATTGTGGTGGTAACATGCCTGAGGGATTTAAGGGGATTTGAGATGGTGAGTAAAATATCATCCGCAAATAGGGCTATTTTAGTTTGTGCAGTATTAACAGGGATACCAGTAATGTTTCAACTTTTTACTCTGGACTGAAAAGGGACTATACATGTTACATGGTGCCTTCCATTTGCCTCTTCTGCTCAAACTGGCATTCTTACTATCATCCTGGGCTGATAGGATATTATTGATTTTGTCAAAGAATATTGATTTTTAAGCCAGCTAAAAACAATTTCACTCAACGAATATTTGCTCATTTATTGGGTGATTTCCAGCCTATTCAGACCTTAAAGGGAACCTGACCCTTAAAAATGAGCCCCCAATCTTTTAAGAGCAGTCCCTGCACCATCCTATTTTCTTTCTAGACATCCCTTTGTCTTACAAATGGCTATTTGTAAAGTTTATATGTTATTTTTTACATGCAGCACTGCGGCTTCTCTGAGCTTGAGAAGTCACACAGGGCATTCCTGTGGCTTCTCCTTGCCGCCTGCAATGTAATTATGCACGCGTGCTAAACAATACAGTGCCTCCTCATCATTGTAGATAGGCGGTATAGCCGCTATGACGCTAATCGCGTCATATCTGGCTATACCGACGTCAGTACACCCATTTGAGTGTATTGAGGACCTCGTGCATGCGCAATGCGCATCGTGAAGTCGGCAGTACACCCATTGGATGTTCTGACTTCGATATAGCCGGATTTGACGCAATGCTGCAGTGCGCAGGTAAAAAATATAACTTATAAACTTTACAAATAGCCATTTGTAAAACAAAGGGATGTCTAGAAAGAGATTAGGATGGTGCAGGGAATGCTCTTAAAAGGCTGGGGGCTCATTTTTAGGGGTCAGGTTCCCTTTAAGACCAGTGCAAATATAACTTTAGGCCATGTTCAGACAATGCCTTTCCAATTTTTTTTTCCAAAATATAATACAATTAAGAAAAAAAAAGCAGAGTGAAAGTGTTGTGTGAAACGGCTTTGGTCTCTTTTTACACTCTTGTTAGGGGATCCATTCACAGCCTCCAACAGCACTCTCAGTAGACAGAACAGAAAGAATCAGACTACATACAAAATGGCACAAACCACTGCAACGGATGATGATCCAATTATAGATTAACTAGAAATAGGCCCGATACTATTGCATCGGGAAGGCAGTCTTTGTGTCTGTGTTCCCTTGTGCGCTCTCTCCTGTCTGTGCTGTCTCTTCCCCTGTGTGCTCTGTCTTACTTGTGCCTTTCTCTCTGCTCTATGTGCTCACAGCCCCTGTATGCGCTGTCTCTCCCCATGACTCTGCCTCCCCCTGTGCCTCTGCCTCTCCTCTGCATTCTGTCTTCCTTGTAGGTTCTGCGTCCCCTGTGCCTTCTCCGTCCCCTGTGCCCCTGCCTCCTCTGTGCCTTCTGGCTCCCATGTGCCTACCTCCCATCACTGAGCCATACAGTGCTCACCACTGAGCCACCATATAGTGCTAACCACTGAGCTACTGTAGAGTGCAGACCACTGAGCCACCATACAGTGCTGACTACTGAGCCACTGTAGCATGCTAACCACTAAGCCACATATACAGTGCTAACGACTGAGCCACCGCACAGTGCTAATGACTGAGCCACCGCACAGTGCTAATGACTGAGCCACCGCACAGTGCTAACGACTGAGCCACCGCACAGTGCTAACAACTGAGCCACCGCACAGTGCTAACGACTGAGCCACCGCACAGTGCTAACCACTGAACCACCGCACATTGCTAACCACTGAGCCACGTATATTGCTAACCACTGAGCCACCATATACAGTGCTAACCAGTGAGCCACCGCACACAGTTCAAACCACTAAACCACCGTATAGTGCTAACCACTGAGCCACCATATACAGTTCTAAGCACTGAGCCACAATACAATGCTAACCACTGAGCTACTGTAGCATGCTAACCAGTAAGCCACATATACAGTGCTAATGACGGAGCCACCGCACAGTGCTAACGACTGAGCCACCGCACAGTGCTAACGACTGAGCCACCGCACAGTGCTAACGACTGAGCCACCGAACAGTGCTAACGACTGAGCCACCACACATTGCTAACTACAGAGCCACCGTATATTGCTAACCACTGAGCCACCATATACAGTGCTAACCAGTGAGCCACAATACAATGCTAACCACTGAGCTACTGTAGAGTACAGACCACTGAGCCACCATACAGTGCTGACTACTGAGCCACTGTACGGTGATAACCACTGAGCCACCATATACAGTGCTAACCACTAAACCACCATATACAATGCTAAGCACTGAGCCACTGCACAGTGCTAACCACTGAGCCTCCACAGAGTTCTAAGCACTGAGCCACCACACAGTTCTAATCACTGAACCAGCGCACATTTCTAACCACGGAGCCACTGTACATTGCTAACCACTGAGCCCCATATAAAGTGCTAACCACTGAGCCACCATGCAGTTCTAACCACTGAGCCACCATGCAGTGCTAACCACTGAGCCATCACACAGTGCTAACCACTAAGCCACCTTACAGTGCTAACCACTGAGCCACCATTCTGTGCTAACCACTCAACCACCATTCCGTGCTAACCACTGAGCCACCTAAACACTGAGCCACCATATACAGTGCTAACCACTAAGCCACCATACAGTGCTAACCACTGAGCCACCATAGAGTGCTAACCACTGAGCCACCATACAGTGCTGACTTCTGAGCCACTGTACAGTGCTAACCACTGAGCCATCACATACAGTGCTAACCACTGAGCCACCATATACAGTGCTAAGCACTGAGCCACCACAGAGTTCTAACCACTGAGCCACCGCACAGTTTTAACCACTGAACCAGCGCACAGTTCTAACCACGGAGCCATCGTACATTGCTAACCACTGAGCCACCATATATAGTGCTAAGCACTGAGCCACCGCACAGTTCTAACCACGGAGCCACCATACATTGTTAATCACTAAGCCACCATATACTGTGCTAACCACTGAGCCATCATACAGTGCTAACCACTGAGCCATCATACAGTACTAACTACCTAGCCACCATGCAGTGCTAACCACTGAGCCACCTAAACACTGAGCCACCATATACAGTGCTAAACACTGAGCCACCATACAGTGCTAAACACAGAGCCACATACAGTGCTAACCACTGAGCCACCATACAGTGCTAACCACTGAGCCACCATACAGTGCTAACCACTGAGCCACCATACAGTGCTAACCATTGAAGCGGCGCACTGCTTGGCGTAAGAATTGAGCCTCAGCCTATCAGCGGCACGGGATTCAAACCTCCCACCAAGGAGCGAGCCACTTTGCTGATTGTTCACCGTGGATCACACCAATTAATCAGGAAAGCTCGATTTTATTTAGGCACTGCTTCGCTGATTTGTCGCAGTGGTGAGCGGCGACTAATCAGCGAAGTGGCTCGCGCATTGGCGGGAGATTTGAATCCCGTGCCGCTCAGCCTATCAGCGGCGCGGGATTGAAATCTCCTGCCAAGGCACAAGCCACTTTGCTGATTGGTCACCTTGATCCGCGGCGACTAATCAGCAGAGCGAGATCTAAATCACGTGCGAAGAGCGCTGATTGGTCGCCGCGGTCGGCGGCAACCAATCGGCTCTTTTGGCACGTGACGTGCTTTGGTGGTAGATTTGAATCCCGGCTGCCATATCGGAACTTGGGTGTTCCAATATGGCGGTAAGGGCTCTTCCGCTGCGAGCAGCTGGGAGATGAGCAGCTCATGACACTCATCTCACGGCTGTGTCGCCGCTGGCCTCCGTGTGGCGGGTGATGAGCCGTGGCTACCATCGGGAGATGAGCGGCTAGCGCCGCTGATCTCTCGACGGTAGCGGTGGCATTTGTGTCAGACTTCTGTCGCCTGCGTCGCTATCCCACAATGGTGCCGCTGTGCATTGTGGGATAGTGACATAAGTGCCGGAAGTCTGACACATATTATTGGTGATTATATATTAGATGATATCCATCATGCATAGGTTATATCTGTTGTACATTATTGTGACTTTCTTTTTATACACCATGAGTGTGAACATAAGCAATTTAATATACATATCACAAGGTTAATAATGCACAAATTATAGTAATTTAAACTACCTTTCTTTTATCCCATACAACCTTGAATTTAGGGACAAAAAACGACATTGGGTTCCCCCTATTTTTACTAGGATAAAGCAGACAGATGGAACCTGCAGACCGCAGCTGGTGGTCTACATTGGCTAGTAATCGCAAACAGAAGACACCCACACTATTTTTGCAAATTGTTTATTTATAAATAATTTGAAAAAAAAAAAAAAAAGTCATAGGGTCCCCCCCATTTTGGAAAACCCACCAAGGTAAAGTTGATAGCTGGGGTCTGGTATTCTCTGGGTGGGAAGGGCCATGGTTATTGGCCCTCCCCCAGCCACAGTAGCCCCAGAACTGGCGCTTCCATAAGATGAGCCAATCCTGATGCTTTGCCCCAGCTCTTCCCACTGCCCTGATGCAGTGGCATACAGGATAATAGAAGGAGTTAGTGACAGCTGAGAATTGACAGCTGTCATCAAGCCATAGATTGTTGATCTTCAGGTCTCTATAAAACACTCACAAAACCAATCCTGTAAGTAAATAATTAAAAAAATACACAGACAAAAATCCATTATATGAAATAAAACAGATACCCTCTTTTACCCATTTATTAGCTCCAAAACATACCCAGCTATGATGGTAAATCCACAATGTGATGTACCACAACAAAGCTCTCCAGCCCTGGTACATCACAGTGAGCACTTACATTTCAGTGACCGCTCATAGCAAGCAGCGTTCTCACACTGACGGATCTGACAACCGTGGCTGCAAGAACCGTGACGTCAAAGATTTCATCAGAGGTCACAGCTGGGATGGTTACAACAGTCTCTTTTATTTTTAAATAAGGATTTTTCTGTGCGTGTATTTTAACTACTTAAATAATGAGAAAAATAATTTAGTAACTTACAATTCCGTATCATAATCATGCAGTGCCTTGTCTGTGTAGTCACTCTGGGCATTCTCTATGGGTCCATGTCCCCTCCTGTGTTCCGTGGTTATTACGCCACGGTAGGTGTTATAATCTAATTTACAAGCGTGGTCCCTGCATCTAAAATCTATGAGTTCCTTCCTGGTGTCACATGATGGGCGCGTAATTACCGATCCTGTGCATTGATGGTAAGTAATGGGTGTACTTGTCCAGCTCCAGAGCATGCCCAATGTGCATTCTGAAGCCAGTAAGTAGTACACCCAATACTCACCAACAATGAATAGGACTGGAAATAATGTGGCTGGCGTGTCATACCAGGAAGAATCCCATACAATGTAGACACCTGGACCACGCTTGTAAATTAGGTTATTGCGCCCACTAGGGCATGATAACCATGAAAGGAGGAGGGGACATGGACCCGGAGAGAATGCCCAGAGAGACTTTAAGTAAGTCTAATTCATCTGCCTAACAAAGAACCATTCATAGGTATTATGGCATTGCCAGTAACCATTAGGGCCCCTTTACACGCCACCACTGAAAGGTAGCAACTGCCTGGCATTGGGGATATTTATGCCTGTTGCCATGAAATTGCTACGAAATGGCGGTGTGTAAATAGGGAAATTCCTTCCTGTCTCCGGGTCTCCATACTCCCCCCCCCCCCTCGCAGGCTCTTAGCATGTCCCGCTGGGCATCATGATTCCTTCCCCTGTGTGTCCCCTAAGTTAAATTCCCGCCTCCTCATGCGCCGGACGTCATTGTGGGGGCTTATCAGGTGTATGGCCCGGCTTCATTATGCACACTGTGCATGTGCCGGCCTGTACAACCCATACACCTGCACACTGCGCAGAACCAGACATGATGTCCGGCTGCGCAACATACTGTGAGGGGGAGGCGGGAATTTCAAAACAGGGCGAGAAGAGAAGGAATGATGACGCCTAGCAGTGACTGCAAGGGGAAAATGGAAACTGCCCATGTTAGTCTATGGACATAGACTGGAGCCCTCATTATCATAGGAATATGGAAGTTAGTAAATCATTTTTCTAAAGCGTTATAGTGCAGATTTAGCTCAGAGAGGGATGGTTAGGGATGAGCTACCAAGGTGCAGGGACAGGTAGTGGTAGGATAGGGGACTAAAACGAGCTGACAGGTTCCCTTTAAAATGGAGTTTGTCTCCTCTCAGCCTAGGGACTGGCTCCTCCCTCTGCCAGCTCATCCCGCCTTTAACTTCGTAGGTCCCTGCAATCAGTTTGTGCAGGCCTTCACCTTTCATCTACATTATTACACACAACGTACATTACAATATCTTCCCATAACTAACACTGCTATGTCTATGCCTTAAACTACACCTTATTATACCTACAATGCCGTACCCCATACCTTATGACACACTACTATATAACATCTCCTACATTGTTCGTATCACTATATTACAGTTTGCTTAACACACTCTGTATATGTGTGTGTGATTTCATTAAATAATGAAATCATAGATGTGTTGAGTGGGCTAAGGACTGCATGTCCACCCTCTTACCTACACACATTAACAACAGATAGGCTTGGATTCAGAATTCTTGGCCAATGTACGTGGGAACATCAATGAAAGGAAGTGCTGGTATGTTTAGTTCGGGCAGGCTGATCACATCACAAACTCTACTTGGATCTACATAGCAAGAAAAGAGGAAAGCAGAACTGGGCCCAGAAAGGGAAAACAAGCTAATTAGCTGCAATGTACACATTATACATGGTATTAGCAATTTGAAAAGCAAATATATTTTTTATTAATTAATCTAAACAAAAAATACATTTTAATTAATATTGTGTTGTGTTTATATAACGCATAGAATAGAATAGTGTGCCACCTTTGTCTCATTCCTTTATTGAGACGGGGGAGTGGCTTGGACATGGAGCTGTAAGGACGTGTGCCCTGTGAGCTCTGATCTCTAAAGCCCCTACAGCACATAATTTGCCACCATCTGCTCTACTCACCCTCCGGATGATGAAAGGAAAGTCTGCCCTGCGCTCCCAGACATCCAGGGAGCTGGCTGCGGGCTCTGCTGGCTCAGGAATCACAAGGTTCCTGACAGCCTCTGAAAATGCAGGAAAGAGAGCACAGCACCCTGTAATGGCAGCAGGCAAAGATGGCGCCTCCTCCACATCACAGCCTCAGGGTAAGAGATCATCACTGAACACCCTGGGCCCTCAGAGAAGCAGCACTGCCTCAGTGACAGCAGCAGGAGGTCGGCAGACAGCCCCAGGAGCTGGAGGATCTTCCAAGAGGCAGACACGAGGAAGCAGTGCAGGAGGAACAGGAGAGGTTTGTGACAAGGCCCATCCCCCCACGCCTGGGAGCCCTTCACTGCAGGCAGACATGCTGAGTGGCCTTAACCCCTTCACACCTGGAAGCATTTCATCACAGACTGGAACACTGGGGGGCCCTTCTCCTCCTACACTTCACCCCTATCAGACATATGACCCTGATCTGTGCACATCATCAGCAGCAGGGGCTTGTGAGGGGAGAGCTTCAGCTAACACTCAGTCCCAGGGCACTACACCCCCCATCAGTGTGGCTGCCGGACTTTGCTTACAGGCTCACACTGGTCACACTATTGACCCTATGCTCATGCCTATAACTGCCATTGATCTGAAAGCCCACCTAAGTGCCTTCCCTACCAAGGCTGACATGGAGTGTTACATACAAAGATTGGAGGCAGTGTGCAGGGGTGAGGTGGGGGCTCTCAAGGAAGAGGTGTCTCAGCTTAACACTACAGTCACTGCACTAGAGGCCAAGGTAGAGAAGCTCTCCTCACAATTAAACACCCAGCAGCAGCTTCTGGACCTACACTCAGAGACCTTCAATGTGGTCCTTGATCTGCTGGAGGACTCTGAGAACAGAAACAGGAGGAATAATATCAGGCTCCGTGGGATCCCTGAGTCCGTGGCCCCACGTGACCTCTCCTCTGCCCTCCATGGCATCTTCAACTCCCTTTTAGGGAAGTCACCCACCCAACACATCGAAATTGATAGAGCCCACCGATCGTTAGGACCAAGAAACCCTGATACAGATAAGCCGAGGGACGTCATCTGTAGAATTCACTATTTCCAAGTCAAAGATGACATCATGCGTAAGGCGAGAGACCATGATGCTATTGATTTTAATGGATCTGACATTCTTCTCCTGTCTGATCTCTCACGCTTCACCCTGGCTAAACGGAGGGCTCTACGCCCCCTCTTGGAAGTGCTGCGGCAAAATAAGATCCCCTACAATTAGGGCTATCCTTTCCAACTACAGGTCCGAACTGATAAAGGAATGACAGTTTTGAGATCCCCATCGGATTTACAGAACTTTACCACCGCACTGGGCTTGCCCCTGGTCACACTGGGTGATTGGCCTCGCCTTACTGCGTCTGATTTATGGGGTCTGCGTCGGAGTGGAGGACCCCCTGCTGGATCTTTGGGAAAGAGGAGAAGGGGCTCCCGACGTAGACATGGCTCTGTTAACTTAGCTGATGACACTTGAGGGTCGTGTGTAGCTTTTTTGACCACTTCTTTTTGTTTCTGTCATTTATAATACCCCTTCTGGTCACCGAGTTCCCATGTGTGGTCAGGTTGTGATTTTGCTTGAGTTTGACTATTACGAGTAAATTGGACCCATGTGTTCGGAGGTGACGATGCCTATTTTTGACGCCATCCAGGGCTCCTGTGTGGAGTCGCTTGGGGGGCCTGTTTTGCACTGTTTTTTTTTTGACTGTTCATATATTTTCATAAGCTTTTTGTACATTGTGCTATGCTACTAGATTAGTGATACTTTATAATAACTAACACTGCTCCTGCATCTAATTCTGACATATGTCAGTACCCTTTCTTGGGTTTTACATACTGTGCCCATTTACAGGTATATGCTTAGCCCATGAGCTGGTTGGTTGTGTTCCACAAATGTGTTAGCCTTGCCGGGGTTGAGGGCCTACTGAGTGGAGCAATATCGCCTGCTGTAGGGGCTTGGCTGGTTGCTCTTTGTTCAATCACCTTCCCCACTAGGGTGTGTCTTTGACACTACTTTTCAGAGTTTTCTCTGATATTTCACTGCACCTAGAGGCCTAGTGGCCTCTTGGGGTGTTTAGCCGGAACCCTGTCTTCCGGCTGAACTGACACTTTTTCTTTTTCTCCTTTTCTTGGAGCTACATTCCTCTTTACCTCTGGTTTTTTTCTTTTCCCCTTTTCTTTTTTTTTTTTCCCTCCTTTCTCCCTTTTCCTCCCTTGTTTATACCTCCCCGCACTTCCCACTTTTCCCTGTCCCTTGGTGACCCGGTAGTACTCTACGCCAGATCCTAAGACTCTCATGGCAACCCTACAACTTTTCTCACTTAATGTCAGAGGATTTAATGTCCCTGAGAAACGCTCGAAAGTACTATATAGCATGCATAAAAAACGGGTCGATATCCTCATGTTGCAAGAGACACATTTTCGATCAGACAGAATCCCTAAGCTTAACCATAGATACTACACACAGTGGTTTCATGGTAGCAATTCTGACTCTAAAGAAGTCAGCATTGCACTGCACAAGTCTTTGCAGGCACAGGTGGTCGCCTCTAAATCGGATCCGAATGGTCGATATGTGTTCTTAAAACTGAAAATTGTTCATGATACATTTACCATAGCTAACATTTATCTGCCCAACCAGGATCAGGTCCGAGCGTGCAGAAAATACCTACGGGACCTCTCGGCCTTTGCTGAGGGCTATGTGATTATGGGAGGGGACTTCAACATGGTGTTGGACCGCACTGTTGACTCTTCCTCGGGCAGGTCGGCGGTGTCCCCCTCACAGCTGGAGAGCCTGCGTCGGGCCTTGAGGGACTCGAGGTTAATTGATGTCTGGAGACTACTGCACCCCACTGCTCGCAATTACACCTTTTACTCCACGGTACATGATTCTTATAGCAGATTAGACTATTTCCTGATTAGCCATGGGCTTTTGTCCCTTAACCCAAAGTCTGATATTGATACGATGCTATGGTCAGACCATGCTCCGGTCTTGCTTTCCCTTCGGCTGCCGAGCCTCTCTCCTAGAGAATGGACTTGGTCCTTAAACCCTGGACTTCTCGAAGATATGACCTGTCAGGCGGCCGTTCGGACAGCAATCACGGACTTCCTAGATTTTCACAAGAATGATCTCACAGCTCTCCCGTACCAATGGGAGGCCTTGAAGGGGGTTATACGAGGAGTATTTATCCAACAGGGGGCCCGACTGAAAAAAGAAAGAATGACTAATATTATGGGATTGTTGACCCGTGTCCAAACCCTAGAGTCGGAACATAAACAAACAAGAGATATCAAAGTACTTGCTGACCTCTTACGGACACGTAGTGAGTTGAGCGCACTGTTGGATACGACGTTAGCAAGGCAGCGGGACCGCTTCCATAAGTACCTATATAAGTACTCTGATAAACCCGGTAAAGCTCTGGCGAGGTTCTTGCACCCTCGCGCTCCCACCACTTACATCCCTACCATGAGGTCTGCTACGGGTGATTTAGTCCATCTTCCTGCAGAGATTGTGGATTCATTCAGAGCATATTATGACTCTCTCTACAACCTGAGGGGTCCGTTGTCTGATATGTCCCCTACCGAGTTTCAGTCTCGAGTGGATGATTACATTCGTGACACGGAGCTCCCGCCTATGACAGAGATAGAATCTGAGGCCTTGGAGGACTCCCTCTCGGAACAGGAGATATTGGATACGATAAGATCCTTGGCCAATGGTAAAAGTCCGGGTCCAGATGGATTCTCTGCTTCCTTCTACAAATTATATGCGACTTCCCTGGCCCCCTTTATGACCAAACTATTTAACTCCATTTCGGCCACCTGCCCCTTTGCCCCCCAAACACTGATGGCTACAATTACTGTGATCCCTAAACCGGGCAAGGACCCCCTGTTATGCGCAAGCTATAGACCTATTTCCCTCACAATGTGGATGTGAAGGTGTTCGCAAAGGTGTTGGCCAATAGACTGAGCCCTATTCTTCCTGGGTCCATCCACAACGATCAGGTGGGTTTTGTGCAACATAGGGAGGCCAAGGATAATACAGTAAAGACTCTGCTTCTGACTTCGTACATGCGCACGGGAAAGATACCAGCCTGTTTATTATCTCTTGACGCTGAAAAGGCATTTGACCGCCTAGGCTGGACCTTCCTACGTGCATCTTTGAAGCAGTTGGGGGTGGGACCTACCATGTTGGAGAGAATCTTTGCTCTATATCATAGACCCACGGCCCGTCTTAGGGTCAATGGCACTTTATCCTCGCCCATTGACATAAGAAATGGGACTCGTCAGGGCTGCCCCCTCTCCCCCTTGCTATATATCCTTGCTATGGAACATCTAGCAGTGGCTTTGCGGAAGGTACCAGATGTCAGAAGTCTGCGGATTGGTCAGCATGAGTTTAAGTTGTCCCTATACGCTGATGATTTATTGTTATATATTTCCAACCCGGCTGTGGCTTTCCCTGTACTCCTCAGAGAGTTCCGTAAGTTTAGTGAGGTCTCCAATTTTAAGGTCAATTTGTCCAAAACGGAGGCGCTCAACATCTCCCTGCCTGATGACCTGATCTCTCAACTCAAATCGTCCTTCTCCTTTAGGTGGCAGACCACTGCATTAAAATATTTAGGAATCTTGATACCGGCTGACCTTAACGCAACATATGCTCTGAACTATGTCCCTCTCCTGCAGAAAACCATATCAGATCTTAAACGGTATAACAGACCTCAGCTATCTTGGTTCGGGCGGGTGGGAGTGATCAAAATGGATATTTTACCCCGATTCCTCTATCTCTTTCAGACAGCTCCTGTGCAGGTTCCGGATTGTTTTTTCAGGCGTCTGCAATCGGCCATTAACAGCTTTATTTGGGGAGCAAGGAAACCACGGACGCGGTTTTCAGTCCTAGTGAGACCTAAAGTTAAAGGGGGGGTAGGCCTTCCTGATTTTAAACGTTATTATCAGACAGTCTTGCTCTCTAGGATTGTCGACTGGAGGTTCAGTGATGCCCATAAACAGTGGGTGCTCCTGGGAGAAACTTCTATCACCCTCCTCCTTGTACTGGCTGCCTTGGCTGGGGGGGACTGGACGCCCACCTGTGACGGGCTTCCCTCCCCTCACACAAACTGTTTTGAGGTTCTGGGATAGATCATACACGAAATTACGTTTGACTTCCCGATTGAGCAGACTGAGTCCCCTTTTTGACAATCCAGCCTTCCCCCCTGCAATGAATAGATCTAGGTATCTGTGCTGGTCACAACTAGATGGAGTGGGGCTGGGACAAGTGAGGGATAGGCTTGCGGGGCTCTCCGGCGTGGGGGGGTTGCGAGGTCCTGACGATGCGGCTCCTTTGTCCTGGTTGGAGTTTATGCAGTTGCGAAGTTTTCTCTCCAATATTTCAATAGGGGCGCTAACTCCGTTTGAATCCCTGATGCTCCCCACCGAGGGTCCCTCCCATGTGGTTTCGGTGCTCTATAGCCTGATCCTGAACTCGCTCCACACTGGCACGCTTGGATTTATGGAGGCTTGGGAGAGAGATCTGGGGATCACCTTTTCTGAGGCAGACAGCTTAAAAATTTTTACTCTTGTGCACAAGATGACAATGTCTAGTCAAGCGCAAGAGAGAAATTATAAATTGCTGACGCGTTGGTACAGATGCCCTACCCTGCTCCACAGGATTAATCCGGAAGTCTCAGACACTTGCTGGAGATGTGGTTCTGCTGTGGGCTCTATGCTTCATGTCTGGTGGTCCTGCGATCTCCTGCAACCCTTCTGGGCCTCGGTTTTCGATGCCTTCCATCTAATGACTGGGGTCCGCCATGAACCCTCTCCACAATTAGCTCTGTTATCTCTGATACCCGACTCGATAACCTCCATCAAAAAGGGGATTCTGAGGTTCTGCCTAATAGCTGCCAGGGCAGTTATTCCCCGACACTGGAGGTCCACTGAGGTCCCCTCTACAGTGGAATGGATATCTGAAATTGATAGGTTGCACCGTATGGAATCGCTTGCAACGGGAGATAGTGACGCCGGGTATGAACAGGGGCGCACTTGGTTCCTCTGGCAATCCTTTAAGGAGGGCCAGGGGTTCTTGACTTGGTTGCGCACCTACTCGTAATTTCCAACACCTGGGCGTCTAGACTGCTGGGTCTTTCCCATTCCCCCCCCCTCTTACCCCTCCTACCCCTTTCTAATTTTTCTCTTTTTTTCTTCTCCCTTCTTATGTCTCCGTGTATACATTTCTCATTGGCTGTGTGTGTTTTCTAAGTTTTGATCCAGACGTGATTTTCAGGTAATGAAACATGCATTCTCTTGTTGGAGGTTTTACTGGTGTCCCTTTGTACCTGATTTCTTACAGCTGTAATATGCCACTGTACTAGGATCTGGATTCTGTATTGGTTATTTCTATTGTTATGCTTGTTTGAAACTTTAATAAATATATTTACAGAAAAAAAAAAAGAAAAAAAAAAAAGAATAGAATAGTGTTCTACATATATTTGCATACACTTCCTTGTTTTGTGCAGATTAGTTTCTGACGTGCCATTTATTGAGGGATTGTTTAGATTTTTTGATTACGGTAATTTAGGAAGCCTGTGCTTTAATTGACTAATGCCGGCTTCACACCACGATTTTTCGCTGTCCGGTTCTGTCCGGTGTTTTGCAGGATGCACTGGACAGCCCTGGACAAAACAGAATCGGAGAGCAAATATGCGCTCCGACCCTGTTTTCTGCCGGAATCAGCAGCTGCCACTGTCCAAGTGTTGAAATTTCAGCATAGCGGCTGGAGGGAGCTCTCTAGGTGCTGAAATTTCACACCAGACGGCCCCAGATCCAAATATCGTCGTGTGAAGCCGAGCTTAGGCTGGTTTCACACTGCAGTTTTTCACTGATCAGGGTCCATCCAGTTTGTGTGTAAAAACCAGGAGTGTCTCCAAAACTCAGAACAGGTGTCAATCTTTCAATTTATAGTTTTTCTCTGCAAGTTCCTCTCCTGGTTTTGGCACACAAACCTGATCGAACCTGATCAGGGTAAAAACTGCATTGTGATACCAGCCTAAGAGAGTTTGAGATCAAATTTTTTCAATTCCTTCTTAAATGAATTAGTGTGTCTTGTAAAATAAAAATATCACGTGACCGCCCTCAGACACTGCACAGACGTTGCTGCAATGCTGCTAGTCGAGGAGGTGAATATAGGGTGTTTTTATTTTACATTGGGGACTGTTTCTTTTAAAAAGGGGTTAACCAAGTAATAGACAACCCCTTTAAGGGTACCTTTGCACGCCGCAACCGCGGCTGGGAATCCTAAAGGCGATATGTCGCCCAAAACAAATCACCTCTCACCTGTCGCCTGATTCCTGAACACTGCTCTGAAATCAGACGCAATCATGAAGGCGAGATTTCCTGGTTTTGGCGTTTGAACGGGCGATAGTGATGGAATCAGCGTCGCCTATGATTTCCCGTAGGCAAGCCACAGCGTGCTGTAGTCCGCGCCCCGTGTGAACTGATTGGTGTAGGCTACTGTGTTCCCATTTGATGTCAATTGACACCGCGCCATATTTGAAGAGCTGCCCATCTAGCACCACACAATGGCAATAGCGTCATGTATTAGCCAGCCTTCCAGAGCAGGCTGAGCAATCGTAACGCTGTTGCGTTGTCCAATGAGCGTGTGTGGGGTGCAGTGTAAACCACTGTGGCACGCCTAACTCCTCGCCGCGCAGAACATGTACGCCCACATTGCCTTTGGGATTGTGGCGTGTGAAGCGGGAGGGAATTCGACCGGATTGGTTCCGCTGTGGGTGAGGCGATTTCTTGGGCAACAGATCACCTTTCTTTCAGGGCGAGATTGCAGTGTGTAATTCTGCCATCGGCAATCTGAGGCTACCATGAAAAACGTGTTAGATCGCCTCATATCGTCAGCCGCGGTTGCGGCGTGTAAAGTACCCTAAAGGGGTTTTCCCATGAACAAAGTTGCTTCTCACAACTACTTTTCCAGGTTTGTGTCAGCCAGGAGCAGTCACCTCTGTGATGAAAGCATACACATCACATAGGTGATGCTGTGACTGATGTACATACATTAAATAGGTGATGCTAGAACTGCAGTACATACATTACATAGGGGACTCTGGGACTGCTGTGAATACATAATGACCCGCCCCAGGGCCGTGGGATACCCGATTCCGGGCGTTGATTTACTGGGGATGTCACTGGGGCCTGTGCCCGGTCCCCTGGCCCTGGTGGTCGCTAAAAAGAGTCAATGAAAATAATAAAAATGAGGGAAATAGTCTGTGAAGTCACCTACGGTTCCGGTAATGTTACCAGCTCTGTGGGACAGACTTCCGGGGTGATGATGGAGCAGCAAGATGGTTGCGCTCCCCGTAGGTGGAGCAGAATCCTCGGGGCAGTAGTGGAAGTTTGTGGTTTCACACAGAGATGCAGCTGCTCCAGACCTTGTCGCTGATCCTCCTTCCTGCTGCGGTCGGCGGCTCATCAGGTGGAGATAGAAAAGGATGCCACACAGTCTTTTTACACTGTACAAGTTTACTGGCAGTTCTTTTTTTGGGTCTGTCTGGCCTGGGTAGTCACTGGGAATTAGAATGCTTTATTCAGGACCCTCAGTGGACTGCCTGCCATTCCTCTCCGTTCCCTTCCGGCGCTCTCTCCTGTCTCTCTTAGTGCTCCTGCACACGGAGCCTGAAGCCAGCTCCCATGGATCTCTCGGCGGAGGACTTTTCTCTGGGTCCCCCAGACCCAATACGGTGCCTTTTTCTGGATGCGCCTGGGGTCGGCCGTGACTTCCTCTAGAAGTTCGGGCCTCCGGTTCAAAAGCTTGGGGATAGACACCCATACCATGCTCAGAGCCGGTCCTCTGTTTCGGGACAGATCCCTCCGGTCAGTAGACATACCGGGTCCGGATTCAGGCGCATCGCACTACCTGGTGCCCTTAGGATCCCTTTCCTTCCTAATGGCCTCTCTGCCGTCCCGCACTCCTCACTTCCCAACAGAGCTCTCTAAGACTGGCCTCACTCTCCTCCCACCCACACACTTTTTTACCCTGTCACTACTCCCATGGGATTGGGTCCACCCTACAGCAGGTCCAACCACGGTCCCCTACCTAGAGTGTTTGTGGATGTGTGTCGTGAGAGTCCTTTGTGTGGCATCCCAATTCCCGAGTCACATGAATACTACACACTCTTTTATGGGTTCAGTACCTCTCCGTGGCATCCCAACCAGTGGGGCGCCACAATAACATAGGGGGCGCTGAGGCTGCTGTATCACGGGCGTACCCAGGATCAAAACTGGGGTGGGGGCAAGCCATGGTCGTTCGGAACATCATATCCAGCCCGGTGCATTGTGGGGGCTGATCAAGTGTTCGTCCGGGCTCCAGCTTATGCGCAGTGCGCATATTGAAGGCGGGATGGACACATGATCAACCCCCACAATGCACCGGGTCGGATATTATGTTTCGGCCAGCGCGTCAGAGTACCACAGGAGGCGGGAATTTCAAAAAGAGCTGACAGGTTCCCTTTAAAGGGAACCTGTCACTCCCTTTGGCCGTTCTAACCCCTACCCACCACTTTATACATTATGTATTTGGGATTCTTGTGACCACTCTATATGCTCAGCGGTTCCCCTGTGTACCTCAAAAATGAACTTTTAATATCTCCTGAGCAGTATAGAAATTAGCTGAAAATGATCTGGGAGGATCTGCTCAATCTGGTTTTTGTTGCCCCACTGGTGGAAATGCCCGCCTTGCTCCTGTGAAAAGGCCACCACTCCTGTGTATGTCACATTGCTCTCATGCCTGCACAGTGGCGCAAGTCTGCATGCTCAATGTAGCATACCTGAGACTGAGTCTCTCGAGCACAAAACTACAGCACAAACACCACAAAACTACATCACCAAACCCACCAGAGTTACAGAAATACATCCATATAACCTCCATTAGTGCAGAAACACTATGTCAAAACTCTCAGTACAGAAATACATCACCAGAACCCTCATCAGTGCAGAAACACAGCATCAAAACCCTCCTCAGTACAGAAATACATCCATATAACCCCTATCAATACAGAAGCACTATGTCAAAAGCCACATCAATACATCACCAGACCGACCAGAGGTACAGAAATACATAAATAGAACCCTCATCATTAACACAATTCATCATCACAACCACCATCAGTACTTGGTAAAACAATTGTAATGTCAGGTCACACATTTGTATTTTATGAACCTACAACTCCTACTACATCCTTAACAATGGTAAGGGTACTTTGAGTTGTTGTTATCAGCCATCAATAGAAGCATACAGGAACCACAGTACTCATGAGAATTAGTCATTATCACACATAATTATTTACATCCAGGTAGATGACATTGTCTCTGATCGGGGTCGTCTATTTCTTTCCTTCATCTTGTCCAGGCACCTTGATGACTTTCACATCTGCAGTTCATCTCTGCAGACGTCCATCTTCTCCAGTCTTCTGCAGGACATCCCGGCACGATACCCTTAAAAATAGCAGAATTGTCAAAATTCTCCTAAGTAAAAAACTCTGCCCTACACTGACTCCAGAATAAATAATTGCTCCTCCTCACTGTTCCCTGCACATAATATGATTTACACAATATCCCTCTCATGGCACATGCCCTCCACACTGCCCTCTCCTCCCTCCATACTGGGCCCCATGGTCACACTGTCCTCTAACACTATGTCCCCCTATACCTCCCACTGTTTATACTGTTCTATCTCATCAAACTCCCCATCCTCAACATACTGTCCCTGCATGCTGCCCCCTCTCCATACAATCCCACACTACTCACACTCTATTCTGTGCTGCAGCCATCCCCCTCACTCCCCATACTGTGTCTACACCGATCCCCCCTCACTCCACATACTGTGCCGCAGCCATCCCCCTCACACCTCATACTGTGTCCACACTGATCCCCCTCATTCAACATGTTGTGCCACAGCCATCCCCCTCACTCCTTATACTGTATCCACACCCATATAACCCCCCCTAACTTCTTATATTGTGTCCATACCTATGCCTCCTCATTCCACATACTGTGTCGCAACCATGCCCCTCACTCTGCATACTGTCTCCACAGCCATATAATCCCCCCTCATTCCACATACTGTGCCACAGACATCTTTCCTTACTCCTTATACTGGATCCTCAAATTTACCCTCTTGCTTCCCATACTGTCCTCCACATACTGTGTCTATACCCATCTCCCCTTGCTCCGTATTGTATCTTCAAATCCCCCATTTTCTCTTCATGCTGTCTCCACATACACCACTCCCCCACCCTCTCCCCCTCGTTTACTCCTTTTATACTCCCCCCATCCTCTCCCCATGTTTGGTTCAAATATTCTCCCCCCACCCTCTCCCCCAGTTTGCTACTACTTCTCCCCACCCTATCCCCCCAGTTTGCTCCTCATACACCCCACATCCACTCCCCCCCACCCTGCTCCCCGTTTACTCCTCACACTCCCACCATCCACTCCCCCCCACCCTGTCCTCTCAGTTTGCTCTTCATACTCCCCCAGCTTGTGCCTCATACTCTCTCCCCACCTTGTTCCCCCAGTTTGCTCCTCATACTCCCCCCTCTCTGCTCCTCATACACCCCCTATCCTCTCCCCCTAGTTTGTTCCTCATACTCCTCCCACTCTTCTCCTCATTCGCCCCCTATCCTCTCCCCCCAGTTTGCTCCTCATACTCTCCCCACTCTGCTCCTCATACACCCCCCCAACCCTGTCCCCCTTCCCCTAATTACATTAATGCCCCCTGTCTCCCTCAGTTCCAGTGTGGAATGCTGCGCTCCATCCTTCTGTCGTTCTGTCACATCTGCCGGGTGACGTCATCAGTGTAATCAGGTGACCTGATGACGTGGCTCTGACCCGGAAATGTCAGGAATCAGGGTTTCCATTGTACATACAGAGTGTCTAATAGAAGCTTCGTGTACAATGGACTGCAGGAGTCTGCGGCTTCAGATTCCCTGCCCCCGCTGTCAGCTGATAGCGGGTGCAGAGAAAAGCCGGCTCACACTGCGGGGGGGGGGAAGGGGGAGACGGAAGATGTGGCCGGCAGGTAGAGACCTCGGGCACTGCAGCAGGAGGCCAGGTGGTGCCCCCCTGCTGCGCCCAGGGAAAATGCACCGCCAGGTTCCCGTAGATATTCCACTGGCCAAAGGGGGTGACAGGTTCCTTTGTGGGGGGGAAGGGGGGTAGCTGCCCCACGCTAGGTACACCCATGTGCTGTATATACATCACAAGAGACTCGGGAACTGCTGTATATGCATTACAAGAGACACTTGACATAGACATCATTGGAAGGCAAGACCTCACTGAGAGGCACAGAAATCTCTGCGGGGCATATACATCACTGAGGGGCATAGACATCACTAACGGCATGTACAGATCTGAGGGTATAAACATCACTTGGGGACAGACATCACTGGAGGTCACAGATATCGCTTGGGGCATATACATCACTGGGACAAAAGAGGACTTAGGGATATATGCAGTACCTAAGTGCAAAGACATAGACATCACTGGCAACACAGACATCATCTTAGGGTATAGACATCACTGGGGGCATAGATAATACTGGGGGTAAATACAGCGTTGAGGGCATATACATTACTAGGAGCACATGTAGCCCTGGGGGGCACAGATAAGACTGGGGTGCCCAGAAATCACTGGGGGGCACAGGCAGCGCTGGGGGCGCATACAGCCCTGGGGGAGCATACAGCACTGGATGCACATATATTATTGATGGCACATACAGCTCTGGGGCACATACAGTGTTGGCAGGCACATACATCAGTGGTGGCACACACAACGCTCTGGGCACATACAGTACAGCACTAGGGGCAAAGAGCGTTGGGGTCACATAGAAAGCTGGAGGCAAATACAGCACTGGGGGCATGTACAGAGCTTGGGGCAGGTACAGTGCTGTTACATACAATGCTTGTGGTCCATACAGTACTGGGGGCACATTCAATCCTGGGGAGCACATGTAGCAATGGGGTACTTTCATCCTTGAGGGGTATATACAGCACTGGAGGCAAGGACAGCGCCTGGGGCACAGAAAACACTGTGTTACATACAGCCTTGGGGGCAAACACATACAGAGGTTGGACAAAATAATGGAAACACCTGGAAAAATCAACAAAAGTTAGTTTAATATGGTGTAGGTCCACCTTTTGCGGCAACTACAGCCTCAATTCTCCGAGGTATGGATTCATACAAGGTGATATCATTGGCCCAGCGGATCTCCACGAAATAGCACCCCAGATCATCACAGAACCTCTGCCATGTTTTACGGTTGGGAGAAGGCAGTCTGGATGGAATGCTTCTTTCGGCTGTCTCCCAACGTACACTCGGCCGGAGGTCGGAAAATGGGGTAAACAATGATTAGTCTGAGAATATCACGTTTCCACTGCTCGAGGGACCAATTCTGGAGGTTTCTATACCACTCTAAATGCTTGGAAATATTTGTCATTGAGAGCAGCGGTTTTCTAATTGCAGCTCTTCCGTGGAATCCAGATTTATGCAGCTCCCAACGAACAGTTTTCATGGAAACTGGGTTCTGTAGGTGTTCATTGAGCTCAGCAGTGATTTTCGGAGCCGTGGTCTTGCGATCCTCTCTCACAATTCACTTTAGAGTCTGACGGTCTCTCTCAGTCAACTTTGACTTTTGGCCAGACCTGTACTTTGCTGTGGACATTTTTCCTTCTCTTTCAAACGCAGTCATTACTTTGGAGACACTACCTCTTGACACGCCAAGCATTCGGGCACTTTCTGTTACACTAGCGCCTGCCATACGAGCACCAACAATTTGGCCTTTTTGAAAATCCGAAAGGTCTGCCATTGGTATCAGGTTCTCATCAATGTTCTTACAATTCGGCAAAACAAACAGTTAATTTACATACACATATCACTTAACAGAAATAATCAACTACAAAACATTAAAATATATCACGGTTTGCATGTTTATAACATGTCCAAAGATTATGATGCCAAAATGTTAGGTGTTTCCATTATTTTGTCCAACCCCTGTATATCATTCTTGGCGCTGGGGTGGTTGCTGCTTCTGTGGCGCCTCGCCATGCAGGCATCACAGAGGGGTACTGCACCCATAAAAGCGGTGCAGATACTCCAGCTGCAAGCAGACTCTAGGATGGTGGGTGGAACCCATAGACCAGCACCCCACACTAGATCACATGGTAGGAGGTACCCTGGGAGGGAATAAAACCACTTCCATTGGAAACAAGGAGGTCTTTGCCTCAAGGTCAGAGAGCAGAATGGAAGACTAGGAAAGGGTCTCTCGGCTGAGGGACCAGGAGAGTGGGAGAGAGAATAGATCCCAGGCGCAGACAGTTGGAAGGGAGCGAGGAACTTGAGGAGTTCGTCCCAGGAGAAGCACCGGGCACCGGAGCCTGCACCTGTGGGATCCTCCAAGGACCACAGAAAATCCGAAGACTTGGGGAGTATCTACCTACTACCCCTAGGCTCTTAAGCGACCAAAAGAGGGTACCAGGCACCGCTTGATGGTTCGGCGGTCGGCCAGCATAGAGTAACCCGACGAGAGCGAGAAGAGAGAGAGACAGCAGGAGGTCAGGTCCGCTTTATGGGACCAGACTTCATATAAATTACTGGGAAGCAGGAAGGAAAGGACGGAAGAAAAGGCACGCACCGAGGGTTCCATCCTACCACCTGGGATCCGCTTGCAGCTACCCATTAGCTACTTGTCATGATAACATTTTGCTGCACTGAGAACTGTAATAACGCTGCTAAAGTTTCCAGTAAAGTACCCAGAGTGAAGTGACTTCGACTTTGCTGCATCTTCTTTTCCATGAACTCATTCTTTCACAGGATAGCTGCCCCGGACGTCCAGTCCTACCTGCGGAGGACTTCACCATCCCAGCCGCAATTTCATCCACCCTTGAGTGTACCCAGCATGGGGCAGGGGGGGCAGCTGCCTCCCCTCCCCCCCCCAGAAGGGAACCTGTCACCCCCTTTGGCCAGTGAAATATCTACGGGAACCTGGCGGTGCATTTACCCGGGCGCAGCAGAGGGGGCACCACCTGGCCTCTTGCTGCAGTGCCCGAGGTCTCTCCACGCCGGCCACATCTTCCGTCTCTCCCCCGCAGTGTGAGCCGGCTTTTCTCTGCACCCGCTATCAGCTGACAGCGAGGGCAGAGAATCTGAAGCCGCAGGCTCCTGCAGTCCATTGTACACGAAGCATCTATTAGACACTCTGTATGTACAATGGAAGCCCTGATTCCTGGCATTTCCGGGTCAGAGCCACGTCATCTGGTCACCTGATTACACTGATGATGTCACCCTGCACAGGCAACACAACGACAGAAGGATGGAGCGCAGCATTCCACACTGGAACTGAGGAAGACAGGGGGCATTAACGTAATTAGGGGAAGGGGGGCAGGGTTGGGGGGTGTATGAGGAGCAGAGTGGGGAGAGTTTGAGGAGCAAACTTGGGGGAGAGGATAGGGGGCGTATGAGGAGCAGAGTATGAGGAACAAACTAGGGGGAGAGGATAGGGGGTGTATGAGGAGCAGAGTGGGGGGAGTATGAGGAGAAAACTGGGGGAACAAGGTGGGGAGAGAATGATGCACAAGCTGGGGGAGTATGAAGAGCAAACTGAGAGGACAGGGTGGGGGGAGTGGATGTGGGGTGTATGAGGAGAAAACTGGGGGGACAGGGTGGGGGAAGTAGGAGCAAACTGGGGGAGAGGGTGGGGGGAGAATATTTGAACCAAACAGGGGGAGAGTATGGGGGGAGTATAAAAGGAGCAAACGAGGGGGAGAGGGTGGGGGAGTGGTGTATGTGGAGACAGCATGAAGAGAAAATGGGGGATTTGAGGATACAATACGGAGCAAGGGGAGATGGGTATAGACACAGTATGTGGAGGACAGTATGGGAAGCAAGAGGGTAAATTTGAGGATCTAGTATGAGGAGTAGGGGAAAGATGGCTGCGGCACAGTATGTGGAATGAGGGGGGATTATATGGCTGTGGAGAGAGTATGCAGAGTGAGGGGCATGGTTGTGACACAGTACGTGGAGTGAGGAGGCACAGGTATGGACACAGTATAAGAAGTTAGGGGGGTTATATGGGTGTGGATACAGTATAAGGAGTGAGGAGGGTTGGCTGTGGCACAGCATGTTGAATGAGAGGGATCAGTGTGGACACAGTATGAGGTGTGAGGGGGATGGCTGCGGCACAGTATGTGGAGTGAGGGGGGACCGGTGTAGACACAGTATGGGGAGTGAGGGGGATGGCTGCGGCACAGAATAGAGTGTGAGTAGTGTGGGGTTGTATGGAGAGGGGGTAGCATGCAGGGACAGTATGTTGAGGATGGGGAGTTTGATGAGATAGAACAGTATAAACAGTGGGAGGTATAGGGGGACATAGTGTTAGAGGACAGTGTGACCAGGGCGCCCAGTATGGAAGGAGAGGGCAGTTTGAAGGGCATGTGCCATGAGAGGGACAGTGTGTAAATCATATTATGTGCAGGGAACAGTGAGGAGGAGCAATTATTTATTCTGGAGTCAGTGTAGGGCAGAGTTTTTTACTTAGGAGAATTTTGACAACTCTGCTATTTTTAAGGGTATCGTGCCGGGATGTCCTGCAGAAGACTGGAGAAGATGGACGTCTGCAGAGATGAACTGCAGATGTGAAAGTCATCAAGGTGCCTGGACAAGATGAAGGAAAGAAATAGACGACCCCGATCGGAGACAATGTCATCGGAGACAATGGATGTAAATAATTATGTGTGATAATAACTAATTCTCATGAGTACTGTGGTTCTTGTATGCTTCTATTGATGGCTGGTAACAACAACTCCCAGTACCCTTATCATTGTTAAGGATGTAGTAGGAGTTGTAGGCTCATGCAGTACAAATGTGTGACCTGACATTACAATTGTTTTACCAAGTAATGATGGTGGTTGTGATGATGAATTGTGTTAATGATGAGGGTTCTATTTATGTATTTCTGTACCTCTGGTCGGTCTGGTGATGTATTGATGTGGCTTTTGACATAGTGCTTCTGTATTGAAAGGGGTTATATGGATGTATTTCTGTACTGAGGAGGGTTTTGATGCTGTGTTTCTGCACTGATGAGGGTTCTGGTGATGTATTTCTGTACTGAGAGTTTTGACATAGTGTTTCTGCACTAATGGAGGTTATATGGATGTATTTCTGTAACTCTGGTGGGTCTGGTAATGTAGTTTTGTGCTCGAGAGACTTAGTCTCAGGTACGCTTAGCATTGAGCATGCAGACTTGCGCCACTGCGCAGGCATGAGAGCAATGTGACATACATAGGAGCGGTGGCCTTTTCACAGGAGCGAAGCGGGCATTTCAACCAGTGGGTCGACAAGGACCAGAATGGCAGATCCTCCCGGACCATTTTCAGCTAATTTCCATACTGCTTAGGAGATATTAAAAGTTCATTTTTGAGGTACACAGGGGAACCGCTGAGCATATAGAGTGGTCACAAGAATCCCAAATACATAATGTATAAAGCGGTGGGTAGGGGTTAGAACGGCCAAAGGGAGTGACAGGTTCCCTTTAAAGGGAACCTGTCAGCTCTTTTTGAAATTCCCGCCTCCTGTGGTACTCTGACGCGCTGGCCAAAACGTCATATCCGACCTGCTGCATTGTGGGGGTTGATCATGTGTTCGTCCCGCCTTCAATATGTGCACTGCGCATAAGCTGGAGCCCAGACAAACACGTGATCAGCCCCCACAATGCAGCGGGCTGGATATGATGTTCCAAACGACCATGGGTTGGCCCCCCCCAGTTTTGATCCTGGGTACGCCCATGCTTCCACCTCCAGCAGACTGTGGCGGCGCTGGTGCTACTTCACCAGGAACTGCTGGTGGCGTCACGACAATAAACTTGTAAATGATCCCCCTTTTCAAAGATAGGCCCAGGACACAGGATCAGACGCGGCCGCCATTCCCCGTGACACCGTTAACCCTTTGCCGCCTGATACCTGAGTACCCCAAAAGCCTGGGCGCGACACTTCTTTTCTGTGATGAAGGCTCATTCCACTTTTACTCCACCTGCAAAGCATGTCAACACGCTGGTACTGGCCAGTGTCAGGACATAATCCCTCAATGCTGGCAGCAGGGTAAATCAGGATTTAAAGGGCCAGCAGCTAGGAGGACGTGGCTGCTGCCGGAGCACTGTGGTCCCCGGGAATCTGCTCAGGGGAAAAGGTGGGCTGCAAGTTCCCCATTGCTGCTCTAGAGAGAAAATAAGCACAAAAACTGCTGAGTTCAGCGGTGTCTTTAGATGTACAGTCATGGCCAAACGTTTTGAGAATGACACCAACATTATATTTTCACATGATCTGCTGCCCTCTGGTTTTTATTTGTGTTTGTCTGATGTTTGTATCACATAATATAATTGC
Source organism: Allobates femoralis (assembly GCA_033576535.1). Lineage (NCBI taxonomy): Eukaryota > Metazoa > Chordata > Amphibia > Anura > Aromobatidae > Allobates > Allobates femoralis. The sequence goes on from JARQOC010000003.1 coordinate 386,728,827, forward strand.
AATCATATTATGAGTACCAAAAGGTTATATTGACAGTTAGAATGAGTTATTGCAGCAAGTCAATATTTGCAGTGTTGACCCTTCTTCTTCAGGACCTCTGCAATTCTCCCTGGCATGCTCTCAATCAACTTCTGGACCAAATCCTGACTGATAGCAGTCCATTCTTGCATAATCAATGCTTGCATTTTGCCAGAATGTGTTGATTTTTGTTTGTCCACCTGTCTCTTGATGATTGACCACAGGTTCTCAATGGGATTAAGATCTGGGGAGTTTCCAGGCCATGGACCCAAAATCTCTATGTTTTGATCCCTGAGCCATTTAGTTATCACCTTTGCTTTATGGCAAGGTGCTCCATCATGATGGAAAAGGCATTCAAACTGCTCTTGGACGTTTGGGAGAAGTTGCTCTTGGAGGACATTCTGGTACCATTCTTTATTCATGGCTGTGTTTTTAGGCAAGACTGTGAGTGAGCCGATTCCCTTGGCTGAGAAGCAACCCCACACATGAATGGTTTCAGGATGCTTTACAGTTGGCATGAGACAAGACTGGTGGTAGCGCTCACCTCTTCTTCTCCGAATAAGCTGTTTTCCAGATGTCCAAAACAATCGAAAAGGGCCATCAGAGAAAATGACTTTACCCCAGTCCTCAGCAGTCCACTCCCTGTACCTTTTGCAGAATATCAGTCGGTCCCTGATGTTTTTTCTGGAGAGAAGTGGCTTCTTTGCTGCCCTCCAGGCCATGCTCAAATAGTCTCCGCCTCACAGTGCGTGCAGAAGCACTCACACCAGTCTGCTGTCATTCCTGAGCAAGCTCGGCACTGCTGGTAGTCCGATCCCGCAGCTGAAACAGTTTAAAGATACAGTCCTGGCGCTTGCTGGTCTTTCTTGGGCGCCCTGGAGCCTTTTTGACAACAATGGAAGCTCTCTCCTTGAAGTTCTTGATGATGTGATAGATTGTTGACTGAGGTGCAATCTTTCTAGCTGCGATACTCTTCCCTGTTAGGCCATTTTTGTGCAGTGCAATGATGGCTGCATGTGTTTCTTTAGAGATAACCATGGTTAACTGAAGAGAAACAATGATACCAAAAGAACCAGCCTCCTTTTAAAGTGTCCAGTGGTGTCATTCTTACTTAATCATGACTGATTGATCGCCAGCCCTGTCCTCATCAACACCCACACCTGTGTTAATGGAACAATCACTAAAACGATGTTAGCTGCTCCTTTTAAGGCAGGACTGCAATGATGTTGAAATGTGTTTTGGGGGTTAAAGTTCATTTTCTAGGCAAATATTGACTTAGCAAGTAATTGCTGTTAAGCTGATCACTCTTTATGACATTCTGGAGAAAAACTGAAGCAGTAGACTTTGTTAAAATTTATATTTGTATCATTCTCAAAACATTTGGCCATGACTGTACAGTGGGTAAAGTTGTCATGAAATCACATTCCTGTTGCTTGCTTGGACAGTTAAATACAGCAGAATTTCTGTGCAAAAAAGCAGCAAAAACAAAGCATTTAAACTACATGTGAACAGGACCTAAATGTACACGCAAAGTGGATGTGATTTCATGAAAATTTCATCTGTTATGCATATAAAGACGCTACTGAACTGTGCATTTTTTTGTGTTTTTTTTTCTCTAAAGGTTTCTATGTGAAGCCTGAAAAAATGCAAGCAATAAACGTTTTTTGAAAAGCAGAATCAATAATTTTATGCAGTATCAAAGAAGCATTACAAACGCGGATTTACATTTGCACCAAAAATGTATCAAGTATGGGAGGAAAGGCATAAAAAAATGCAGCAAACATGCAATACTGACAGAAGATTGTTATTGCATTGAATGGTGTGGACACCTGCAGAAAATGTGTAGAAAAAAAGCAGTAGAAAAAATGTAGGATTTATGCTATGTGTGAACACAGCCTTAGTGTTAAATTTTACTGTATTTTTCGCTTTATAAGACACACCTGATTATAAGATGCACCCCAAATTTGGTGAAGGAACAGAGGAAAAAACATTTTTTAATGTTAAATGGGGCCAGTCTTATGATGCCAGTGTCTGTCTTACAATCAGTATATATGTCCCTCCTCCTGGTATATATTGTTCCCATCCTTGTGCATAGCCCCCCATCCTGGTACATTGCTCCCCATTCTGGATATGGTGCCCCATCCTAGATATAACCCCTTTATACTGGTACATGCCCCCCATCCTGCATATGGCCCCTGTTATCCTGAATATGGACCCCATCTAGAATATGGCCCCCCCAATCCTGGATATGCCCCCCCATTACTCTATATGCCCCCCTGCTGGCACACACACTAAAATAATAAACACTGTTGACTCACCCTCCGTCGCTCCCTGCTCCCAGCTCAGCAGTGTTATCCTGTGTCTGTGCCTTGCATCGGATCATTTGTCCAGGGCACACAGAGATGACGTCATTGTACTGCACCGACACATGATGCCGGGCATAGACACAGAAAGCCACTGCTGAGCTAGGAGCTTAGGGAAGAGAGGTGTACCACAGTCCGCGCTGCCAAGTTCACTCACATCAAAGAAAACGAGTAGACGATGTCTAGTTCAATCCTTCTTTATTCTCCTACGTGTTTCGGCGCCTAGCCTGGCACCTTCATCAGGGATATGATAAAGGTGCCAGGCTAGGCGCCGAAACGCGTAGGAGAATAAAGAAGGATTGAACTGGACATCGTCTACTCGTTTTCTTTGATGTGAGTGAACTTGGCAGCGCGGACTGTGGCACACCTCTCTTCCCTAAGCTTCTGGTTTCGTCTTCACGTTTGTGAGACCGGTGGAAGTCCAGCAGCAGCCATCAGGATATTTATCCAAACAGGTCTACAAACCAGTTGTGGGTCTCACAACTGGAACAGGTGAGTGGTTCACTTTTCTCACCTTAACACAAGCTAGTGTCTAGTGATAAGGGCACTATTGCGCCTCTTGTCCCCCCCCCTCTTCTTTTGACATACTGTTGAGCTAGGAGCAGGGAGCGACAGGGTTTACTTACACTGTTTATTATTTTAGTGTGCGTGCCAACAAGGAGCAATATACTGTGATGGGGTCCATATCCAGGATGGGGGGGTGAGTGCAGGCTCATATAATATGCACCGCTCCTCCCAACCACCTCTCAGAACCCGGCTTCATCACTGAGGTGATGGACAGGGGGATGCAGTGCATATTACATGAGCATAATGAGCGAGGGCATGTGATAGCGGGCCACACTTGCAGCCTGCGCCAGCCTCTTTCAATCCCTGGACACTGCTCCAAAACTGTTCCCCCCTACAGTACAGTATGTAGATTTTGATTATAAGACACATCCCCCACATTTCCCCAAAATTTGTGGAAACAAAAGTTTGACTTATAATCTGAAAAATATGGTAATTACTATTTTTATGGATTTAACTGTTACGCCCGAAGGGCATGGAGATGCAAAGTGCTCACAGGACCTCTGAGTAATGGCAGCTGAATAACTAATACAGCAAGAGACTGGAGAGTGAATCCAGTAAAACTAAAGATATGTATTATAGGAAGGTTAACAAACGGAAAGGTCTCTGTGAGGGGAGGACCCTCTGGATGGCGACACTGAATTCTCATAGTGGATCACCAGCAAGGGAACCCCTGTACAAGGATACACCCAGTACAGCACCAGACGGTCTAAATGCTTCCAATCCCGGACCAGAGGGGTGATCTGTACAGACCAAGCAGAAAAGAGGAGGAGACTGTAGAACACTGGCTCTGTCGATGGGATAAGTCCTGTGAGCTCTGTAAAATCCTGGAAAAGCTGATCCAGCCAATATAGGAATTTGGATGGTTCCATACATTTCAGGAGAGGCTTAGCTAGCCCGGGCTAGAATCCAGAACATTCAGAGAGATCCAGGATAATGAACTGCCAGCAGAGGATTGTGTGGAGGCAGAGGTGTTGGTATAATGCAGAATGCAAGGCAACTGTCTTCCTAGTGCAGAGAACTGCATGAGTGCGACCTGGACAGAGGCAAGATCCTAGTGAGTGAACATGCTGCCCAGGTACCTCCCTTAAGGTACCGTCACACGCCTCCATATTGCTGGCGATTTGACGTGAGCGCGCACATTTCGGGCAATTTTTTGTGATCAGCGTGGAGCAGTGACACGTTTCGATTTTGCGTGCAATCTCCGGCGATCCTGCGTTCTGGAAATCGCCTGCAGAAGACAGGAAGCGATCTTCCCTTCACACATCGCCGCGTCACACGCCACAATCTAAGCAGCGATGTGGGCATCCTGTCTTGATAGGGGCGTGCTATATTGTGTTTCACCCTATCACTGTGATTGGTGGACGGAACTGCGTTCCCATTGGTCAGCCTTGCGTGAATGCATGAGTCATCAAATAAGGCGCCTCGGACACGGCCAGCCAATCGGAACGTAGTATTACCTACCAATCGCCGCAGATGCGGTGCGAAAATAAACACATCCAAGCATGGCTACAGGATTAATTTCAGAATCGCTGTGTATGTCTATATCGTCCTGTCACACGGCATGACGCGCTAAAATCGCCTGGTGGATATCGCCTGATTTCTCTGCATGGCAGGGCAATCAGGTGACGCTCCACTGGCGATTTCTCACCGTAGAATCGCCCAGTCACACGCCACTACGCACATGCGATGTGGTTTCCACATCGCCAAATTCGGGAATTGCCAGCGTTCTCACTGGCGATATGGAGGCGTGTGACAGTACCTTTAGGAGAGGATGCCTTTTATGCTCAGATCAGCATTCAGGCTGAGAGCCTTAATAGGGAACAGGTATGCTGCTCCTTTAAGTGTGTGCAGGATACAGGGTGTGCATCCTAAGAACATTCCCAGGAGACCTGCCAAGTGAACACAGGTTCCTGGAGGAGAAGGAAGCAGATAGCCACATGGAGCCACAGACAGGGTGGGCAGAACTAGCAGAGCTGCGTGGTGGGTGCCGTTCTCCCTGCTTAGCACAGACCGGACCCGCAGCAGGGACAGAGCGGGTGAGACACATAGAGCCGTGGAATAAGCACCAGTCTTCCTGTCCATGAGAGACCGGCCCCGTGGCTAATGGCATTGCAAACCTGCCAGGAACTTTCTAAGGAGGATGGGAGCATCAATGTTCTCAGGCGCCTAGGATTTCTCTTCAAGACCGTATCCCTTCCAGTCGACCAGAAAGAGCATCCTGCCACCTCTTTTTTTCATGGCCAGGATGTCCTTAACCTCATAGATGTCCTCGGCACTGACAGGAGAAGGAGAATTACCTGGAAGCTAGACGTAGCAACCGAGAACAACTGATTTCAGCAGGGAGACATGGAAGGAGTTATGGATCCGCAAGGAGGTAAGCAGTTTCAAATGGTAGCACCCCTCGTTGATCCAGCAGAGAACTCCAAATAGACCGATGTAACTAAAAGCTAGTTTGTAAGAGGGAACCTTAAGACGGATGGGCCTGGAAAACAGCCATATCTTATCTCCGGGTTGGAAAGGTGGTGGATCCAGACCTCTCTTGTCCGCATGCTCCTTGGTTTGAATCAATGCCTGCTCCAGTGAGGTACTGGTCTCCGTCCAGACCTTTGTGAAATCCTTGGCCAGGGACTCAGCCGCAGGATTGCCAGAAGTGAGAGGCAACTGAATCAAAATCCTTGGATGCTGTCCATAAACAATAAAAAACAGGGAGTTACTTTAGGACTCACCGGAATGGTTGTTGTGGGAAAACCCCACTCACGGCAGCAGCATGACCCAGTCGCTGTGTTGTCCATTCGCACATACAGTGCCTACAAGTAGTCTTCAACCCCCTGCAGATTTAGCTGGTTGACACATGCGGAATCAACTTGGCATTGTGACATTTGGACTGTAGATCAGCCTGGAAGTGGGAAATGCACTGCAGCCAAAAAGATTGTTTACATTTTTTTTTTTTTTTTTTTTTTTTAAAGCGTTAAAAGTTAAGTCAGAGGGTCATTTATTATTCAACCCCTCAAACCACCAGCATTCTGTTTGGTCCCCCTAAAGTATTAAGAAGTAGTTCAGGCACAAAGAACAATTAGCTTCACATGTGTGGATTAATTATCTCTTTTGCCAGCCTTTTCTGACTATTTAAGACCCTCCCCAAACTTGTGAACAGCACTCATACATGGTCAACATGGGAAAGACAAAGGAGCATTCCAAGGCCATCAGAGACAAGATCGTGGAGGGTCACAAGGCTGGCAAGGGGTACAAAACCCTTTCCAAGGAGTTGGGCCTACCTGTCTCCACTGTTGGGAGCATCATCCAGAAGTCGAAGGCTTATGGAACTACTGTTAGCCTTCCACGGCCTGGACAGCCTTTGAAAGTTTCCTCCCGTGCCGAGGCCAGGCTTGTCCGAAGAGTCAAGGCTAACCCAAGGACAACAAGGAAGGAGCTCCGGGAAGATCTGAATGGCACTGCATACGACCCCAAGAATATCATCCCTACAGTCAAGCATGGTGGTGGCAGCATCATGCTGTGGGGCTGTTTCTCAGCCAAGGGGCCTGGCCATCTGGTCCGCATCCATGGGAAGATGGATAGCACGGCCTACCTGGAGATTTTGGCCAAGAACCTCCACTCCTCCATCAAGGATCTTAAGATGGGTCGTAATTTCATCTTCCAACAAGACAACGACCCAAAGCACACAGCCAAGAAAACCAAGGCCTGGTTCAAGAGGGAAAAAATCAAGGTGATGGAGTGGCCTAGTCAGTCTCCTGACCTTAACCCAATTGAAAACTTGTGGAAAGAGCTCAAGATTAAAGTCCACATGAGACACCCAAAGAACCTAGATAACTTGGAGAAGATCTGCATGGAGGAGTGGGCCAAGATAACTCCAGAGACCTGTGTTCAACTGAGCAACATAACTTTTTGGTTTGTAAGATTTATGCTTCTATTAATAAATCCTACTCTCGTTTGCAGTTTGAAGGCTCTTACTTATTTGCATCTTATCAAACCACCTAAATCTCCAGGGGGTTGAAGACTACTTGTAGGCACTGTAGTTGGTGAGGACTTGAGTCGCTCACTCCACTTGGCTGTTAGATTGTGGGTCATAGGCCGAGGAGAAGTCCAGAGTGACATCCAACAGCTTACAGAGGGATCGCCAGAATCAGGAGATGAATTGAACCCCTCTGTCAGAGACAATATGGAGTGTAAGGCTGTGATGCCGTAGGACATGCTGTGATGAAGTACATGGCAATGTGGTGCCAGGGACCAGACAGAATCAGGAGCGGAAAAAGGCGACCAGCTTGCAGTTTCCTGGGTGTTTTGTTGAGAGAACGGAAGGGACAGGCTGTAACAAAGTCCAGAAAATCTTGGCACAAGGTGGACCACCAGTAGTGTCGAGATATTAGCTGTAACATCTTCTTTTGACCAGCGTGGCCAACAAGCTTAGAAGAATGACCCCAGCAAAGGACTCATTTCTTGTCTCAGTTACAAGAGTCTTACCAATGGGAAGCACAAACCCCATGTGACTCATGACCAATCGGCACCTGGAGTCAGTATGTTCCACCTTGTGACTCCAGGTGCCGATTTGTCACGGGTCACATGGATTTCATAACTGCAGATTCTGTTAGAAATTGAACAATGCATCCTGAATCCTGTAACCTCAACGCTCATCTTTATTGGTAACTACCGTACTGATACTGTACCAGAAGTATGAAAAAGCAACAAATATGCCAGAACTACCAGAAGATAGCAATAAAAAGCGTGAAAATGCAGATATTCATTTTAAACTGCAAAATATTGATCAATCTTTTGAGCCACCCTGCCACGTCAAGGCAATCTTATCAGGGTGCTCCTACTGCAAATATTTTTATTTCATTTTAGTTGTGCCATGTGGCCTCCAACATACATATAAAGCAGAACCATTAAAAGCAGCACAATATTTAAAATTGCTGGTCTGGTGTTGTTAGGGTCATTTGTGAAAATTCCAGGCATGTGTAGCATTAGCTGTGTATCCAGGGCCTGTTTCCCTTTATTCCCATGTGCCAGTCTGGCACCATGGGAGCGCATTTGAAATACTCCAGGTAAGTGCTCCTTTTAATGGCTCTACTTTTTACGTATCTTGGAGGACGCTGGATACAAATAACATGGAATAAAAATATAGAGTAGGACCACCATGATGAGATTGCTTTGATGAGGTAGGTTGGCTCAAAAGAGTGATAAATATTTTGCCAAAAAAATCTCAATTTCACAATATTATACAGTTTGGAATGAATATATGCATTTGCAAGCTATTTTCTGGTAGTACTAGCTTATTTGTAGCTTTTTGTACCTGTTGTAGGGTAGCTACTCCACATGTCCACCTCCAAAGTCTGCCTCTCTGCAGATTTGCTCATCTTTAACAACCAGTATACTGTACACCCACATCTTGAGTTTATAAAGAAAAAGCTACTCTGTGGAGTACCAGAAAGGAATGGTTGAGGACTCACAGGGCAAAAATCGTACTGCTTTTTGCAAGAAAACTATGTTGATTTTTTTTTCAAGCATAAATGTGTGATTGCTTATTCTATGCCAAATATAAGCCCTACCCCAAAAATAGGTTATAGCCCTTGTTTGGAAGGGGAAAAAATATTTATACACTGTCTTATTTTTGGAGAAGCACGGTATGTCTTGGAAGACATCTGCGGCGGGCAGAACAGACAGATATACAGGGTGGGTCATTTATATGGATGCACCTAAATAAAATTGGAATGGTTGGTGATATCAACATCCTGTTTGTGGCACATTAGTATATGGGAGGGGGAACATTTTTCCAGATGAGTGGTGACCATAGCGGCCATTTTGCAGTTGGCCATTTTGGATCCAACTTTATTTTTTTTCAATGGGAAGAGGGTCATGTGACACATCAAATGTATTGAGAATTCATAAGAAAAACAATGGTGTGCTTGGTTTTAACGTAACTTTATTCTTTCATGAATTATTTACAAGTTTATTACCACTTGCAAAAATATATTCAAAGTGCTGCCTATTTTGTTGGATTGTCAATGCAACCCTCCTCCCCCACTTTTGACTCACTGATAGCTACACTGCAGAAGAAATGCTAGCACAGGCTTCCAGTATCCGTTGTTTCAGATGCTGCAAACTTTTTTGTGAATGGTGAAGTTAAACAAAACCACTGCTATTGGTCTGACACTAACCCACAGTGGATAGATCCTTCCAAGACTGTTGGAACACAAAAATTGATGGTATGGTGTGGTGTATGGGGTACAACGATAGTGGGGCCATTCTTCATCAATGGAAACCACTGGATAGCTGAAATTGATACATAATTCAGATATCCAGTGGCATTGAGGTTTCCATTGATGAAGAATGGCCCCACTATCGTTGTACCCCATATACCACATCATACCAACAATTTTTGTGTTCCAACAGTCTTGGATGAATCTATCCACTATGGGTTAGTTTTAGACCAATAGCGGTGATTTTGTTTGTTAACTTCACCACAAAAATGTTTGCCTCATCACTCATCTCAAGGCAATTGTCTGTGCTGTGAAGATCCCTCCAAGACTGTTGGAACACAAAAATTGTTGGTATGGTGTGGTATATGGGGTACAAAGATAGTGGGGCCATTCTTCATCAATGGAAACCTCAATGCCACTGGATATCTGAATCATGTAGCAACATTTTGTGCTGTTGCCCAGCATTTTTCTGTTACTGTATTTTTCACTCTACAAGACGCACCGGATTATAAGACGCATTCCAAATTTGGTGAAGGAAAAGAGAAAAAAATAATTTTTAATGCTAAATGGGGTCTGTCTTATAATGGCAGTGTCCATCTTATAATCAGTATATATGTCCATCATCCTGGTATATGTATAAGGCTACCTCCACATAACGATTTTTTAAAATCCGATGCTGTCCGATATAAATCGGACAGCATCGGATTCTTCTGATGCCTGGAATCGGATGCCAAATAGGCATCCGATTCCGACATTTTATCTGATGCCCGCCCACACCTCGCTCCCTGTCAGCTGTCATCAGCTGTCTCTCCCCCGGTCCTCCAATGTGGTCCCCCGTCCTCCCCTCTTCTCCCCCGGTCCTCCATAGCGCTCCCCCCTTCTCCCCCGGTCCCTCATAGTTCTCCCCCCTTCTCCCCCGGTCCTCCATTGCGCTCCCCCTCCTCCCCTCTTGTCCTCCATTGCGCTCCCCCTCCTCCCCTCTTGTCCTCCATTGCCGTCCTCCATTAAGCTCCCCCTCTTCCCCTCTTGTCCTCCATTGCGCTCCCCCTCTTGTCCTCCTTTGCGCTCCCCCTCTTCCCCTCTTGTCCTCCTCTCCTCTTGTCCTCTTCCCCTCTTGTCCTCCTCTCCTCCAATCTTTTCTCACCTGTCCACGACTCCTGCATGGTCCCGCGCGTCTCCTGATGTCTTGCTGTTCTGTCTTCTGTGCTGCCAGGACCTCGCGTGACGTCACAATCACATGACTGCCGGCTATTGGTTACTGGCAGTCATGTGATTGTGACATCACGGCAGGTCCTGTCAGCACAGACAGAAAGACACCTGGAGACACCGGAGACGCGCGGGAGACGCCGGGGGCCTCGTGGACAGGTGAGCATAGATTTTTGTTTTAAAATTAACCCCTTAATTTACTTTTAGGAGCTATTTTAGTGTACTGAGCATGCTCAGTACAGTAAAATTGGGTCCGAGGAGACATCAGATGTTTCCTCGGACCCTGCTCCATAGGGCCCCATGTCAAATTGATCGGGTTGGATCGGATGTGCACTAAATGCCATCCGATTTGGTCCGATCCGAATTTGTTCGATTTTATTTTCGGTGCAAAAATCGGAGCATGCTCCGATTTTTGCACCGAAAAAAAAATCGGACAGAATCGGATCGGACCAAATCGGATGGCATTTAGTGCACATCCGATTCGGTCCGATGCCCATAGGGCTGCATGGAGGCAAAAATTGTTCCGATGCTGTCCGATTTTTAGCGGACAGCATCGGAACTGATAAAATCGTAGTGTGAAACCAGCCTAACCCCCATCCTGGTACATGGTCCCCCATCATGGGATATAGCCCCCCCATCCTGGATATGGCCCCCTTATCTTGGATATGGCTCTCTTGTGTTGGCACATATAGCTCCCCTGTGCTAGCACATATATTTCCCCTGTGCTGGCGCATATAGCCTCCAGTAAAGGCACATATAGCCCCACTGTGATGGCACATATAGCCCCAATGTGATGGCGCATATAGCCCCCCTGTGCTGGATATGCCCCCCTGCTGGTGTGCACACAGTAAAATAATAAATGCTGTTACTCACGCTGTTACTCACCCTCCGTCAATTGCTCCATATGTGGCGCCCCACTACGTAGGTGCCACAAAAGGGGTACTGCACCTAGAAAAGCGGTGTAGTCACCCCACTGCAATTGGAACAATGGTCACTAGATGGAACCCTAGAGTTAACACCCACACACTAGAGTAGTAGGTTGGAGGGACCCTGGGAGGGAAGATAGTGACCTCTAGGGGGAACCAGAGAGCTCAGATAGAGTTAGTGAGGAGTAGGAGTTGGAAGGAGTAAGAGCTGGAGCTAGGAGGGTCTCCTCGGCTGAGGGGCCCAGAACAGAACAGATCCCAGACAAGAGGGAAGGAACTGAAGCTCAGCGGCGAGCTAGTTCAAGGGAAGGAAAGCAGGTACCGGAGCCCGCAACTGTGAGTTTCTACATGGCTCACAGAGAATCCGAAAAGCGGGGATATTACAAATACAGCCCCAGTCTCTTGAGTGAGAAAAGCTAGGAGCAGAGGCCACTGCTTAGCTTATGAGAAGGTTGTCCCGGGGACTGCAAAGGAGGGAGAGAAAGAGGGAGAAGCAGCAGGAGGTCTGATAATCTCTAAGAGTCAGACTTCACCGCCACTGGGAGGCAAAGGACAGAACAGAGAAAGAAAGGAAAATAAGGAGGGATCCATCCAGGCCAGACATTCCAGCTGCAGCATCCAGAGAATTTGCCATTACAACATCTGTTGAACTGCTGAACTGTATAACTTTGGCGAAGTTTGTCAGTAAAGTTATCCGGTGAAGTGAAGTCCCGACTCTGCTGCATCCTTTAAGCATAAACTGCTTTCTTACAGCATCCCTGCCCCGGTGGTTCAGTCCCGCCTGCGGGGACTAATCCATCTAAGCCACAATACCACCAAACACCGGAGGACTGTGGCGGCGCTGGTGAGCATCACCAGACTCAGCAGGTGGCATCACGAAGACAAAAACTTATATATACTTTATTTCTATATTTCATTCAGTTGACCACCAGGGCCACGGCCTCGGGCAAGCCACCCGTGACATCCCCAGACCCCGAAGCCCGCCTGAGAGCTGAGTACCCGAGCCCTGGGGCGCGTCACATATGCTCCAAGCTCAGCAGTGACTTCCCACTTCTGTCCCAGGCATCGGATCATGTGACCTGGAGCACACGGTCATGTCATCACTGTGTGCTCCAGGTCACTGTGTGCGTGTCAGCAGGGGGGCATATAGAGTGACGGGTGAGGAACATATCCAGCACAGGGGTGGGGATTGAGTGCAGTCACATGTAATATGCGCCACTCCCTTGTCCATATCTCGGCACTGGCTTCAGCACGAAGGTGATGGAGAGCAGGTGCAGTGAATATTACAGGATCATAATGAGCAGGGGCATGTGACCACAGGCAGCTTTTGCAGCCCGCTCCAGCCCCCGTACACTGCTCCAAAATGGCCCCCTCCCTACAGTGCAGAACAATAGATTTGGATTATAAAACGCATCCTCCACATTCCCCCAATATTTGGGGAACAAAAAAAATCCGAAAAAAAATGGTATATCCCTGCTGCTGTGGCTCATCTTGTGAGTCTCAGAATAAAGGAGCCCAAATGATTTTTTTTTTTTAATTGTTAGTGTATTTATTTCTTCTCTACAAAAACAGTCAAAAAAATTGAATGTGTTATGTTTGAAATCATGTTGACCCACTAGATGAAGGTAACATGTCAGTTATACTGAATGTTGAACACTGTTTAAAAAAAATCAAGAATTTCTGTTTTGTTTGTTAATTCTGCCTCCAAAAAGTGTACTAAGAAAGTGATCAAAAGTCCCAAAACAAGGCACCAATAAAAGCAAGAGCATTCAATGCACATAAGCCCCTCTCAACAATGCTTATTATTTGTATTATTATAATATTTGTAGTGAACATGTGCATAAATTACAATAATTTAGGCTACTTCCACATTAGCGTTTTCGAACACTGCGTATGGTGCACATGTGGAAATGTATGCCAAAACACATTCAAATGCATGCTTACGCAGCGTGTTTTATTCACATGAGCGTACGCAAGACATAAAAAAAAGCAGCACATGCATGCGTTTGTATGCGTTTTCGCATACATTTGCACTTTGTTTTGCGCAAGCGTTCAATCTTTCCAGGAGTGTTTTCTTGAATTTTCAAGACAAGCCATTCCCAAAGGGCATATCTTAAGGGAAATTGCTTCCTGGGCATGCGCTGTGTGTCATACTCATGTGCATCAAATGCAGCCATGCGCAAGCTATTGTGCACCAATGCGCACCCATGGAGAATAATGTGCTGTGTTTACGCACTCGTGCACATATGCATGCTTGCGCATTATTCAATAAATGCAACATGTTGCGTTCGTCGGGTGCCTAGAAACCACGCACACGGACGCATATGCAGGCATACTGATGCCAATGCAGGTCCAGGTGTACACCTGCGTACACCATGTTAAAGATAGGTGCGCAATACGCTTGCGGATTCTAAAGAACTACGCATCTTACGCTGCGTTCAAAAATGCTAATGTGAAACCGGCCTTAGAACACTGTACCTTAACCCCTTCCTCAGGGACAGACACTGACTAGCTTGGGACCCCGTGCAAGATATGAGTTTGGGCTCCCCTTTCACGATGAGCTAGCTACAGATTATATACTATCTATCTATCTATCTATCTATCTATCTATCTATCTGTCTATCTATCTATCTATCCTCAGGCCTCTGGTAGAGGACCCGAAATTGAGGAAGGACAAATAACCACACTATCTAGTAGTGATTAGAAAGAGCAGCACAGCTTAAATGTTACAGGGTTCAAACCAGTCCAAGCTCCTCTCCCATCCACTTTTTCATACAATACCAATAAAGAGGACTACAGCACTCCTTATGTTTGTTTAGAATCTGCCCTTATTCAACCTTCAGGTACAAGTGCAACGTTTCAGGCTCAAAGGCCCTTTTTCCAGCTGGAAAAAGGGCCTTTGAATCTGAAACGTTGCACTTGCACCTGAAGGCCGAATAAAGGCAGATTCTAAAGAAACTTAAGGAGTGCTGCAGTTCTCTTTATTGGTATTATCTATCTATCTATCTATCTATCTATCTATCTATCTATCTATCTATCTATCTATCTATCTATCCCCTTCCTCAGGGACAGACACTGACTAGCTTGGGACCCCGTGCAAGATATGAGTTTGGGCTCCCCTTTCACGATGAGCTAGCTACAGATTATATACTATCTATCTATCTATCTATCTATCTATCTATCTATCTATCTATCTATCTATCCAAAATAAATTGTGTTGTTGTATGTGAAAATATCCTAACATGAGTAAAATAGCAGTATTTTCAGCTTATTTCATAAATTGAATATATTCTAAAACACAGAATAAAAATGGCAATAAGATAAATGAAAAACAACACTGATCAAAATTAGAGAACACTTTCAGATACTTATATATAAGTTATTGGTGATAATCCGGTACCTGGTGCTAATTTCCTTAATTATCTGACTAACCTTATTTATGGCAGCCTAATTTTCCAGTTTGCACTCACTTTGCAAAAATGGTGAGCTTTTCCAAAGTGACTAAGACCCTCCGGCAGCAAGTTCTCCAGATGAAGGCCAAAGGGGTCAACCTCTCAGCCATAGTAACAGAAGTTGGTCATTCCAAGTCTGTGATTTTTAAAATATTGCATCTTTATGTGGCACCCCAGAGTCCGATTGCTACAATGGCCTAGCTTTCCTCGGGGGTACGGTCATGCTTGGAAGCAAGATAAGGTATCCACACCAGGTAACCCACATCACACAACACCTTTCTGACTCCAAACCAAAAGAGGGAGCTCTAACAAGAGTTCAGGGGAGTCTCCCCTATACATTCTGGCTGAAGGTGGGGTTAGTCAGTGTGTTCCTGGGAGGACTGTGAAGAGGACATGTGGACTGGAGCAGTGCTAAGATCCATATGGGGTGCCCTAAAAAACATTTAGTGTATCAGTATATATATATACAGTTGTGGCCAAAAATATTGACACCCCTGCAATTCTGTCAGATAATACTCAGTTTCTTCCTGAAAATGATTGCAATTACAAATTATTTGGTATTATTATCTTCATTTAATTTGTCTTCAATGAAAAAACACAAAAAAAATTGTCCTAAAGCCAAATTGGATATAATTCCACACCAAACATAAAAAAGGGAGTGGACAAAAGTTTTGGCACTGTTAGAAAAATCATGTGATGCTTCTCTAATTTGTATAATTAACAGCACCTGTAACTTACCTGTGGCACCTAACAGGTGCTGGCAATAACTAAATCACACTTGCAGCCAGTTGACATGGATTAAAATTGACTCAACCTCTGTCCTGTGTCCTTGTGTGTACCACATTGAGCATGGGGAAAAGAAAGAAGACCAAAGAACTGTCTGAGGACTTGAGAAACCAAATTGTGAGGAAGCATGAGCAATCTCAAGGCTACAAGTCCATCTCCAAAGACCTCAATGTTCCTGTGTCTACCGTGCGCAGTGGTATCATGGCACTGTGGCTAACCTCCCTAGATGTGGACGGAAAAGAAAAATTGATGAGAGATTTCAACACAAGATTGTGCGGATGGTGGATAAAGAACCTCGACTAACATACAAACAAGTTCAAGCTGCCCTGCAGTCCGAGGGTACAACAGTGTCAACCTGTACTATCCGTCGGCGTCTGAATGAAAAGGGACTGTATGGTAGGATACCCAGGAAGACTTCACTTCTTACCCCGAGACATAAAAAAGCCAGGCTGGAGTTTGCCAAAACTTACCTGAGAAAGTCTAATCTGTTTTGGAAGAATGTTCTCTGGTCAGATGAGACAAAAGTAGAGCTTTTTGGGCAAAGGCATCAACATAGAGTTTACAGGAGAAAAAAAGAGACATTCAAAGAAAAGAACACGGTCCCTACAGTCAAACATGGCGGATGTTCCCTGATTCCCTGATGTTTTGGGGTTGCTTTGCTGCCTCTGGCACTGGACTGCTTGACCGTGTGCACGGCTTTATGAAGTCTGAAGACTACCAACAAATTTTGTAGCATTATGTAGGGCCCAGTGTGAGAAAGCTGGGTCTTCCTCAGAGGTCATGGGTCTTCCAGCAGGACAATGACCCAAAACACACTTCAAAAAGCACTAGAAAATGGTTTGAGAGAAAGCACTGGAGACTTCTAAGGTGGCCAGCAATGATTCCAGACCTGAATCCCATAGAACACCTGTGGAGAGATCTAAAAATGGCAGTTTGGAGAAGGCACCCTTCAAATTTCAGGGACCTGGAGCAGTTTGCCAAAGAAGAATGGTCTAAAATTCCAGCAGAGCATTGTAAGAAACTCATTGATGGCTACCGGAAGCGGTTGATCGCAGTTATTTTGGCTAAAGGTTGTACAACCAAGTATTAGGCTGAGGGTGCCAATACTTTTGTCCGTCCCATTTTTGGAGTTTTGTATGAAATGATCAGTTTTGCATTTTACTTCATTCTCTTTTGTGTTTTTTCATTGAAGACAAATTAAATGAGGATAATAATACCAAAGAATTTGTGATTGCAATCATTTTCAGGAAGAAACTGAGTATTATCTGACAGAATTGAAGGGGTGTCAATACTTTTGGCCATGACTGTATATATATACCGATACACTAAATGTTTTTTAGGGCACCCCATATGGATTCTGAGAGACATCACCCCCACTAATGGAACAGAACCCTGTCCAGAAGAGTAATGAGATATTAATTGAATTATAGAAATAACTGTGTGTGTATATATATATATATACACATGAGGATTTTAATGTTTTATGGCATTTTTGGCATTTTATATAAAAAAAATTTTTTGATAAAAATGATTTTAATAAATATCCGGTACACGTTTAAAAAACATATATCTTGGATTTTATTTAAGATTTTTTAGTATACATATTGTTAGCTACATTGATATACAGCCATTGATAAAAAGGAATTGCGCTGAGCCTACATACCCTTTTATTTATTGCCCATTGTACAGGGGGATATTTGCACGAAAGATCCCCCGAAGGCTTTCAAGCAGCATACCCTCAATTAATATAGTTTGCTCCAGTGTACACCTAACAATCTTGATAGTTCTAAGATCGTCCCAGTCTGCGCTGAGTAAGGAACAGCCAGTGTGAGGGACCCGTAAACGAGGGTCTAAGGAGAGGAGTAAGCATGGAGAGAGGAGCCCGTCACCGGTTCACCCCAGAGCAGAGCGCCACAACCGGACACCGGGGTCCAAGGTTGCAAGAGTGATTTAGGCCCAGCAGCCAAAACCAGAGGCCAGGAGATTCCAAGTCTTCCAGTCAACACAGCACTTGGGGCACAACAGCGTAGAACAGGGGTCTCAAACTCCAGGCCTCGAGGGCCGCACACTGTGCAGGTTTTCAGGATTTCCTTAGAATTTGACAGTTGGTAATTCGATTACCAACTGTCAAGTGCTGTGGAAATCCTGAAAACTGCACTGTGTGCGGCCCTCAGGGCCCGGAGTTTGAGACCCCTGGCGTAGAAGAACCCTGGGACAGTGGTCAGAGGAGAGGCACCCGGGAAAGGCTCAAGCTGCCTGCCATACGAGTGAAGGACGGACTAGAAGGAACAGAGGGTCATAGTTTAGCTACAGGCAGCTAGGAAAAGCAGGCAGAGGCGCAGCAAGGAGGCCTCAGAACCAGCCTGGTGAGGAGAACCCTAACTTGCTTCCAGGCTACCCGGATTCCTAACATCGACTGTAGACTGTACCCTGACGTTTCCTACTACAGTAAAGGAAACAAGCCCTGCGTGTCTGTCAGTTATTCAGTGCCCTGAATCCTGCACCCCAACAGCCTACCATCGCCATAGACTGTTAGGGTCGCCCCGGGGAACCGCTCCACCTGTAGTGAGCGATAACACATCAGCTGTCCATCCATTATCCCTGTAGGTCCCACACTGCAGCGCCGGCCCCATAGCCGGATACCACAGGTGGCATCACGACAAGTATCCTCTAAATCCTATCCCCCAGAACTCCCTTTTTGAAAGGCGGTCCCCAGGGTCACGGAAGCCGGGTTTCGTCCCCTGTGACTCCCGTGGACATTCTGCAAAGCCCGGTTCTAATTAACCCACGGCCCTGCGGCGAGACATTTACAACATCACAAACTCTTTCAAGTCTCCCAAGAATGCTGGTTCACTTTTTTTTTTTTTAAATCAATGCAACAGAAGACAGGATAATGTGGAGAATCTCAAAGTGATATCGTTTCAATATTGCTGCTGGAATAGTTTACCAGTTCAGCACTGAACAGAGTAAAGATCTGTCATGTCATTCAATGTCACGACCAGGGGCTGGCTGGGGGCAGGTGCCCCCCAGGCTAGTGGTCAACTAGCAGTTTTGGGGCTGCCCAGCTATCTGTCATGTTGGTCTGGGAGGCCGCTCTGCCCCTGAAACTTACTGCTCATGGGCCACTGCTGTGTGTTTCCCCCCAGGCTGAAATTTGTCACCCAGCCCCTGGTCACAACATTTAAGAGCATTTGGACTGAAAGCCCACTCTGGAGTGACCAAACCTTTCATTAGCAGAAAGAATCAATAGGCTAGACTCACCTTTGTTGAGGAGCATGTTGTGTGGACAAAGGAGAAGTGGTCCAAAGTTCATTTTAGTGATTAAAGCAAGTTAATTTATTAGGGTCTGATGGGAAACATTATGTTCATCGTCAAACTGATGAAAGACTGAACTCAAAGTGTGTAAGGAAGTCAGTGAAGGATGGTGGACGATGTGTCATGGTTTGGGAATGGTTTTCTGATGCAGAGGTTGGACCTCTTATACAGCTATATTACAAAGTAAATACAAGGGTGTATCAGAACCTTCTTCAACAACATATGGTTCCTTAAGGTATCGTGACACGCATCAATTTTCTGAACGATGTTGTTAGCAATCACATGCACGCGCGATCGCTTACAACATCATTCTGATCACTGGTGAGCTGTCACACTGGCGATCCAAACCAGTGAGCACGCTGGTATACAAGGTACACATCGAGTTACTAAGCGCCGTGCAGCGCTTAGTAACCCGATGTGTACCATGGTTACAATCTCTCAGCATAGGCTGAGCCGCTGGGAGATCGTTCAGCGTGCTGTCACACCGAACGATGTTGCAGGTTGGTTGAGTTGAAGTTGGCAGGTTTATGAACATGTTCATAAACCTGTCAACTTCAACTTGACTAATTATCGTTGTTGAATCGTTCGTTTACACGCAGCGACTCACTAACGATGTCGGTTCAACATCGTTCAACACGTGACTTTTGAACGATGTTGAGCCGTCTAACGGTACATTTACTTGCCTTCAGCACTCAATCAGCCAGCAATTTTCATGCAGGACACTGCCCCGTGTCACACAGCAAAACAGGTAAAGCAGTTCCTTGAAACAGAAAACATTAAAAAATGAAATGGCAAGCCTGATCTAAACCCAATAGAAAACTTCTGGAAAATCCTTGGTGACAAAGTTATGGCCAAGAAACCCACAACAGTCACAGAACTGTGGAAGAGACTGGAAGATGAGTGGACCAAAATACCACCAGAGCAGTGTGAGAGACTAGTGAGGTCCTGTAGTCTCATATGTGCTGAAGTCATTCAAAGCAAAAGCATGTACCCTTCCTACTGATTGGTGACTATTGTGCAGTGGTCATGGGGCCAGGTTACTCGGACAATACGGGGCAACAGTCTATTAATCATGGAAGAAAAATATTGGAATCTGAGAGTCATCAGTGGTTGATACCTTTTAATGGCTAACTGTAAAGATGGTAAGCACAGCAAGCTTTTGGGACACTATGGCCCCTTCGTCAGGCTGATAATGACACAAATTCTGGAGGCGCATACATATATACATAAGCAGGGTTAGATGCTGTAGTAAATACGACAGGTGACATAAAGCAGAGTCAGGCTAGGGAGGGAGAGAGGAGCTGGGAAAGTAAAGTCAAAATTCTTAGATAAGGGGAACCGATTGTATTATTGTTCTATGATTAAGCAGGGTTAGATGCTGTAGTAAATACGACAGGTGACGTAAAGCAGACTCAGGCTAGGGAGGGAGAGAGGAGCTGGGAAATAAAGTAAAAATTCTAAGATAAGGGGAACCGATTGTATTATCGTTCTATGATTAGTGGCTTGTAGAGACCTGAAAAGTTGTAGAAAGCCATAAATCGAAGTGATCTAAGATAGGGGTGAGAATGCGTAAAATAGGGTCTTATCCTTAAGAGACAGGTTTTAAAAGGTGAAATCAAGAAACTCCTCACCTGATAAGGTTGTGCAGCACACAACCGGCGTGATCGCTCAGAACAATACAGCTGCTGCCAGGACCGTACTTCCACAGGTCACTGTGGTCACGATAAGCTTTTGCAGGACAAAGTACCTCGTGGATGTTCCCTGAGGAAGGAGTTCGGGATACGACTCCGAAACGCGTCGGAAAATAAACAGCTACCACTATACCCAGACATACCGCTGTAACTGTTTTTTTCTATCATACGAACAAAGCAGCTCGGACCACGAGGTACTTTGTCCTGCAAAAGCTAAATAAATTGAAGTGAGACAGTTCACATAAGAAGCGTCAAAATTTCATTGTCCTCTAACTTGAGTCTGTTGGAGACATGATATACTCAAATGTGCTTTCATTTTATATAAAAACTCATGAATCTGTGATGTCCCCAAATGCCCTTTCATTTTATATAAAAATGCATGAATCACATCTCCAACAGACTCAAGTTAGAGGACAATGAACTTTTGACACTTATGTAAACTGTCTCGCTTCGATTTATGGCTTTCTACAACTCACTGAGGAATCTTCAGGTCTCCACAGGCCACTAATCATAGAACAATAATGCAATCGGTTCCCCTTATCTAAGAATTTTGACTTTACTTTCCCAGCTCCTCTCCCCCTCCGTAGCCTGACTCTGCTTTACATCACCTGTCGTATTTACTACAGGATCTAACCCTACTTATGTATATTTGTATGTGTCTTCAGAATTTGTGTCATTATCAACCTGACGAAGGGGCCATAGTGTCCCGAAAGCTTGCTATGCTTACCATCTTTCCAGTTAGCCATTAAACGGTATCAATGACTGAGGACTCTCAGATTCCAATATTTTTCTATCTACTGGCTAACAAGGTACAAACACTTTTTACTTTATTAATCATGGTGGCGCCAGCTGAGGTTTCTGGTCAGGGACGTCCAGCGCTGCAGGTAGTAGTCCCAGGAGATAAGTGGTAGTGCAGGTAGGTGGAGCACTACCCTCAGCAGGAGCGGACCCCTGAGAGTAGTAGTATGTGTAGAGTAGAGGAGATGGTAGGGATTGTGGTGCAAGGTGGCAGCTCTGCAGGTGGGTGAAGGGAGGCAAAAGAAAGACCAGACGACACAGAATTCTTGTTGTTCTTACCGTTTACTGAGAGTTCAGTGCAGTCACAACCCAGTCGGGGTACATCATCCATCAAGGTTACAGTCTGGCTGCCCAAAATTATTCATAGTTCACTTTGGCCCTCCTTGCTGTTTTCTCCTCGCTGACACTTGTTACTCCTGTAGTTTCCTAAGTGTCCTGTAGTTGTCAGTCCCAGCAGGCAGGTGACTGCGGGTTCTATGAGCGACAGTCTTGCTGGTCCTCTAACCCTATGTAGTTCCTAGAGCCTGGTGAGGGTCCACTAAGTTAGTCACTGTACCTGAAGCCCAATGTCCTCCAGTTTCACAGATGGTCCTAAAGTATCCAAACCAAATTGGGGCTTGTACCCCTACTGCAGCTAGCTCCTCTGCCCGGCTTGAGCAGCCGGCAGCAGATTTGTGTCCTCAGGCCTGTGATTAGCACCTAACTCCACATGTAGTACTAGTTTCCCCAGCTGCCTGACTAGATCTCACTAGAGCTGTCTCCATCTTGCGCCCACCTCTAACCTAACTCCTCCCTCCAGCCAGTAGGTGGGGACTGCCCAGAATGTGGGTTTCTCCCACCCAGCACCTCCCCTGGCCTGGAGTTTGGATTGTGTTGGGTACAAATGGGGGTCTCGGCAAAGTTTTCCCCTCTTACATCTGGCTATGATACCAACATGTGAAATGCATGCAATAACGTTAGTGGCAGCTGGAACGCAGGGGCGCCACAGTTATAACCTTCATAAAATTTAGTTTTAATCTTTCTCTGTGCCACTGTCATTGCTGTTTTCTAATTATGATCATCACATTTTGTGTAAATTAAAGGCCGGTGCATTCTATCACCCTTCGTTACACCTCCAGGTTCTGCCCGTGTCTGGGCATAGGCTTCACGTTACTTCTGCACAGATGTTGGAGAATCACTGATACTTTTGCTCCATTTTTTTTCCAGGAGTGCAATAGCTTCTGTGCGCCTGCAAATTCTGGGATCGGAGATACAAATGATTCTCATACGTCGGCGCAGAAGGAACAAGAAACCCATGTCCATAGAAAGGCAGAACACTGAGGAGGAACAAGAGAAAATAGAATGACAGGTGCAAGATTTCCTGACCAACTCTCGACGTCACAGGAAAATCCACTCCCTCTTTTGAAGAGACTGCGATAGAATAGTCTAACTGCCAAACTTGAAAAATTATTATTTTTATTATTTATTTATATAGTGCCATTATATTCCATGGCGCTTTACATGCTAAAAGGGGCAGACTAGGACAAGTAACATAGTAACAGTACAAGTAACAATAAATGTTGACAGTTCGGTTGTACAGAAACAAGAGGGGAGAAATCCTGTCCGCGAGGGCTCACAGTCTACGAAATGATTAACGAGTGCATTTTGGGATAAATTCTGTGAGTCTCAAGGCATTTCAAAAATTGCTTGGGTTCAACAATGACTATCCACATATCAGGAATAATTTTTTAAGTTGTATCTCCTCTTATGGCTTGCTCTCGAAATGGTATGAATTCTCTGAAGTTGGCAGAGTTTACAATTCAAGCTATTTAGATCAAGTGTTTCTTTTGCTACCTTTCTACACCACCCAAACATCTTTCTTGTCAATAACATCTAAAAATCTACTTCCTGCTGTGAATACTATCTTTCAGGACATCCATGGCATGTGAATTTAGGTGTAATCCAGTTTGGTAATAGCTGTGCCTAAAACCAAGAAAAGTTCTGATGCACACTGTCAAATTCTTCCAGAATTATTTCCTGGTGATAAGGTTTTGCTTTCCACTCAAAACATCCGGATTAAGACACCCTGCAAAAAAGGTAGCTCAAAAATTTACCAGTTCATTACAAATCTACCATTAATGCAATGTTTCGATCCTAAGCATATAGGATCTTTATGATATTTTTTGATTCACGAACATTGTGAGTCTCTGTCTTCTATATTTATACATATATTGGACACCAAGATGACTGTTCGGACTAGATGTGCGGCACTAATAGGGTAAAGTGTTTCTCTGGTTATCAAAATTGGGTTCTGCATGCCATCTGCTTTTGTGAGTATTTCTAGCACCAGGCTGGTCGTTACCCTTCTGTCGCAGCTATCTCCCACTGCTCAAGATGTCTAACAATTAGACCAAGACCAACTCATCTCTGCTGTTCTTGGATGCAGTCCACACTCTCAGCTTTAATACAAGAATGTATCTTCCTGCTAACTCTACATTTATTGAGTGTTGTGCTCACACTTTTCACACAATTCTGCTGCCACAAAATGTTTGTCTGTCAACTAAGCTGTGCTGTTAAAATCTACACTTATAACAAACTAGATGGCGGCCCGATTCTAAAGATCGGGTAGTCTAGAATCTATATATAGTTTATTTACTAATAGGGGAGTGTGGTGAAATTAAATGTGTGTATACAGATGGCTCAGTGGGTAGCAGAGTATACGGTGGCTGAGTGGTTAGCAGTGAGTGCAGTGGCTCAGTGGGTAGGAGAGTATACGGTGGCTCAATGGTTAGCAGTAAGTGCGGTGGCTGAGTGGTTAGCAGTGAGTGCGGTGGCTCAGTGGTTAGCAGTGAGTGCGGTGGCTCAGTGGTTAGCAGTGAGTGCGGTGGCTCAGTGGTTAGCAGTGAGTGCGGTGGCTGAGTGGTTAGTGAGTGCGGTGGCTCAGTGGTTAGCAGTGAGTGCGGTGGCTGAGTGGTTAGCAGTGAGTGCGGTGGCTCAGTGGTTAGCAGTGAGTGCGGTGGCTCAGTGGTTAGCAGTGAGTGCGGTGGCTCAGTGGTTAGCAGTGAGTGCAGTGGCTCAGTGGTTAGCAGTGAGTGCTGTGGCTGAGTGGTTAGCAGTGAGTGCGGTGAGATTGGTCAGTGCAGCGCCGTGGGCAGAGTGGTCAGCACAGCGCCATGGGCAGAGTGGTCAGCACACACATACACACACTCCGCTATACTTACCACCGACCCTGCATCTTCCCCACCGCCTGGATCTGGGGCAGAGGCTGGAGGGGGCACAGGCTGGAGGGGGCAGAGGAGGGAGGGGGCACAGGCTGGAGGGGGCAGAGGATGGATGGGGCACAGGCTGGAGGGGGCAGAGGACGGAGGGGACACAGGCTGGAGGGGGCAGAGGATGGAGGGGGCACAGGCTGGAGGGGGCACAGGCTGGAGGGGGCAAAGGACTGAGGGGGCACAGGCGGAGGGGTCCGAGGATGGAGGGGGCACAGGCTGGAGGGGGCACAGCTGGAGGGGCCCAGGCTGGAGGGGGCACAGGCTGGAGGGGGCAGAGGACGGAGGAGGCAGAGGACGTAGGAGACAAAGGCTGGAGGGGCAGAGGACGGAGGGGGCACAGGCTGGAGGGGGCAGAGGACGGAGGGGGCACAGGCTGGAGGGGGCAGAGGACTGAGGGGGCACAGGTTGGAGGGGGCAGAGGACTGAGGGGGCACAGGCTGGAGGGGGCAGAGGACGGAGGGGGCACAGGCTGGAGGGGCAGAGGAAGGAGGGGGCACAGGCTGGAGGGGCTGAGGACTGAGGGGGCACAGGCTGGAGGGGGCAGAGGACTGAAAGGGCACAGACAGGAGGAGGCAGAGGACGGAGGGGGCACAGGCTGGAGGGGGCAAAGGCTGGAGGGGGCACAGACTGGAGGGGGCAGAGGACTGAGGGGGCACACTCCGCTATACTTACCACCGACCTTGCGTCTTCCCCACCGCCTGGATCTGGGGCACAGGCTGGAGGGGGCACAGGCTGGAGGGGGCAGAGGAAGGAGGGGGCACGGGCTGGAGGGGGCAGAGGACTGAGGGGGCACAGGCTGGAGGGGGCAGAGGATGGAGGGGGCACAGGCTGGAGGGGGCAGAGGAAGGAGGGGGCAAAGGCTGGAGGGGGAAGAGGACTGAGGGGGCACAGGCAGGAGGGGGCAGAGGACTGAGGGGGCACAGGCTGGAGGGGCAGAGGACTTAGGGGGCACAGGCTGGAGGGGGCAGAGGACGGAGGGGGCACAGGCTGAAGGGGGCAAAGGCTGGAGGAGGCACAGGCTGGAGGGGGCAGAGGACTGAGGGGGCACAGGCTGGAGGGGGCAGAGGAAGGAGGGGGCACAGACTGGAGGGGCAGAGGACTGAGGGGGCACAGGCAGGAGGGGGCAGAGGACTGAGGGGCACAGGCTGGTGGGGGCAGAGGACTGAGGGGGCACAGGCTGGAGGGGGCAGAGGACGGAGGGGGCACAGGCTGGAGGGGGCAAAGGCTGGAGGGGGCACAGGCTGGAGGAAGCAGAGGACTGAGGGGGCAGAGGACTGAGGGGACACAGGCTGGAGGGGGCAAAGGCTGGAGGGGGCACAGGCTGGAGGAAGCAGAGGACTGAGGGGGCAGAGGA
Source organism: Allobates femoralis (assembly GCA_033576535.1). Lineage (NCBI taxonomy): Eukaryota > Metazoa > Chordata > Amphibia > Anura > Aromobatidae > Allobates > Allobates femoralis. The sequence goes on from JARQOC010000003.1 coordinate 386,754,769, forward strand.
CGGAGGGGGCACAGGCTGGAGGGGGCAGAGGACAGAGGGGGCACAGGCTGGAGGGGGCAGAGGACTGAGGGGGCACAGGCTGGAGGGCAGAGGAGCGTGTGGGGGTGCAGACTCACCGCGGCCGCCGTGCGTCTGCTGTAGGAGGAGAGGAGGGGCGGGCAGAGCAGCAGGACAGGAAGTTCCGTCCTCCCTCCTCTCCAGGCGCGCGGCGGGCGTCTGGCAGCACGGGTACCCCCAGGGGGTGCGGGGCCCCCCCAGGTGGTGGGCAATGGGCCCCCCTTGCCCCCCCGGTATATAGGCTAGTGGCTGGAGGGTAGAGGCTGGAGGGCACATGGAACTTCCGAGACCGGAACGTTCTTTTGCCGGTGCCTGTAGCCGGGCGGCGACGGCTACCCTGCACTGGATGACGTCACCACCCCAGTTCGGAGGTCATCACGGAAGTACCCTTCGGATTTTCCGGAAGTGGCCTTCGGCTTTTATATTATAGAGCAAATACCCTACAATAAGTAAGTAAATTATAATTGTACATGTAAATAACACAGTACTTATTTGACACCATTTTGATTAAAAGGTGCATAAAAGCCATCTCACCATGACAGGGTGTACCCAATCAGGATGGTTCCTAACTCTTGAATTTCACCTTGCTATATGCCAGCAGGTCTAAAATAGGCGGTGGCAGAGAAGGACCCAGGCTCGACTGATAGGACAACTGCCATGGAGAGCTATAAAAACAAGATGCACAGCCCAAAAAGGGAGCACAATCTGTTAATGGCTACAGCCTGAATGTGTACTTACACATTGCACTTATACCAACAGGCATGCCTGCCTATTTCTTTGCTTTTATTTTGGTGTCTTTGTACATATAGGAGTGTGGCTCACCAGGTAATTCTCAATGGCACTGCTTCCTTATTTTTCTGGCTGTGTACTTTGTAAATGATGCAAGCAGCATGCTGATGTTATCACATCGAGCTCCAGTGTCATAGAGTAAACACTGGGCTGGAGGCTAAAGCTCCCCGTTACACATAATGAGATCGTTAGCAGAGATCGTTGTTAAGTCCCAGGTTTTGAGACATAACAGCGATCTCGCTAATGATCTCACTATGTGTGACACATAGTAGCGATCAGGCCCCCGCTGTGAGATCGCTGATCGTTACAAAGTGCTCTGGGTCATTTTTAGGTCATTGCGCTCCCGCTGGGAACGCTGCATCACTGTGTTTGAAAGAGACAATGACCAACGATCTCAATACTACGCTCGAGAGTGACAATCCCCAACGACCTCCTATCATTCCAGATTGTTGCTGAGTCGCTGGTGAGATCTGACTGTTTGACATCTCACCAGTGTTCTCAAAGTGATACAACAGCGATCCCTAAGGATTGTTATCGTTGTCGGGATCGCTGTTGCGTCGTTGTGTGTAATGGGAGCTTAAAGGGAACCTGACCCCTCATAATCACCCCCAAGCCTCTGAATACCTGTCCCTGCACCCTCACAAATCATTTCCATTCATTTGCGTCACATCCGGTTATGGTAACGTCGTACGCATTGCGCATGCGCGGCTTTTGCTTTACGGCAATCCATGACCGGATGTGACGCAAATGGCGTCACACCGGCTATTACGCCCATACAGCAGGGCATGGAGCACTTGGATTTCTTATCACGCCCATCGGGGCATGATATTGTGCGGCTCAGGCAGGCTTAGGAGCGCACAGGGAACGCCCTGCTAGACTTATTCAGGGAGCAGAAGTTGCACTTTCAGTAAGTATAATAGGCTAGATTTCATCTTTTATAGGGAGCATTTCCAACACAAGAGGAATGTTGGAAATGATTTGTGAGGGTGTAGGGACAGGTATTCAGAGGCTTGGGGTGATTATGAGGGGTCAGGTTCCCTTTAAGGAAGGTTTTTTCAGTTTTGCTGCAATTTTCTACTGTAGGCTGTGAAGCAGTATGAACATTCTGTGTCTGGTGCTCCACTAATCAAAGTAATTTTGCCATGCCATGAGCATCCCTGTGCCTTTGGCTCTGAGCAACCGACCAGATTGTTCTCATTATAAGGTAACTCTGCACAGCTGGCATGGGCCGTCCTCTACCTCTGGGCTCCTGTGCAGAAAAATCTGCAGTGTGTCCACTCTACTGTGTTGGCAGTTCATCTTGTTTTGAGCAAGATAGATTTGAGCTGTTTTTTCAGAGTGAATGATTAGTTCAGGAAACAGTGGGGATAGAAAGTCATATCTGAATTCAAAGTGTCAGAATTATTTATTAAGATATATTACAAAGTTTATCATATTTACTTTTACCACTGATTTACAATAATTGTAATCTTAATTTATATAGCGCCAACATATTCCGCAACATTTTACAATTCAGTGGTTCAGTTACAGACGGTCATTAGTAACAATTACCGTATATAAACAAAATACGATACAGCAATTATAGCAGAGAATCAATGTAAAAAATACAATACAATAATTAAAGCAGAGAAACAATGTAACAAATTCAATACAATAATTAAATCAGAGAAACAATGTAAAAAATACAGTACATTAATTACAGCAAAAATAAAGGTGACCCTGCTCAAAAGAGCTTACAATCTACAATGAGATAAGGGTTACATACAGTACAGGGGCTTATTACAATGATGGTCGAGACATCTTGAGGAAGTGGGGGATATTATCTAAAATCCAAGATGTTCCTAACTTACATAAATAAGTGGTCACTTTTTTATTCTCATGTAGATTTTGTTCTGCACATTGAACACACACAAAGTGGACATGCAGAAGCTTCTTGGTGGTCAGATTGGTTTGGAAGATTTCATCTTTGCACATGTTAGGGGAGAAACCAAAGAAGTTGAGATCACCAAAACTGAAGATGCATTGGGCCTCACCATCACTGATAATGGAGCTGGATATGCATTCATAAAGGTACAATTTTAGTTTGTCTTTTTTAAGTTAATTGAAATGAAGAATTTTTATTAGTTCCATAAATTGAATATGACAGTTGATCATGCATTGGAATGTTCATTTGATAATACAGGACTTACGGTAAGTAGAAGACAGCTAACCAAACCTACAGCTATACCTTTTTAGTAAAATTAATTCCTATATTTTTCTGTTTCAACTCCTTACTTCCTCAGCTTGTTTTTATCTTCCTGACACAGTCATTTTTGATTATTGTAGCTTTATGCTGTAATAATTTTATCATTGTTACTTCCAAATCCAGTGATATTGAGATTGTGAAATTTTGTACTTAATGATAATGGTAAATTTTAAAAAGATTTATAAAAACAAAAATTGGGCGAAAATGTTACCTACTTTTTTACAGTTCAATTCCATTTTAAAGTGACAAACCAAAGATAGAATTATTTCATCTAAAATGTTGATTTAGCCTCACATTTTTTATTTTCATAAGCTGCGAGCAGTAAAAAATCTCTCTCTCTCTCTCGCTCTCTCTCTCGCTCTCTCTATCGCTCTCTCTCTCGCTCTCTCTCTCGCTCTCTCTCTCATGACATTCCCATATGACATTCCCATATGACATTCCCATATGACATTCCATTACAGGACATCAAGGCGTCACCCACCGACCCTTGCAGACCTCAGTCTGGTTCTAAAGACAGCTATCACCGTTTATCACACTGACAGGGATCATTCCCCATCCTATTGCACATGAGTCATCACACATGGCATTTTTACATAAGCCATCACATAGTAACAGGAACACTGTCACTCAGTACACACAAGACCTCCATGGATCCACCGGAATCTAGGACACTACATCTGGATCAACGGGACCATATCATGACTCACTCAGTCAGTCCCAAAGTCGGCTGTGACCGCCTGGCCCTGGAGCCGTACTCAGTCTCTCACACCGCACATCTGACCGCCTGGCCCTTGAGCCGTACTCGGTCTCTCACCCCGCACATCTGACCGCCTGGCCCTTGAGCCGTACTCGCTCTCTCACACCGCACATCTGACCACCTGGCCCTTGACCCGTCCTCGGTCCTGGACACTGGCTGGCATGCACACATCAGGTGCACTAGCATGGAGCTGGCAGGCTCCCATCACTTCCCCACTGGGGACGGATCACTTCCAGCACCTCCTCACATGGCACTGGTCTGGACTTCTGAATCCCATCGTCCTCTCCTCACTCAGACACCTGGCAGGTTCCTATCCAGGCTGCTCACTCACAGCTACAACCCAGTGAGTCAATCAGCACATCTTCACTCACACACAGACCTGAGATGTGATTAACCCCCTGTGCACCATTCAGGTTTAGCCCAGCAAAGCACTCATCCCCACAGGTTGAGCCGCTCATTAGGCTCATGAATGTATTGGATCTTCAGCACTCACACTCAGCTGTTTTACTCAGCTCATGAAAACCCTTCAGCTGTTAACCCCCTGTACATCGGACAGGTTTCACACAGCACACACAATCAGGAAAACCGGCCCATCTGAACAGACACCTGCATTGATAACCCGTGTGATGCACCCGGCCAGGGACCACATCACCACACCTCACTTTCTCCGCACTTCACTCACTTTGTCCGCACACATACACACACACACATACTCCGCTATACTTACCACCGGCCCTGCATCAGCCGCCTAGATCCTCAGTCGACATGTCGCCGCCCCCGAACTACTCGATCGAATATCGCGTCCAAAAAGTCTCGCCAAACTTCCCGGACGCCATATTGGATCCAGTCGTTCGCGGGCGCCGACATGTCAACTCAGGATCCAGCCGGCAGGGAAGACGCAGGGTCGGTGCTAACTATAGCGAAATGTCTGTGTGTGTGTGTGTATGTATGTATGTATGTATGTGTGTGCTGACCACTCTGCCCACAGCGCTGCACTCAGCACTCTGCCCACGCCGCTGGGCTGACAACTCTGCCCACGCCACTGTGCTGACCAATCTCACCGCACTCACTGCTAACCACTGAGCCACCTGTATACACACAATTCATTTCACCCCACTCCCCTAACTATTAGTAAATATACTATATATGGATTCTAGACTACCCAATTCTTTACAATCGGGCCGCCATCTATATATATATATGTGATTATATAGGAATTATCAGTATTATGTATGTGATTATGTATAAATTAGTGAGTCGCGCCTATTCTGCAAGGACTCGCAACGGCCGCTTGGCGGCTATTGCGAGTGAGGCTTTGCGAGTCAGTGGCGCCGGCAATGCTTCACAGGTCGCGTGGGCGCTGCCCCCACGCCCACAACGACGGAAACAGCGCCGAAACTTACGGAAGTGCGTAAGGCAAATTATATATTACATACTGATAATCTATTATATAATTGCCGTAGCGACTTCCCTTGCACACGCCGCTACCTCCGTGGCTTTGTTCGTAGGCGCGCATCGCCCACGCAACTCACTCGCAATGCCCGCGAAGGGGGCGTTGCGAGTCGTTGCAGCAGCCCGAGCAATGCCCTATACACAGATTCTAGAATCCTGATGCAATCGCATCGGGCTCACAGCTAGTATATTATAAGTCAGTGGAATGCTTCTCGCCAGTCAGCCTTGTGCCCAATTTTTAACCTGTCTCCATGTCCATAAAATTGACTCACTTTACCAAATCCCATGGAACATGTCCACTTTGTCTATCCCGCATTTCGAGCAGGATTGGCGTCTGTCTGGATGTGCTACAGATTGTGGGAGATGAAAGCCTAATATTGCTTTGTGAATTATTCTGAAGTGTGTGTCACACCATCTTTCATTTTGTATGTGCTTGCGCATGTCTCACCAGCCAGCCAATATTGCATCCCCTATCTCCTCAACCAGTAGTCTAGACATCCACCCTTTAAAAAGATCTTTCAGTCCCGACGGAATCATGTCACGTCTTAATGTGGATGGTGTATGTCTTCAATCAGGTGCACCACATTTGTCGTGCAGCAGTTTATGAGCGATTTGATATTAAAAAACTGCGTCCGTTACTGCAGGATCTAAATGTGCTGGTTTTCCAAACATGTACAGGCTGTACATCTGGTATGGCTGCACTTGAAACCCTGGAGTGCCATACAAGTGTGGCACCCCAGCGGTCTGGTCACCACTAAGGGGTACTGCACCCACACACAGGGGCAGTATTCCCATCTGCAGCAGCCAGATTTGGAAAGTCCAGTCACCTGCAAACACACGCAACACACCCAGGGATAGCAGGTGAACCCAGGTATTGTGACGGCATAGGCATCCCGTGGGATGGCGGGGGGAGGAGAAAGGTGGTGGGTGGACAGGGAGCAGAAAATAGTCAGGGAAAGGAAAGGGACAAAGGAAAAACACCACAGGAAGAAGAGGTCAGCCTTCGGAGGAGGTCAGCGGAGGAACAGACAGAGACGAAGGACCCAGAGGACTTGAGCAGAGATGAGACTCGTCCCGGGTCGTGAGGCCAGAGACCACGAGGAGACAAAGGGAGCCCCAGAGGCACATGCAGTGAGCGATCCACCCGTGTGCCCGAATCTAAAATGAAGCGGAGGGGCAGGGCGAGAACAAGGGACCCGGCCCTGAAGGTGGCGAGGAGACTCCATGCTCCAACCACAGAACCGGTGGCCACAAGATCTTGAGGAACTGTGGCCAACTCCTGGCACATGCGCTGAGAAGGCAGCCGTGCTAGGGCCAGGGACACATTAAGTCACCCCACGAAAGCCCATGGCTGCTGGATTGGGCCTTTGTGTGTGGAGGCGCTTGCAGAAAGGAGGAAAAATGGCAGTGCTGAGGAAGAGAGGCCCGTGAGGGAAGGCACATGAAAAGGGTGTACTGGACAAGCCATCCTGGTTGCTAAGGACTACCTGGACCGCCACTGTACTTGACCTGTAACCTTTGTTGCGTGTGGAGAAGAGCTCAGTAAACCGGCTTTGGAACTCAGCATTGTGTGAGACTGTTTATTTCCCACCTGAGGAGCGGTAGAATGCAACACCATGCAGGCAGCAGTAGTCTCCTTGTAAAATGTCCCGATCTTACCCTGGAGCCAGCTCAGCCCCGCTGGCTTTCTATGAACTCTTTTTCTCTGGATGCCCTGGGGATCCTTCTCCACCCGTGGGGAGCAACACCATCCTAGCTGCCATTCCACCGTCCCCAGTGGTTCCAGCCTGCAGCCGCAGCTAATAACAGCTGCATACCATGGGTGGCATCACAACAACCACCCCCACAAATCCCCACAAATCCCCTTACTCCAAAAACTCTTAAACTCCCCAACCCTTTTTATTGACTGCCTATTGGGTGGCCACCGGCTGGGCAACACCACTGTGACAGCCCCCCAACATGCTCGAGGACGTCGAGAGAGACAGAGAACCCAGCTCCGAGTACCCTATGGCCCCCCACTGGGATGAGTCACAATTAGTTTTACCCGTAGCAACCATAGTTGAAAACAGACTGGACGACCATACCAGATGTACCACCTGTGGATATGTTCAGAAAAATAGCATGTTTAGGTCCTGCTGCACGACAAATGTGGTGTACCTGATTGACTGCACCACAGGTAATATCCAATATATAGGCTGTACATCTGGATAATTGAAAAGACACATTGGTTGGCATATTTCTGATGCCAGCAACCCCACTGCACTAACTACTTCTGCAGTGTCATGCCACTTTGCCATTTATCATGTTGGTGATGTCGGTGATAGTCTGCATTGACATTTTCAGGCATATGGTATTTAGTATGGAGACCTAAAACCATAATTAAGACCTAGCATTGAAACACGTTGGTTTGTTGTACTGCATGACTTCGATGTGAAGCGTTTAATGTTGCAATAAAGAAGTTGTTTTAAACAGACAAACTTAAATCGCTGAAGCTCCCTTCGTATTACTTTTCTACAGTTGAATCGTGTTTACTTTGGAGGGAAGCACAGAGGAAACATACAAACCCAGGTCGCCTTCCTTATAATGAACTGGAAGGGGTGATTTTTCAAATAGTGCATTTTGACTGGATGCACTGATTCTTAAAACGTATATTCAGGAACCAAGAACTCAGTATGGACTACTTCCTTCCCACCATTACTTCTCCTGAGGGGAGACCAAGGCCTTTGTCCTGAATGAACATTAGCTGGAAAAGAGGGGAAAATGGCAAAAATGTACACTCCCAGGTCACTATCTTCCGAATGACCTTTAGACGCCTTTTTAGATGTATGTTTGGGTATAGATGGACAAACACCAATAAAATGCCCCTTAAAACCACAGTAGAAAATGCCCCTACCTCACGGTGAACTACAGGCAACTTAGTATGAGGGGATACACCCACTAACTGCATAGGTTCATCAAACTGCACCTGTGGGATTTCCTCCCTAAGAAGCACAACTGGGGTAGGGTTGGTGTGGATCTGTGCCTGAGGCTTCCATCCACCCTTATAACAAGAGACATGGCAGCCTCCAACAACTCTGGAGTAGAATATTGACCCAGAGAATCCCTAAGCCTACCTGACAACCGCTGACAAAAATGACTGCTAAGTGCAAGGTCATTCTAAATGCTGTCAGTGGCCCATCTCTGAAACTCTGATAAGTATTCCTCTGCCAGTCGTGCCCCCTGCTGGAGCATACGGAGTTTGGACTGCAAGGGAGATGTCATCAGGGTCACCATAAACTAGGGCCAAAGTCGCAAAAAACTTGTCAATCGACCACAAAGATGGAAAATCAGTTGGCAGAGAGAAGGGCCAGAACAGAGCATCCCCTAAGAAGGGAGACTACAATTCTCACTCGCCCACATATGGTTATGTATGTGTGTGTGTGTGTATGTATCATACCCCTGCCCCCTCCAGCAGCCCCACCAATTCATAGCTCCACCCCTCCACATAGCCCTACACCTCCACATAGTCTCGGGATGGGGCTATGTAGAGAAGATGGGTATATGTGTAGATGCAGGCTGTGGAGTGGGTGTGGCTATGTGGAATGGGCATGGCTATGAATTGCGGTATGGCTATGATACATACACACACACTCAGCTTTTTAACCCCTTAGTGACAGAGCCAATTTCCACCTTAATGACCAGACTGTTTTTTGTAATTCTGACCAGTGTCTCTTTATGAGGTTATAACTCTGGAACGCTTCAACAGATCCTAGCGATTCTCATTTTTTTTCATTACATATTGGGCTTCATGTTAGTAGTAAATTTAGGTCAATAATGTTTGTGTTTATTAGTGAAAAAAATTAAAAATTTGGCTAAAATTTTTAACATTTTTGAAATTTTCAAAATTTTATTTTTTATTCTGTTAAACCAGAGATTTATGTGGCACAAAATAGTTAATAAATAACATTTCCCACATGTCTACTTTCCATCAGCACAATTTTGGTAAAAAAACATTTTTTTGGTTAGGAAGTTATAAGGGTTGAAAGTTGATCAGCAGTTTCTCATTTTTCCAGCAAAATTTACGAAACCATTTTTTTAGTGACCACATCACATTTGAAGTCCCTTTGAGGGGCATACATGACAGAAAATACCCAAAAGTGACACCATTCCTAAAACTTCACCCCTCAAGCTACTTAAAACTACATTCATGAAGATTATTAAACCTTCATGTGCGTCACAGGAACTAAAGCATAGTGGAAAGAAAAAATAGACATTTTAATTTTTCCAACAAAAATGTTCTTTTAGCCTCACCGATACCTCATATGTGGTCATAAACCACTGTTTGGGCGCATGGCAGGGCTCAGAAGGGAAGGAGCGCTATTTGACTTTTGGAGCTAATTTTCTATTCAAAAAGATAAATGGCGCTCCTTCTCTTTCGAGCCCTGCCAAACAGTGATTTATTACCACATATGGGGTATCGATGTACTCAGGAGAAATTGCCCAACAAATTTTAGGACGCATTTGATCCTGTTGTTCATGTGAAAATGAAAAATGTGAGGCCAAAAGAAAGTTTTTGTGAAAAAAAAATGCTTTTTCATTTTAAGGATCAATTTGTGATGCACCTGGGCGTTCAAAGTGCTCACTATGCATCTTGATAAGTTCCTTGGGCGGGACTAGTTTCTAAAATGGTGTCACTTGTGGGGAAGCTCCAATGTTTAGGCACACAGGGGCTCTCCATACGCTAACAATTTGAATGGAAAATTACCTCCAATTGTTAGCGGACACTATGTCGCGTATGGAGAGCTCATGTGTGCCTAAACATTGGAGCTCCCCAACAAGTGACCCTATTTTGGAAACCAGACCCCCAAGGAACTTATCTAGATGCGTAGTGAGCACTTTGAACCACCAGGTGCTTCACAAATTGATCCGTAAAAATGTAAAAGTACTTTTTTTTTCGCAATATTTTCTTTTTTCATTTTTTTGGATTCATTTTTAAATCACCTGGGGGTTCAAAGTGCTCACTATGCATCTAGATAAGTTCCTTGGGGAGTCTAGTTTCCAAAATGGGGTCACTTGTAGGGGAGCTTCAATGTTTAGGCACACAGGGGCTCTCCATACGTGACATGGTGTCCGCTAACAATTTGAATGGAAAATTAGCTCCAATTGTTAGCGGACACCATGTCGCATATGGAGTGCCCCTGTGTGCCTAAACATTGGAGTTCCCCCACAAGTGACCCCATTTAGGAAACTAGATCCCCAAGGACCTTATCTAGATGCATAGGGAGCACTTTGAACGCCCAGGTGCTTCACGAATTGGTCCGTAAAAATGAAAAAATACTTGTGAACAAAGGATCCTGACCTGCCATGACCTCACTGAGGTCACGACCTGTCATTCTGTTAGTAGACAGAGCAGTCGCTCCTCTGTCTGCGCATGCGCCCGACATACAGCGGCGATGAGGTGCAGGGACTGGAAGGAGCCGCACCAGGCCCACGGGGGATTAGGTAGGGAAATCGGGGAATGACTGGGGGGGGGAAGACGGGGGCAGGGAAGTGAACAATGTTCCTCTCCGATGTGACATGTCCCATCGGAGAGGAATCTGCAGGAGGAGGCTGCCGACGGAAGCTTCTTGTGCACTGCGGCGACATTTTAGGAGGAGGGGAGGGGAGTGTGGGCTGTGTACCAGTAGCGGGGGTTGTGTACCAGTACTGGAGACCAGGGCAGACATTTCTCTGTCATGCCACAGGTGTGATCCTGTGGGTTGACAGAGAAATAATTTTTTTTACCGGCGATTCTTTGTATATTTATATGATCACGGTCATACATCGGTAAATGGTGTATAACCGTGATCACATGGCCGGTATCAGTAAAAACCAGCCCGATTTATAATCTGCAGGGTCTCAGCTACCCCCGGTAGCTGAAACCCCGGAGATTTTCTGACACTGGGGGGCAATTCAGGGCTTTTTCCTTTCTAACTTATTTAAACATCAGAAAGGAATAAGTACCCTGAAATGCCGCCGTTTTTATACAGTGTGCGGTTGTTAAGGGTTTAAATTAGATTGAAAAACAAAGCTTGAACAATTTTATATATGCTGTGATGTATTAAACAAAAGAACTATGCAGTAAAAAACACAATTTTGTTGCTCGATGGGTAACATACCTTTGATGCATCATCGCTCTGCCACTTAAGGTGAGGAAAGAAACAAGACTTGTGTGTTGAGGGCAGTTGGTCACCAGGGAAATGGAGCAGGGGCTATACGCGTGTTGTTACAGCTGCTGTGAAGAAAAAGGAAAGGACCTAAGTGAGCAAACCTAGTCCCCTGTAGTGTGTGGCAATTTTATGCTTCTGTGAACGATGACACCCAGGAGAGTCAAACCTCCCCGTTCGGTGGTGAGAGCGTGGAAGCCCATTAGCGGGTTAGCAATGAAAGAAAGTGGCCATCTTATCAGCAGTGGTGTGGCATCCAAAGAGGGTATAGTACATTGCACAACTAAGGAGAAGATACTTTTTCATCCGCCTATAGTGAGTGTTATTTGACCAGTTCAACAAGCTAGTTAGGGTCAGCAAGGTATTTGGACTAATCTGAATGACTTTTCTTTAACAGGATTGTTTCAGTAAAACATGAACTGTGTTAAATGTCGCGCCCCAGGCAGGGGTGCTCGGAACCAGGCCCTTCCGTCGTCTGTGGTCCCAGAGGCGGCAATAAAAAAGGGAAAAATAAAGAAAAAGGGGGAAATAGAGTTTTTATGAAATGTTGGTTTGTGGCCAATGTGGACGACCGCTGCCTTTCAGGCCTCTGGGGATGATGATGGCAGGCAGCCGGGATGGTGAGCCCTCCATGGGTAGGGCTTTATCCCCAGGGCAGATGTTGAGATGCAATATCAAAGCTATGCGCTCAGCCCCTACAGGCAGTTCCCACTGCCGGTTGGAAAAATCAGTGGCGACTCTGCAGGTGAGCTCCCTTCGCTGACGCATAAATCACAGTCACACACACGTAGCTTTGAGCTTAACCGGGTACTTTACTGAACAGTTCAGCGGTTCACAGGGTACAACTAGTTCGCATTAGGTTCCAGACACCACCTTGCACCTGGGACGGTTCAGTAACTGCACTCCCTCTCTGGTCCCTTTCTGGGATTCGTTCACTGTTCCTAGTGCTAGCTGCAGGCCAGCGGTCACAGGTCCTCTCCGGGGGATCTCAGCCTGTCCCCTTAACCCTACTTGATGGCCTTTCCTTCGCTGCACCGGAGTGTAGGTTCTGGGCATGGAGTCCCTTCACCCCGCCGGTTAATCTGTGGTTGGGCATATAGCTCCTGGTCACTTCGACAGGGCCAGTGCCCAGGCTTCGGCCCGATCCATCGGTGTTCACACTGCTCTGGACAGACCATGGACCCCTTCCTGCTTCCCTCGGTACTTGGCCTGGGACCCAGACAGATCATTCGGTGGCACAGGCTGCCGGGTCCGGTTTCTTCCACTCTGGTGTTACAGTTTCTCAGCTTGCCGGGTGTCTCTGCTTAGGAGTTCTGTTCATCTCCCTTTACAGCACGCCAGGAACTCGAACCTGCACCTCTGTTCATCACTCTCACTAAGCTGACTGGGTTCCCCTAACTTAGTGTTCCTGGTCCAGTTCCTCCACCCCCTTCCCAGGTTTCTACTCATCTCTCTACCTCCCGCTACCCCTTTCCTGACATGGAGTACTAGGTCTAGGGGTCGGAGGTTGTGTTGGGTGTTTGTGTGAAGTGTCAACTCACCAGTCCCAGCTGCAGTACCTTACTGTGGCCACCAGTCTGCAGGGGCACCACATTACATTATCATCAATTGAAGATAGCACGGTGTAAAGATCCAAAAGGCCACAGATCGTGGCACCAATACATCTGGATTGAATCTAAATTGAATCTTCTGCAGAGACTGCTGATTAAATGAAATTTCTAACAGATTCCTATGATTGGGAATGAAATACAGTTCTTATTTATTTATATTTACTTTTCCACCCCATACAATCAGGTGGTGAATTTATCATAATTAATCTTATTATACCACCGGTTTGGAAGCTTGTCTCTCCTGTCAGTGGAACCGGTCATGTTCGATTAAGGGGGATGTCTGGCTACTGTGCATGACAGTGGTGCATGGACAAACAGTACACTACACAAAACAACAGATGGAGGATACCATGGTGACAAATACAGCAGAGGGGCCTGCTCATAGGGAATGGGGAATAGGTGACCTCCTGCACTCATCTGCGGCTGTGCCCTGATCTCCATACTGTCCCTATACGAGTTCTTTCAAGCCATCGCAGAGCTGGATACCCCTTTCACTCGCTGGCCCTAATGTTAGCCCTCAATAGGGAATGGCTAGTGGGAGCACTAGTTCCAACAACTGCAATAATAACAACAAGAGATTAGGGAAGACATAAAGGAAAAAGGCAACTTCACGCCTGCTACCTCACTCCTTGGCAGCAGACTGCTTAGCAGTAGTCAGCTCTCTAGAGAACCTCCTTCACCTCAAGAAGCTTGGCCAGGAATGAGTTTAATCACCAGCAAAGCATGCTGGCACCATGTGATCATATAAAGGGGATGGAAATGATCACAGAGTAGCCACACTTGAAGAATAATAATAATAATAATCTTTATTTAGATAGCGCCAACATATTTCGCAGTTCTTCTTAATTCAGAGGTTCATATGTAAACAATCATAAGAAACCATTATTTGTTATCTGCTTGAGACTGGTGGAGCAGATAGGCTATGTCTAGATGACTTTGACTAGGGAGCATGATAGGCCGCCCTACAATGATATGTTTTTAGGGATTGCCTGAAACTATGTAAGTTGTGTATGCACCTAATTTCTTGGGGTAGAGCATTCCAAAGAATTGGTGCAGTTCAAGAGAAGTCTTGGAGTCGGGAGTGAGAGGTTTGGATTAATGCAGAAGTGAGTCTAAAGTCACTTCCAGAGCGAAGAGAACGGGTGGGCTGATAGACAGAGATGAGGGAGGAGATATAGGGAGGTGCTGCACTATGAAGAGCCTTGTGGGTGAGAACAAGCAGTTTAAATTGGATTCTATAGTGTATGGGCAGCTAGTGCAATGATTGGCATAAAGCAGAAGCGTCCGAGTAACGGTTAGCTAGATAGGTGATCCTGGCTGCTGCATTAAGGATGGACTGGAGAGGGGAGAATCTAGTGCAGGGGAGGCCAATTAAAAGAGAATTACAATAGTCAAGGCGGGAGTGAATCAGGGCCACAGTGAGGGTTTTTGTGGTTTCCAAGGTGAGAAAGGGGCAAATTCTAGAGATGATCTTCAGGTGCAAGCGGCAAGAGTGGGCGAGAGATTGTATATATGGGGTGAAGGAAAGAGTCAGACATAACACCCAGACAGCAAGCCTGCTGACTAGGCGTTATCGTGGTGCTGCACACTGAGAGAAAGATGTCATATTTAGGGAGGTTAGTGGAGGGTGGGAGCAGAATAAGTTCAGTTTTAGAAAGGTTGAGTTTCAGATAGAGAGATGACATGATATTGGAAACTGCAGTTAGACAGTCATTGGTGTTCTTTATTAGAGTGGGAGTAAGGTCAAGGGAAGAAGTGTATAATTGTGTGTCATCAATGTAAAGATGGTACAGAAAGCCAAATCTACTAATGGTCTGTCCAATTGGGGCCGTGTAGAGAGAGAAGAGAAGAGGTCCAAGGACTGAACCCTGAGGGACCCCAATAGTGAGAGGAAGAGTAGAGGAAGTGGAGCCAGCAAATTATATGCTGAAAGAGCGGTCAGAAAGATAGGAAGAGAACCAGGAGAGAGCGGTGTCCTTGATGCCGATGGAGTGCAGCATAGAGAGTAGGAGATAGTGGTCAACAGTATCAAAGGCTGCAGAGAGATTAAGAAGAATAAGCAGAGACTAGCTAGCTAGCTTGCTAGCAAAGAGAAACTGACCTTAACTCTTCAATTGCCAAAGGAAAGAAACATGTTTTATATGAAGTCCCAATATAGACATGAGACAGAGGTCTCAAACCAGTCACAAGTTTCCCAGGTAAGAGAGACCATTCTGACAGCACCATTGTATTGAAATGGAATTGGACCCCGATGTTGCAGGGGTTTTTAACATTTTTTGGCATAGTCGGCAGGATAGGGACAATGGTGTGTTGGCCCCTTGGCGCCCCCTGCCGCTTTGTTGAACAATCTTACAAAATTTGATGGTTACAATTTGCTGTTGCCAGATTTGATAAGGCGGCTGAGGAGCGCTATTGCCCTCTACGGAATGGCTGCTGACATAGATGTAGAGGTGGTGCTTAATGCTCTGGAGGGGGGTGCCAGGAAGGTGGTGATACTGAAGTCAGAGGAGCAACTTAAGATGGCTGACAACATTATAGATATCCTAGAAGGGGCTTTTGATTATTTAGCCACTGCTGGACACTTAAGGGTTAAGCTGTTCACTCGAATTTAGAGGGCTGGTGAAAATTTAGTGCAATATGCTATGGTGTTAGAGGCGTTATATTGAGATAGCCTAAAGAAATCTATATTGGTGGAACAGATCATTGTAGATGGAAACCACGCTTTGCGAGATCATTTTATGGAGGGATTACAAAAAATGACATCTTACAGGGTGAACTGTCAACACTAGTGTGGAAGAAACCCGATGTAACTTATGAGGAAATTCAGAAAGTGGCAATGGCTCGCAATATGGAACTTAGATAATTGTCATAACTACTCAAGTGGTAGGAAAAGAACATGGTCCCCATTCATGTTCAACATGCAGAAGTCAATTGTTGTAAGAAAAGCTGTCTCGATTGACACCATGGGAAAAAAACAAGAACCGGCCAAGGTTCAGTTCAGGCCGGTTCAACCTCTTCAGATTACCTGTTTTGGAGAGAGACATGGGCAGGGAAGATCCCCTCAGATTGGGAATGAATGGACTCATGTTAAAGGTCCAGAGGATCGAAGCCGGGGCATGAGGCGCTGCTGTAACTGCCAGGAACCTGGACAGTTGAGTCAGGGACTGCCCAAGGTGGGGCCTGAGAAACTCAGAGGAGTTGTTAAAAAGGGAAGCCCTTGCTGTAGTTAGGCATAGAGTGAGGCAACGGCAAAATTCCATGACCACTAAGTGCCCAACAGTCACTGATTGCGGATAGCCCGTTGTTAGAAATAAGCCTGGATGGGAAGGAAAAATATGTCTGGTAGACATAGGATCAAAAGTGACCACTATGTCAGTGGGGTACTTCAAAGAACACTTTGGGCAGCTGGTAAAACTAAAGCCTGGGCATCGGATTAACCTTTTGCCAGCTAATAATAATAATAAGATTCCAGTGACAGGGGTTGTCTAAATGAACGCAAAAGTGTGGGCAGCAACAGGGCTCCAAGGGGGTGGTGCTGGTGAAAGCCCAGGCCAGACCAGACCTTCAGTTGGTTTTGCGAATGAATCTTCCTAGAGAAATGGATTCCGTGTTCAAGCAGAAAGGACCTGGTCATTGGAGGAGGGCTATACCTCATAGAGAAACTCAACGGATGTTGCTGCAGATGATGTGTATCTGTTGCATGAAGAAAAGTGCTGCCAGGGTAAGAGTTGTGGGGGTAGTGTATGTGCCTCCTAATGCGAGTGTTAAGATAGCAGTAGGCCAGGAGAAGATGGTGTGATCTGACTTGCCCCTAGCGGGGGCCGTGGGATACTTGGAACCGGGCCCTCTCGTTGTCGTCGGGGCTGTGGGAATGCTGTCATGGTGGCGTGACCTGGTCCATGGTTCCCTGTCAGGCGGTCAGTAAAAAGAGGAATATTTGAGAAGGGGTAAAAAGGAAAAGTGTAAATAAAATAAAGTAAAAGAGTTTGTCGTGACGCCACCCATGGAAGGCGACCGGTCGGGGGACGATGGATTGGCAGCTATGATGGTATGACTCCCCATGGGAGGAGCGGGTCCCCAGGGCAACTATTAGAGTCTATAGAGGTAGTAAGCCGTTGGGGGTCAGAACGTAGCTTGCGGAATAACCGACAGACAAAGGGGTTGTAGTCTCCATTACCTTTACTGAAGGAAGTAGCAGGTCCGTTCAGGCTACTGTTCACAAGAGGTATTAGGAGTCTGGTGCCTGGGAGCAAGTTGGGTCCTCCACACCTGGCAAGTTCTGAGGCCTTCCTACAGCGCTGCTCTTTGTGGGCCTGGCTTCTTGTAGCTAATGCTGCGACCCTCTTCTCTTTTGTGTGCTGTCTCTGGCCCGTATGACAGGCAGCTTGAGCCCTTCTTAGGTTACTCTCCACTTCTCCCTGAGCTCTCTTGTGCTGCTGTGTCTCCTGGGCCTCATGGTGGGTGAGTGACTTGGAATCTCTCGTCCTTTGGTGTTGGCTGCTGGGCTTAGAGACCTTCACAACCTCAGACTCCGACGTTTGTCCTGCGCTAAGTATTGAGGCAAACTGGCACTGGCTCCACTCCCCAAACCTACTTCTCCACTTCCTCAGAACCTCTCCAAAGGTCCCTCACGCTGGGTAGTCTACGTCCCGGGATGAGCCTTACTCTGCTCCAGTCCACGGGACCTCTTCATAGTCCTCCTAGGAACTGAACTCCTAGCCCTGCCCCCAGACCAGAATTTATAGGAGGGGATCTCCCCTTAAGATCAGGTTTCAGAGCTCCCCTTTCTGTGCTTGCATTGGGAAGTTGTTGTGTGCGTGCTTCACCTGGTGTGGGAACCTTCCCTTACTTCCAAGCACAGCATGGTTCCCCAGGTTGGAAGGGGAGGGGCAAAGCTATTGCGGCAGCTGGACCCTGGGGTGCCACATTCCCCATTGGTTAAATTCCTTACTCCTGGAACAAAAACATAAAATAACACTGACAGTGAGTAATGAACAAAGTCTCAAAAGGAAAAAGTACAAAAACCAAAACGACAGAGTCTCAAAAGGAAAAATTACAGAAACCTAGAATAAGTGTAGAGAACAGTCACTACGGTACTTAGTCCTTTCACCGATGGCTGAAGAAAAGTTATTTAATAAAGTGTCTTTGCCACAACCAGTCCCATGGCTAATGGTCCATATTTAATTAAAAGTTCATGAATACAGTAAAGTTCATACAGAAAGTTCTGTAGGCACGGTACGCTTGGTGGTTGCATTGTTACTTAGTTACTTGGAAACACACATATTCACACAGTTACACAAAAGCAAAACATATTTACATTGTAAACCTTACTACACTTGTCCATTTCTTTGGCTAGCTATCCCTGTAACGAGCTGGAGCCTGACCTATGTTGCTACGTGTGGACCTAAGTAACACAGGTGTTCCTGTCTGGTTATTCTGGTCTGTAGTGTCTATCACTGGCGGGGTATGTGTACTACTTGCTGAACTGGGTGTGCATTTAAGTGGTTCTGGTATGGCAGTAGTCTGACTCTGGCTCACCATTGGACTGACAGGCTCACCGACAGCAGGGGGCTTCCTCACTGGCTCTGGTCCTGGTGCTGGTTCTGCAATCCTTCTTTTAGTCTGTGCAGGCAGTTGTGCTGCTGCCTGGGGGAAGGTCAGTACAGGGAATACAATGGCCCCATTGATCTGGGTCCGGGTCTTGGGAAAGTCCCCCAGTACGGTGCGTATCATCTCTTCTTTCACTGACCGGCGTTGAGGTATGGCCAGGGGCTTCTCTAGGCTCTTTAGCTGCTCTGGGCATTGCTTCAGGTGATCTCTAGAGACAGTGGCAAAGGTTCCCCCTGATCTTTGCTGATTAGGCAGACCTTTGTGGGGTCAAAGTGGGACGGCATCACGGTGTAGGGCTCTGCCTCCCACTGGTCATCCAATTTGTGGGTCCATCTCTTTCTCTTCAGGACCTGTTCACCTGGTGCCAACGGGGCAGCAGGTGCATTCGGGTTGTAGGTCTTCTCCTGCCTCTCCCTGGCTTGAGACAAGTTACTCTCTACACATTCTTGCACCTGCCGGTACTTCTGTTGTATTCTACATCGTAATCTGTCTCTGAGAGTTTGTATTCAGGTCTCAGCACCCCCATTTCTAGGTCAATAGTCAGTTTGCCGGGTTTTGCTCTCAACAAGTAGGTGGGGCTGAAGTTGGTGGAGTTCACTGGGATGTGATTGTACAGGTCCACTAGATCTGGCAGATTCTCTGACCACATGTTTCTTTTTTCTAGTGGGAGTGTTTTCAGTAGATTCATCACTACTTGGTTCATCATCTCACACATGCTGTTTGTCTGGGAATGATACGGCATAGTTCTGATCTTCTTGCACCTGTACAGGTTGCAGAACTCCTCGAATACGTTTGCCTCAAAAGCTGGGCCTTGGTCTGTGAGTACCCATTCAGGGTACCCATGGGGTCTGCAGAAGTGCATTTGGAAGGCTCGGGCTGCGATTCTTGCCGTCAAGTCTTTCACAGGTACCACCACCAAGAACCGGGAGTAGTGGTCCACTATTGTGAGGGCGTACACATAGCCAGACCGACTTGGGGTCAGCTTCACATGGTCCAGGGCCACCAGCTCTAGAGGCTGTTTGGTGATGATGGGTTGTAGCGGGGTCTGCTGGCTGTCATGGTGCTTCCTTTGGAGGCTGCAGGGTCCGCAATTCCTGCACCAGGTTTCTATGGCTGCCCTCATGCCGACCCAGTAAAACCTATTACGCAGCAGTACTCCAAGCTTCTTCCACCGAAAGTGCCCGGCCCCATTGTGGTAGGCTTCCAGGACCATCTGGGTGTCCCGGGACCTTGATCTGCCACACTAGCTCATGGGTCTTGTGGTTGATATGCTGCCTGTACAGTTTGCCCGCATAGATTAACAGCCTACCCCACTCTTTCCACAGCTGCAATGACTCTGCCAAGGCATCCAGGTCTTGGTGCGCATCCACCTCTTGCAGCAGTTCCTTGACCAGGCTAATGACGGGGTCACTGTCTTGCGTCTCTACCCAATCATGGTGAGGCAGCGGGTCTAGGGTGGTCTCCCACTTTCCATGCTGCTTGTCTCTTACTTTGTGGGAACACTGGGATACGTTCTTGCGGTGGAAAGCCGGTAGCTCCACTTCCTCTAGCTCCTCTGAATCCCTTCCCGCGTCCCGCAGATGGGGAATTCTGGACAGCGTTGGCATTCTTGTGCCCTGCCCAGTATTTGATGGTAAAGTTGTAGTTGGAGAGCTGGGCCATCCAGTGCTGTTCCAGTGCACCCAACTTGGCGGTCTCCAGGTGAGTCAGAGGGTTGTTGCCCGTGTAGATGGTGCACTTCGCGGCTGCCAGGTAGTGTTTGAAGCATTCTGCCTCTGCCCACCTGTCACAAATAACCCAGATAACCGTCATCCTTTGAGAAACAGGAAGGTCAGAAACAAAATCCATAGAAATATGCGTCCACGGATGCTCAGGTACAAGTAATGGCAGCATCAACCCTCTAGCACGGGAACAACAAGGCTTTGCCCGTGCACAAGTCTCACAGGACTGCACATCTAGGGACAAAGAGGGCCTTTAAAAAGATCGACTGACCAAATCACGGGTACCAAAGATGCCAGGATGACCAGCCAACACAGAACAGTGAACCTCAGAAATCACTCTAGTAGTCCACCGGGCAGGAACAAACACTTTACCCACAGGGCAACTATTAGGCTTATCCGCCTGAAATTCCCGAAGAGCCAGCCGTAAATCGGGGGAAACAGCGGAAAGAACAACCCCCTCCTTCAGAATACCGACCCGCTCCGAAGGCTCCAAAGAATGAGCCAAAAAACAAGAGAGAGTATCAGCCTTAACATTCTTAGAACCAGGAAGTACGAGATTTCAAAATCAAATCGAGTAAAAAACAATGACCACCGAGTCTGCCTAGGAGTGAGCCTCTTGGCAGACTCGAGATAAACCAGATTCTTGTGATCGGTCAAAACCACCACACGATGCTTAGCCCCCTCCAACCACTGATGCCACTCCTCAAATGCCCACTTCATGGCCAGCAGCTCCCGATTTCCGACATCATAATTTAGCATAATGGCAAAAATTTACAGGAAAAGAAGGCACGAGGGTGCATCGCGGAACCAAAAGGAGCTCTCTGAGACAAAATAGCCCCAGCACCAATCTCAGAAGCATCAATTTCCACCTGAAACGGACGAGAGACATCCGGTTGGCGCAACACAGGAGCAGAAGTAAACCGTCTTTTAAGCTCCTGAAAGGCAAAAATGGTCGCAGGAGACCAATGCTCCACATCAGCACCCTTCTTAGTCAAATCGGTTAACGGTTTCACCACGCTGGAAAAATTGACAATGAACCGACGATTAAAATTAGCAAAACCCAAAAATTTCTGAAGACCCTTCACAGACATGGCTGAATCCAATCCTGAACAGCCTGAACCTTAACAGGATCCATCTCAATAGAAGAAGGAGACAAAATGAAGCCCAAAAAAGAGACCTTCTGGACCCCAAAGCAACATTTAGACCACTTAACATACAAAGCATTGTCACGCAGAATCCAAAAAACCAACCTGACCTGGTCTACATGAGAATCCCAATCGTCAGAAAAAATCAGAAGATCATCCAAATATACAATCAAGAACTTGTCAATCAATTCCCGAAATATGTCATGCATAAATGACTGAAAAATGGATGGGGCATTAGCCAACCCAAAAGGTATCATGAGGTATTCAAAATGGCCTTCAGGCATATTAAACGCCGTTTTCCACTTGTGCCCCTGTTTAATACGAACCAGATTATATTCCCCCCTAAAGTCCATCCAACCATGGATAAATAAACCAACATGCCCCCTTAAGCCTAGAAAACAAGTCAGAAATCAAAGGTAGAGGGTATTGAAGCTTGACCGTGATCTTATTCAAGAGACGGTAATCAATACAGGGTCTCAGGGAGCCATTCTTCTTGGCCACAAAAAAGAATCCCGCCCCCAACGGCGAAGAAGAAGGGCGAATATGTCCTTTCTCCAAAGAATCCTTAATATACAGTTAGGGCCAGAAATATTTGGACAGTGACACAAGTTTTGTTATTTTAGCTGTTTACAAAAACATGTTCAGAAATACAATTATATATATAATATGGGCTGAAAGTGCACACTCCCAGCTGCAATATGAGAGTTTCCACATGCAAATCGGAGAAAGGGTTTAGGAACTATAGCTCTGTAATGCATAGCCTCCTCTTTTTCAAGGGACCAAAAGTAATTGGACAATGGACTCTAAGGGCTGCAATTAACTCTGAAGGCGTCTCCCTCGTTAACCTGTAATCAATGAAGTAGTTAAAAGGTCAGGGGTGGATTCCAGGTGTGTGGTTTTGCATTTGGAAGCTGTTGCTGTGACCAGACAACATGCGGTCAAAGGAACTCTCCATTGAGGTGAAGCAGAACATCCTGAGGCTGAAAAAAAAGAAAAAATCCATCAGAGAGATAGCAGACATGCTTGGAGTAGCAAAATCAACAGTTGGGTACATTCTGAGAAAAAAGGAATTGACTGGTGAGCTTGGGAACTCTAAAAGGCCTGGGCGTCCACGGATGACAACAGTGGTGGATGATCGCCGCATACTTTATTTGGTGAAGAAGAACCCGTTCACAACATCAACTGAAGTCCAGAACACTCTCAGTGAAGTAGGTGTATCTGTCTCTAAGTCAACAGTAAAGAGAAGACTCCATGACAGTAAATACAAAGGGTTCACATCTAGATGCAAACCATTCATCAATTCCAAAAATAGACAGGCCAGAGTTAAATTTGCTGAAAAACACCTCAAGAAGCCAGCTCAGTTCTGGAAAAGTATTCTATGGAGAGATGAGACAAAGATCAACCTGTACCAGATCCAAGATGGCCGCGGATGAAGGAGGCTGCATCCCAGAGCTCTCCTAACAATCTGCCCACATCCGCGCCATCCAAACACAGGAGGGACCCCCGACCATCTGGAGGAGCCGGCGACCAGCTCCCCTCTAATCAGAGGCTTATATTGGCCTGTTTGTACTGCGGGAGCCCCGCTTCCTGGGCCTCGAGGCCGGCCACGAGGAGGTCGCACGAGCCGCTGCGGCGCCAGAGCCGGACGGGACCTTAACACTAGTGATCCCAGCCCTGCTACAGCCCTGGTGGCTGCTATCGTACCTCGGCTGAGCCGAGCCGCGGTGCTGAGGCGATCTCCTACGCAGAGGAGAGGGGACACCCGTAGCTGAGCAGCGGAGGAGGCCTAAGAGCGGGAGCCGTGGATCGGAGGTGGCCCTGAAGCGCGGGCACTCGGTGCAGGGAGCGAGGAGCCGCGGGACACAAGGGAGACCGGAGGGAACTGAGCCTGCAGGTGAGAGGGACACTGGGGAGTGCACACACAGACAACCCTTGGTCTCAGCAAAAGAGACCCAGCGCCATAGGGCCAAGAGACACAGCACACTGGTGCCCCTGAAGCACATCCATTGGATTGGAGGTCACACAGTGGACTTTGTATATTATCATCCTCTGCTCAGACATACAGCAGCAAGATCCACTTATCCACAGGCAGGCAGCACCAGCAGTGATAAACTCTATTACACCTAATAAGACTCTGCACACTACTATTTGGAATCCTGCTATCCAATAAGGTTAAAGAGATCTTATAAAACTGGCATACCCTATCACCTATTTCCTTTGTGTCTGCAACCTTGCTATGATCAGGGAGCAATAGTCGGTTTTTCATCAAATCCTCACATATTGCTACATTGACCCTTCGTCTCATCTGATTTCCACCCTGTGTGCTCCCCTCCCCAACTCGTGCCCTGCTATTATACTCTGAATATAAACCTCGTACCCTCCTTACCTGGTGTTTAAAACTGAAACCCAGTAGGATCTCCAAGGACATTTAATACCTATATTAACAACAAGTCACTTAACAGTTTGTGACATGTAAACCCCTTAAGCAAACAGCAGGGGGCACAAGCAGACCACATCAGTGTGATCCAGAACACGCATTCTTTTTTTTGTTTTGTTTCCCATTTTTCCTTTTCCTACTTGGAATATCTAATTCTCTGAAACATGGGGAAGTCAACCTTAAAAACCCCCAAATTAACGACAAAGACATCAAAATCCATAACCCAAGCGGACGTAGATCACTTCTTGAGGAAGCAGACCGACTCCTCAGACTCTCTTAACCCATTCAAACACTCTGCTCTCCAACCTGATGACGATTCGGACTCGGACATGGAGGGCGAGCCTGATACTAGCATTAAAAAGAAGGACTCTATGGTGACGAGATCTTTTTTGAAACGTATATTGACAAAAGCCTTAGAACCCATAGGACGTGACCTAGCGGACATCAAACAAGACCTCGCCCAACAAGGCCATAGACTCGAGGTGTTGGAATCAACACAGGGCACAATAATACGCCAGACGAATTCACAGCTAGAATGTCTAATATCACATGAACAACAAATACACCAAATCCAAGCCACCCTAGAAGATCACGAGAACAGGGAGCGCCGCAATAACATCCGCATAAAGGGCCTCCCTGAAACAGTGGCATTTGAAGCTCTAGGAAAAACAGTCTTAGAAATGTTTGCGGCATTGTTGAGAGAAGGAGATCCGCAAGACATCGAATTGGTCCGGGTTCATCGTGTCCTCTGCCCCAAACCAGCCCCTGGGGAAACCCCCCGCGATGTCTTGTGCAGGTTCCTGGACTACCGAACAAAAGACTTAATACTGCGCAGAACCAGGGATGCAAAGGAGGTCGCTTATGGGGACTCCAAAATACTCCTATTTCAGGATCTTTCGGCTATAACATTGAGGAAACGACGCTTGCTGAAACCGTTCACGGGGGCTGTTCTCGAGAAAGGCTTTAAGTTCCGCTGGTTATTCCCCTTTGGGATATCCGTCACAGCCGGGGAAAGAATCATCACCGCCAGGACCTCTGCTGACATAAAAAAGGCATGCATTTCCCTGGACATAGTGCTCGACCAATACCCGGACCTGGAGTCCTTCCACTCGGCCTCCCTCTATCATCCACTACCAACCCCGACGCCTTGGCAACAGATGCTAACACCAAAAGCCCAGCGTGCAAAAAAGAAACTATCTAAATCTCCATCGCTGAAGAACCCAGAAGATGTTACCTGAAGGGCGAACACACGGAACCTTTCCTTTTTTTTTTTTTTTTCTCTCCCTTTTGGCTCTAAATCGCCTCACGTTTGGCGATACTGAACCTGCTGATTAGGCCTACCTCCTATGACCCTCCTTACTCTGAATAAGGACCACAAGACACCCTCATGTTTATAATATAAACTTGTTATACTTATTAAGAATATTAGCGTATAGTTGAAATTGTTGTACTCTAATAACTGAACTTTTACTATTAGTACCAATCTCCTCGTACACCCACGTCCTAACTCTCCTTTCCCCCCCCCTACACCCCCCATGTAACCTTCTCCCACTCCTTCCATTCCTACACCCCCCCCACTCCCCCCCCCCCAACCTCGCCCTACACCTCTCTCCCACTTCACCCCTATCTTCCCCTCTCTCCAGCCCACCCCCCCCTCTTCCTTTATCCCCTCTCCCCCCTTCCCCTCCCTCTACCCCCACCACCTTCCCCTCGTCCTCCACCTTACCCCTCCCCCCCCTCTTTACTACTCCCACCCCCTCCACCTCCCAGCTCGCTACCCAACGAGGTAGTGACCGATAAGATGTAACCTGATTGTATACCCCCTCTTTAACCCAACCATGAGGTTTATTACTACCAAAGATTCAACCCCCCCTATCCTGACTATTGTTACTGGATCTGTTTCATGAATAATATAACTAGAAAGCGCCCCCATACTGCTGTGGAGCAACAGACAAGTTCATATTGATGAAAATTGCGCATTTTTCTTGTGACTTGTATTTTCAAATGTTAATGTTTTTTCTTTTCCCCTCTAACTCTATCACCTCTCACTATCTATCCCCTCTTCTGCTTACTCCTTTTCACCCTGAGTCTCCCCCCAACCCCACCTCTCCTAACAGGCACAGCCGAACCCCTCTTCAACGCATCTTTTGGAGACTACATACCCTAGAAGATCATGGCTGAGGGTAACGTATTCACTTATGCTTCACTTAATGCACATGGTTTGAATTCACCGAGTACTAGACACCCGACACTACATGCACTTAAGAAACAAGGTGCTGACGTCCTCTTCCTCCAAGAAACTCATTTTAAACCAAATAAAATCCCTAATTTTGAAAAAACGGCATTTGACCGATGGTATCACTCCACTTCCAACCAAACTGGAGCCAGAGGCGTGTCAATAGCATTTAGAAAACATGTTCACTTCCAACACCGAGAGTCTTGGATAGACCCTCAAGGCAGATTCATACTGATCAAAGGTCTACTGAATGGCACCCTAGTGACACTTGGTAGCCTATATGCCCCGAATAAAAAGCTATTAAAATGGATATTAACCACAATGAATAAAATAGAGAGATTTAGGGAAGGACTAGTGATCATTGGCAGTGACCTTAATGTGGCACTTGAACCACTTTTGGACACGACCAAACAAAAAAGCTCCATTTCCCACCGGGACCTGGCAAGAATTCGTTCACGTTTACAAACCATGCAATTAATTGACTCATGGCGTTATATCAACCCATCGACCCGTGACTACACCTATTTCTCACACCCCCATAAATCCTATCATAGACTAGACTACGTCTTAGTATCAAAGCGCTTGCTGCCATCAACCCGCTCCTCTGTAATAACCCCTAGCATTTTCTCAGACCACTCGGCGGTCCTAACGTCCATTTCCACTTCTGCGCATCGCTCATCATGCAGATCCTGGCAGATAAATGAAACCCTGTTAACCTCCCAAGACACAAAAAAACGCCTAACGGAACGCCTCCAACAATATTTCCAGAACAACCAAAATGAGAATACCTCTATCCAAACCCTATGGGAAGCACATAAGGCCGTGATCAGGGGAGAACTGATATCCATGGCGGCATATGCCAATAAGAGACGGCATACCGAAACACAGCAGCTGTATGATGAGATCGCAGAACTGGAACTATGTCACAAGAAGGCCCAACGCCCGGAGGTTCTCAAAGTCTTGACATCCAAGCGCCAACGCTTGAAAGATTTAATTAACGTAACATCAGCAAGGCAATATAAAAAATGGAAAACCAAACTATATGCCCATGGTGATAAAGCATCCAAATTCATGCTCTCCCTATTACGCAAAAAGCAAGCCCGCACGCAAATACACACGATAAAGAACGCAGAGGGAGTAGACTCTCAGGACCAATCCCACATAGAACGGGCTTTTCTAGATTATTATTCACGCTTGTACAACCTGAGATCTGGGGAATCTGAAGATCTCACGAATTATAGAACCCGAGAAATTGAAAACTTCTTGAGCGACATACACCTCCCAACTTTAACTAACGCTGACCAACATATGCTCCTTCGTCCCTTTACTCTTGATGAACTCCAGTCCACCCTGTCCCGCTGCCCTAAAGGGAAAGCGCCTGGCCCTGATGGTTTCTCGGCCTTGTACTATAAGACCTTCCCATCCCTACTCTTACCGCACCTACTAACATTGTGCAATGCCACACTTGCTGGCCAAGCACTGCCTACTCAAATGCTTGAAGCTAAGATCTCGCTGATACATAAGGAGGGGAAGGACCCAACTCTGTGTAGCAACTACCGGCCTATATCTTTACTGAACGTTGACCTGAAGCTTCTGGCCGGCATGATTGCCCACAGACTGGCGGCGTTCCTACCACAATTGATCTCAGCGAATCAAACAGGCTTTGTAAGAGGCAGAGAGGGGAGAGACAATGCACATAAAGTTTTACACTTAATTCAATATGTAAAAGCACACAAATTACCGTTAGTTCTCCTGGGCACAGACGCGGAGAAAGCGTTTGACAGGGTGGACTGGACTTTCTTGAGACTGACATTACTTAGATTTAATCTCCCGACCGCACTTGTTGCGTCCATTATGACGATGTATCAACGGCCCTCAGCACGCATCAAAATCAATGACTCGTTGACTACACCCTTTACAATTGGGAATGGAACCAGACAGGGGTGCCCGCTCTCCCCCTTACTATTTGTGTTGACAATGGAGCCTCTCCTAATGGCGATACAGGGAAAACAGGAAATAGAGGGCGTCAGAATAGCAGGAGTTCACTATAAAACAGCAGCTTTTGCAGACGACCTCTTAATATTTCTAACAAAACCCATGAGCGGACTCCCAACTCTCATGAATGTGATGGAGAGATAAGGCAACCTGTCGGGCTTCAAAATAAACATGTCAAAATCTGAAGCTCTAGGAATACAGATCAAACCGAACACCCTTAAAAAACTACAAACATTATACCCACTTTCCTGGCCCACACACTACATTACATACCTAGGAGTGAAACTGAACGGAAACTACCGGGACTTATTTAAATTGAATATTCTTCCTCTCTTGACATCCACGACATCTACTATGCGGACCTGGAGAGATACCTATCTCTCATGGATGGGGAGAAAAAATATGTTAAAAAGCTTAATTTTACCTAAATTTAATTATTTATTCCAAATGCTACCCATAGCGATCCCAGTGAGCTTTCTCTCTAAAATTAATACACTATTCACTAATTACATGTGGCAAAGCAAGAGACCCCGAATATCTTTACGCACTTTGACCCTCCCTAAGCATCTGGGCGGGATGGGAGCCCCTGACATTAAATTATATTATAAAGCAGCGCAAATCACCCGCCTTGTTGACATTCTGAGACAAAACAAAGAGAAACACTGGGTGAATATTGAGGAATCGTTGGCACCTTGCAGCCTTAGATCTCTATTCCTTATACACTCCAACTTGAAAAAACACACACCTCTCCAAAATCTGCATACCAGAGCTACTTTACAGATATGGCGTACCCATGTGAAATACTTATCACCACCCCTCTCGCCCCTAATTAATCTTAATGACATACTGGCCCACCTAGAGACTGCACACAACACTGTCCCGGGACCAAGCCGACACCTCTATGCCTATTCCATTGACCAACTATTACAGGACGGCACTATTCTACCTTATACAGACCTAATAACACTACCTGGACTCTCCAACTTGAATCACTTACACTACAAAATAATACACAGTGTCCTCCGCCCACTACTGAGATACTCGGATCTTTCTAGGGAGTTGTGACAAAGCCGAAACAAATTTTTTCTAAAATCTACCAGACTCTACTGGTGACAGAAACTAGCCCCAAAAGAGCATATATTGCGCTTTGGGAGAAAGACTTAGGACGCAAATTTACGGATACACAGGTGAAACACATTTACAGGCACTCACACGGCCCTACTCAATGTGTGAAAGCTCAGGAAACTGCTTAGAAAATCATAACGAGGTGGTATCATACACCGGACCATATCCAGCAATGGGACGCCCATCATTCTACTACATGTTGGAGATGCGATGCACCCGATGCTGACTACTTCCACATATGGTGGAAATGTCCGACTATTGCTCAGTTCTGGAAATGAGTGGAACGACTCATACAGACCATCACGACCAAACCCCTCCGACTTAGCTCGGAAATGGCCTTGCTACACTTCCCAACCTGGCCTGACTGTGCCAATATCTCGCTACTCGCTCAACACATACTAACAGCGGCTAAACTGCTAATTCCTCTGTTTTGGAAATCCTCAGACTTACCTTCTCATTCCCAATTGGAAGAGAAGATACACTCTCTTTACCGTGTGGCCGAAGTAGTGGCCGCAGTAAATAACACGACCCCAAAGTTCCTCACCATCTGGACCCCCTGGCTCATGTATGTTCATTCACACAAACAGGATGATGCTCTCAGACACTAATTGACAAATAATAACATCTAGGGACTGGCTGTGCCTGCCACCCCCCCCCCCCTTCCTGACCCTCCCTCCCTCCCCCCTCTACTCTCACGTCTCTTCATACCTCCTCCCCTCCCCCTGAACTACCCTGATACTCTATTCTACCCTCATTTCTAATCTTCCTATTCTTTCCTCTCCACTCTACTTCTACTTAGAACGCAAAGTTTTATTCTGTTGATATGTTTAATATTTTGAAGAAATGAGCCAATACTCCAAGGGTATGTAAAACCTACTAGATGGGAACCCAATCCAACTGACTTGACTCTGGCCTACCCACGAGGGAGCCACTACTATTCCTACGTCAAGTCTGACAAGAAGAACTTTATTAACAAGCTCGTAGTTCCGAGGTACGCACAATGTTTTTAGTTTTTGAAGCTCCTCTATCCCTGATTGGATATCAGCCCGCTATTGGGCCGAAAGGAACATTATACTTACTGTTGGATTGTATTGGGCTTTATTATTGTGTAGATTACCCTGCAAAAAATACTCTGTTACTGTTATATTTTCACAAAATAATTCAATAAAAAGAATTTTGAAAAGAAAAGAAAAGATCAACCTGTACCAGAATGATGGGGAAAAAAAAGTTTGGAGAAGAAAGGGAACGGCACATGATCCAAGGCACACCACATCCTCTGTAAAACATGGTAAGGCAACGTGATGGCATGGGCATGCATGGCTTTCAATGGCACTGGGTCACTTGTGTTTATTGATGACATAACAGCAGACAAGAATAGTCGGATGAATTCTGAAGTGTACCGGGATATACTTTCAGCCCAGATTCAGCCAAATGCTGCAAAGTTGATTGGATGGCGCTTCATAGTACAGATGGACAATGACCCCAAGCATACAGCCAAAGCTACCCAGGAGTTCATGAGTACAAAAAAGTGGAACATTCTGCAATGGCCAAGTCAATCCCCAGATCTTAACCCAATTGAGCATGCATTTCACTTGCTGAAATCCAGACTTAAGACGGAAAGACCCACAAACAAGCAAGACCTGAAGGCTGCGGCTGTAAAGGCCTGGCAAAGCATTAAAGGGAACCAACCACCCCAAATGACCCCCCGGACTATTAATATCGTTCCCTACACCCAGCACATACATGTGCTGCAAGGTTTTTTGCTAAAAAAACAGTTTTTTAAAAGTTAAGATAATGCTTTATAAAGATTATAACGAAGGGACGGGTCGGCGTTACTTAGCTGGGGCTAAAGCCGAGTTCCAGCTGCCAGTCATCCTCCACTCTCCCCTCGCAGCATTGAAGTCCAGCCCTTTCTTGTCGTCACAGCCTGGTGCACGGGATCTCATGCCCGTGCACACGTCATCAGCTACAGCCGGGTCGCGAGCACACGCTCTGACTTCCTGGTGTAATGCACAGCCGAGCGCAGGAAGTCAGAGCGAGTGCTCGCGACCCGGCTGTAGCTGATGACGTGTGCACGGGCATGAGATCCCGTGCACCAGGCTGTGACGACAAGAAAGGGCTGGACTTCAATGCTGCGAGGGGAGAGTGGAGGATGACTGGCAGCTGGAACTCGGCTTTAGCCCCAGCTAAGTAACGCCCACCCGTCCCTTCGTTATAAACTTTTTAAAGCATTATCTTAACTTTTAAAAAACAGTTTTTTTAGCAAAAAACCTTGCAGCACATGTATGTGCTGGGTGTAGGGAACGATATTAATAGTCCGGGGGGTCATTTGGGGTGGTTGGTTCCCTTTAAGAAGGAGGAAACCCAGCGTTTGGTGATGTCCATGGGTTCCAGACTTAAGGCAGTGATTGCCTCCAAAGGATTCGCAACAAAATATTGAAAATAAAAATATTTAGTTTGGGTTATGTTTATTTGTCCAATTACTTTTGACCTCCTAAAATGTGGAGTGTTTGTAAAGAAATGTGTACAATTCCTACATTTTCTATCAGATATTTTTGTTCAACCCTTCAAATTAAACGTTACAATCTGCACTTGAATTCTGTTGTAGAGGTTTCATTTCAAATCCAATGTGGTGGCATGCCCAACTCGCGAAAATTGTGTCACTGTCCAAATATTTCTGGCCCTAACTGTAGCTCCGCATAGCAGCATGTTCCGACACAGACAAGTTAAAAAGACGACCTTTAGGAATCTTACAGCCTAGCACCAAATCAATCGCACTCCCGATGAGGCAGAAAAAAACTGGACTTGGGCTCAGCAAAAACATCCTGAAAATCAGATAGAAACTCCAGAATCTCCAAGGGCGGAGAGGAAATAGACATCAAAGAAATGTCATCATGTACACCTTGACAACTCCAGCTTGTTACGGACATAGACTTCCAATCCAACACAGGATTATGGACCTGCAACTACGGAAAGCCCAGCACCACCGCATCATGCAGATTATGCAAAACCAGAAATCAACAATCCTCCTTGTGAGCTGGTGCCAATGCGCATTGTCAACTGCGTAAAAAAAAGGGGTTTATTTTGAGCCAAAGGCGTCACCACAGTAAAAACACAACCTATTCTGGTGTCTAAATCCTTGTCGTTCAGTATGAGATAGAATCCTATCACACTGCATCGGCTCAGGAATCTGCTCTGAGGATAACAATCCCGAGCAGACAGTTCTGCATTCCCGCAGAGGCTGATCAATCTGAATGGCCAGAGACATGGAATCGTTGAAACCCGCAGGCGTGGGAAACCATAACATCCTTAACAGTGTCAGAAAGACCCTTTCTCAAAAGCGCCGCCAAGGCATCATCATTGCATTTAGTCAGCACTGACCATTTTCTGAATGTCTGACAATACAATTCCGCCGCCTCCTGACCCTGAGACAGGGCCAACAGGGTCTTTTCAGCTTGATCCACAGAGTTGGGTTCATCATAAAGTAAACCCAAGGCCTGAAAAAAGGAGCCCACATTAAGTAAAACTGGATCCCCAGAAGCGAGAGAAAATGCTCAATCCTGCGGTTCACCATGCAGCAGGGAGATAACTATTTTAAAGGGAACCTGTCACCTGGATCTAAGCCCCTACACTATCACTACTTGTCCCTGCACCTTCCTAGCTGCTCCCTATCTATCCCTCTCTGAGCTAAATCCGCCCTATAAAACAGCAGAAAAGTAACCTATAACTTACAGAAGTCCCTGAGGCTGGGGACTGAAAAGGCGGCACCAGGCTCCATTCTGCCCATCCTCGATGCAGCAGCACACGCCCGCTGGGCGGCGTTATTCTTTCTTCTTTGCCACTTCCTCCATTTGGAATCTCCCACCCGCTTTACACTGTAAGGTATCGGTTAGGATTGGCACGACAGAAGGCAGTGACTCAGGTATTTACTCACACAGCACACAGTTTAATGGCACAGATCAGGTATTCACAGACCTCCAGGTTCCGGGGTGCAGCCGAGTACAACCTCATACAATCCCAACAGCTGATATAGAAGCTCTGTACCTTCCCCCGGGTAGGCTGTGGTAGGTCAGCACACAACCTTTCTCTCCTCACCGTCCGCTCATTAGCCTCATGAACGTCCACTCTGAGAGAGCTCACAGGCTGTGTTAAATCTTCACACAGCTCTCTACACAGCAGCTCCTGCTGCTGTCCTGACACACTCCATCCCCTCCCCACAGCCCATGGCAGCTCATATCATCTCCTATTCACCCGCACACCTGGGCGTCAGTGCTTTCTTTTTTTTAAACCATTAGTTTTTTATTGAATTTAACATATAACAAGTCAGAGTGCTTACTGGAAATGCGAGGCGACACAGGCAATTTAGGCGCCAGCTGAGTCCAGCACCCCGGTAAATATTATAACAAATACAAATAATAAACAAACAGGGGGGGACAAGGAAAGAGGGGTAGGGAAGGGAGAAAGTAAACTGTACAGGGCTGCGAGATTACTTAGTGGAATAAGCATATAGAATAGTGTTAACTGAATATCAAGTAGGACTTGTCACTGAGTTATATGGCAAGCAGATCCAAGGATCCCATCACTTTAGGATTTTAGCTTTGCTCGAGAGATTGTGAGCTAATGATACCTCATGTTGGAGGTGTAAGTTAAGTCTCGCCAAGAGTTCCCCTTGTGTAGGCTCCACAGGAGAACGCCAATGTTTAGCCAGACAAAGACGGGCGGCTATTAAAACATTAGTAAAAGTGGGTCGTATAACATAAGGAACGTCTGATAAGTCCACACCCAGGAGAGCCATCTGAGGAGTTAAAACATTTGAAAGGCTAGTGAGCCGAGTCAGGAGGGACTCAACATCCAGCCAGTAATTCTTCAGAACAGGGCATGACCACCAGATATGAGAGGTATTACCTGGGCCACCACAACCTCTCCAGCAGAGTCCAGGACCAGGCGAAGGGTGGGGATCATACCTGGCCAATCTTTCGGGGGTGAAATACCAGTCAAAGTGCAACTTCTTCGCCTGTTCTTGATGATTGATGCAGGAGGAGAAAAGAGCCGCATGATTAGCAGCCGATTGCCATGAGTCTAATGAGGTAGTAAATGAAAGTCTGGATTCCCACCGTAGCATGTAGGGCAATTTGGACGCTGATCTATAACGAGCCAGAGCCTTATAAAGTACTGAGACTCCATGAGACACGAAAGAGGTTTGTTTAAAAAAAATTTGTAGACTGGTGGTCCAATTGACTGAGATCTACCCTTGGTAACTGTTTGGAACGAATAAAGTGTCTTAACTGAAGATATTGAAAGTATGATGTTTGAGGTAAAGAGAATTTACTTTTAAGAGTGTCAAAGGGTAGTATTTCGTCTCCATCAAGCACCTGGACCAAGAAAGTAGCCCCCCCCCCAACCTCCACTGGGCGAAAGAAAAGGACGGTGAGTCAACTAGGACCTCCACTGCCCGTAAGGAGATATAGCGATATAGGATGCCAAGAACGTCACCTCCAAGACAGGTCCATACTATAAGGCAGGGGCGGACCTACCGTGGTGCAGCTGGTGCAGCTGCACCAGGGCCCCGACCGGCTAGGGGGCCCCTTAAGCCTGCAGGGGGGCCCCCAGCCGCCCCCCATGACCCTGTGCCAGTGTGCCAGAGTAGGGGGGGTTAACCGAGGGAAGCTTACTGCTTCCCCTGGCTGAGCCCGCCCCTCCTTTCATCCGCTGCTGCTCCGGCTCCCACGGGCTCGCTCGATGCAGGTAGGAGCCGACGGCCAACAGCACCCACCCCGGCGGACGATCGATGGCAAACGGTCCTCAACTGCGGCCGATAGCACCCCCAACCAGCTCCCCCCGGTCCTCAGCTGCGGCCGATAGCACCCCCCCGGTCCTCTTCAACGAAAGCTGCACCAGGGACCCCTGGTCGCAAGGTCCGCCACTGCTATAAGGACTGCCTGCATAGATCTCAGCACAGTGGTTGTGGGTCTTCGACGAAGCAGATGAGTTTCTAGTAGAATTCTAGTGGATTGACCAGGGGCAAACCATGTCTCAATTTGTAACCAAAGAGGAATCTCTGAGGATGCCCACCATAATTTAGCAATGTCAAGGGTGATGGCTTTATAATAGGAATGCACGTCAGGAGCTCCCATTCAGCCAGAGAGACGGGGAGGGTAAAGGTCGAGGAGGCTATTCTGTGGGGCCTGTCATGTCAAATACATTTCCCCAATATTGATTGAAAAAGGTTAAGAATTTTGTGAGGAAAGTGGAAAGGAAAGCAACGCATTAAATATAGTATTTTAGGGAGCAGGACCATCTTGGAGACCTGAATTCTTGCAATCCACGATAATTGGGCAGAAGAGTATGATGATGTCAGAGAGTTAATATTTTTCAGAAGTATATCTGAGTAGAGTCGTAATAACCTGTTAGTGTTAATAATAAGAATTCCCAGGTAAACAAAACCACCCATCGCCCAGGTAAAGGGGAATTGTTGCTGCAAAGCTATTTGTATGGTGGGGGGGATATTAACTGGCGAAGATTTTGTTAGATTCAGTTTGTAAAATGAAGCCCTGGAGAAATCCTCCAAAATGGATATTAACATTGGAATTGTGACCTGAACATTAGTGCAAATAAAAATCACGTCATCGGTGTATAGGCCCACTTTATACTCAAAGGAACCCACCTTGATTCCCAAAACCTTCGGGTCCGATCTGACTATGACTGCCAGGGGTTCCATAATCAGTGTAAAAATCAAAGGAGAGAGGGGGCAGCCCTGTCTTGTACCATTTGTGATGATAAATTCTGGGGAAAGAAAGCCAGAGGCTCGGACTGAAGCACTCGGGTCTGAGTATAGTGCCATTATGGAACGTTTGAAACGTCCCTCAATCCGAAGTCCATTAAGGACTTCACTAAGGAACCAGCAGTGCACTTGATCAAATGCCTTCTCCGCATCTAGAGAAAGGAGCGCACCAGGGGCACCCCCTCTCTCCATGACTTCAAGTAAATTTATAATGCGTCTCGTTCCATCCCTGGCTTGTCTGCCTGGAATGAACCCCACCTGGTCAGGACCAATACGTGAGGGGAGAACAGTCATGAGCCGATTAGCCAACAACTTTGCATATAATTTCAGGTCACAATTCAGGAGGGCTATCGGGCGAAAATTCCCGGAGATGTAGTGGGCTTACCCGGCTTGGGAATGATTGATATGATCGCTCGGAGACCCTCTCTTCCCACACGACCCGAGTCTTGCCAATAATTAAATACTCGTAGGAGGTAAGGGGCGAGAATCGGGGCAAACGTGAGATAATATCTATATGTGAAACCGTCGGGTCCCGGAGCGGATTTTTTTTACAAGATTTAATCAATTGAAGGATTTCATCTATAGGGGCGTTAAGAGAGACTATTTGATCTGGTAGTAGGGTCGGGAGGGATGCTCTAAGAACGAGTTAATAAACTCCGAGGAGGGCTGAAGGGTGTCCGGTGAATCTCTCAAATTATATAGTGATTCAGGATATTCTTGGAATTTGTCCGCAATTTTTAAGGGGTGACGAATATGGGAGCCATCAGGGAATAAAAGATGAGAAATTTTAGAAAGAGACTCTTTTTTCCTAATTCTTCGTGCTAGGAGTGTCCCGTATTCGTATCTCGTATTCGTCGTT
Organism: Allobates femoralis; assembly: GCA_033576535.1. Lineage (NCBI taxonomy): Eukaryota > Metazoa > Chordata > Amphibia > Anura > Aromobatidae > Allobates > Allobates femoralis. The sequence goes on from JARQOC010000003.1 coordinate 386,791,773, forward strand.
GGCCGAGACCGGAGGAGGATGCACTCCTGGATCCCGGGAGAAGCGGTTGAGGACCACGGGCTTGAGGAGGGAACGGTGAAAAGAATTATGTATACGTAGAGAAGGGGGCAGCTGTAGTTAGTAGCTCACGTCATTGAGCCTTCGGATAACCTCGAACGGGCCGATGTAACGAGGACCGAGCTTGTAGGAGGGCACCTTGAGGCGGACGTATTTAGACGATAGCCATACCTTGTCTCCTGGCTGGAATGGCTGGGCATCGAGTCTCCTCTTGTCGGCGTGGTCCTTCATACGCTAGGATGCTTTCTCCAGAGCTGCTCGGGTCTCGTTCCAGATGGTGGCGAAGTCGCGAGCCACGGCCTCTGCCGCCGGATTAGGAGTCGCGATATCCAAGGGTGTTGGAATCCTTGGGTGCTGCCCATATACAATAAAAAACGGAGTGTTACATGAGGACTCACCGACATGATTGTTGTAGAAGAACTCCGCCCAGGGCAGTAGGGATGCCCAATCGTCGTGGTGCGTATTGACGAAGTGCCACAGATAGCCAGCCAACACCTGATTTACTCATTCCACCTGTCCATTGGACTGCGGATGGTAGGCCGAAGAAAAGTCCAAGGCAACATCGAGTTTCCTGCAGAGGGAACGCCAGAACCGGGACACGAACTGTACTCCCCTATCGGAAATGATGTTGGAAGGTAAGCCATGTAACCGGAGAACGTGTTGAACGAACAGCTCGGCCAGACGGGGTGCCGAGGGAAGACCAGGCAGAGAAACGAAGTGACCCATTTTGGAAAACCTGTCCACTACGACCCAGATGACGGTGTTACCAGAGGAAGCAGGAAGATCCATGATGAAGTCCATCGCGATGTGTTGCCAGGGTTCCGATGGTATCGGCAGGGGCAGGAGCTGTCCGGTGGGAAGACGCTTGGGGGTCTTGTTGCGGGCACAGGAAGAACAGGCAGAGACGTAAAGTCCGTAACCTCTTGACGCATCCCGGGCCACCAGTAGTGCCGGCCGATCAGCTGTAAGGTCTTTATTAGTCCTGCGTGCCCAGCTAGTAAAGAGGAATGTCCCCAGCGAAGAAACGCGTTCTCGGTTCGGTTCGAGCACCAGCGTTTTACCTGGGGTACCTCCGACAGTCGGAGCGGTGCTACCACAATCACCTTGGATGGATCGATGATGGAACGGGGTTCCTCCTGTTGATCGTCAGTGAGAAAGGACCGGGAGAGAGCATTGGCCTTGATATTCTTATCTGCGGGACGAAAGTGAAGACGGTAGTCAAACCGAGCAAAGTATAAAGACCAACGGCCTTTGCGAGGGTTATGTCTCTGGGCGGACTGGAGATAGGCCAAATTCTTGTGGTCGGTGTAGATGACCACAGGGTGCACTGCTCCCTCCAGGGGGTAACGCCACTCCTCCAAGGCCATCTTGATGGGAAGCAACTCACAGTCACCGATGGAGTAGTTCCGCTTGCAGGGGGAAAAGGCCTTCGAGAAGAAGCCACATGTTACCATGCGCCCACAGGAGGATTTCTGTGTGAAGACGGCCCCAGCTCCCGTGGAGGATGCGTCCACCTCCAGAAAGAATTGCTTCTCTGCAATGGGCCTGTGCAGGGCCGGTGCGGAGGAGAAGGCCCGCTTGCGCGCCAGGAAGGAGTACTCGGCCTCTGGGGGCCACTCATTCACAGAGGTCCCTTTGCGTGTAAGCGCCGTGAGAGGCTTGACCAGATCCGAGAAATGCGGGATGAACTGCCGGTAGTAGTTGGAGAATCCCACGAACCGCTGGACGGCCTTGATCCCGACTGGCCGAGGCCAAGTCATGATGGCCGATACCTTCTCTGGATCCATTTCCAGCCCGGAGTCAGAGATGAGATATCCGAGGAAAGGCAGAGAAGACCGCTCGAAGAGGCATTTTTTGTACTTGGCGTACAAACGGTTCTCTCATAAGCGAAGGAGGACTCGTCGGACGTCTCTTCTGTGTGTGGATAGGTCTGGAGAGAAAACCAAGATGTCATCCAGGTACACCGCTACACATACGTACAGGAGGTCCCGGAAGACGTCGTTCACGAACTCCTGGAAGACGGCTGGTGCGTTGCTCAAGCCAAAGGGCATTACCTGGTACTCGTAGTGACCATCTTGGGTGCTGAAGGCGGTTTTCCACTCGTCACCGGCCCGTATGCGGATGAGGTTATATGCCCCTCGCAGATCCAGCTTGGTGAAAATCCGGGCACCACGGAGCCGATCGAAGAGTTCTGGAATGAGAGGCAGAGGATACTTGTTCCTTACCGTAATAGCGTTTAGACCATGGTAATCCATGCAGGGATGCAAGGATCCATCCTTCTTTTTTACGAAGAAGAACCCGGCTCCAACGGGGAATGTGGACTTCTGGATGAATCCCCAGGCCAAGCTGTCCGTCACGTATTCCGACATGGCCTGGGCCTCAGCAGGGGACAGCGGGTAGACACGTCCTGCAGGAAAAGAAGCACCCGGAACCAAATTGATGGGACAATTGTAAGGCCTGTGTGGGGGTAAGACTTCTGCTTCTCGTTTGTCGAAGACGTCAGCGTAGGCCCAGTAAGCCTCCGGGAGTCCGGGCAAGGACGTAGGTGAGGGAGGCAAATGGACAGGCCGGACCGACAGCAGACAATGGCTATGGCAGGCCGGACCCCAACGCTGCACCTCCCCACTTTGCCAGTCAAAGACTGGCTCATGCATACGCAGCCATGGCAGACTGAGCATGAATGGAGGGGAGAGAGTGGGAAGCACATAAAAGGCTATCCTCTCCGTTTGAAGGGCTCCGATCTGCAACTCCACCTCACAGGTAACGCCCTCAACGGAGTCCTGCAGGGGTCTCCCATCAACGGAGGTGATGGTACGGGGATGCTGCAAAGGATGTACAGGGATGCCGAGGCGGAGAGCCATGTCTCGCTGTATGAAGATACCTGCAGATCCTGAGTCTAAATATGCCAACTCCGACAACCGCCTGTCATCGACGCTCACCTGTATAGACAAAGTCAATGGTTGAGAGGTATTACTCTCACCTAGGATGGCCTCTCTTACCTGTCCTAGGTGGAGGAGTTTTCCGGTCTTCTGGGACATTGCCGACGGAAGTGGTTGGATCCACCGCAATAGAGACACAGCCTTCGGGCGACTCTCCCCTCACGCTCCTGGGGACTCAGCCGAAGGCGATCCACCTCCATGGGCTCATGAGCTGCGGCAGAAGAAGCAGTACCTGGTATCAGCGGCCTCTGGAAAGAGGGTGCCAAGCGAGGTGGTCTTCTCTCCTGGGTCCTCTCCTTGGTACATTCCTATAGACGACGGTCCATCCGGACGGCAAGGGAGATAAATTCGTCCAGGGTGCCGGGAAGGTCTCGTACTGCAAGCTCGTCCTTCAGGTGGCCGGACAACCCTCTCCGGAAGACCCCAATCAGGGGCTCGTCTGACCAGCGAAGCTCCGAGGCCAAAGTACGGAACCGTATGGCGCATTGGCCAACGGACTGAGTACCTTGTTGTAGGTTAAATACTGTAGCGCCTCAGTAGCAGAAGCCGTCTGACCCGGTTCATCTAAGATCTTCCGGAAGGTGTCCAAGAAGGCCCGCAGATTGGATACGATTGGGTCCTCTCTCTCCAGAAGCGGGTTGAACCAGGCCAAGGTTTCGCCCTCCAGGTGTGATGCCAGGAAGGCTACTTTCGCCACGTCCGTGGGGTATTGGTGGGGAAGCAGCCTGTGAACTTCCACCCATCTCTCCATCTCTCCAGCTTTGCAAATCTCACTACTTAGATACTGTGCTTATAATGTGTGTTAGGTATGCTCTGTGAACTTCCACCCATCTCTCCATCTCTCCAGCTTTGCACATCTCACTGCTTAGATACTGTGCTTATAATGTGTGTTAGGTACGCTCTGTGAACTTCCACCCATCTCTCCATCTCTCCAGCTTTGCAAATCTCACTGCTTAGATACTGTGCTTATAATGTGTGTTAGGTACGCTCTGTGAACTTCCACCCATCTCTCCATCTCTACAGCTTTGCAAATCTCACTGCTTAGATCAGGGGTCTCAAACTCAGCTGGGTTGGTGGGCCGCATGTAGAAAAAAATTGATATCGGGGGGCCGCATCGCTTGTAGGACTAAGGGTACCGTTACACATTGCAACATTGCATGCAATTTCACTGGCAATTTGCTGGTTGCAGTGAAATCATGGACACATTGTTCTATTTTGTGGCCGTGTACAAATGGAACAATGTGTCCATGATTTCACTGCAACCAGCAAATTGCCTGTGAAACTGCATGCAATGTTGCGACGTGTAACGGTACCCTTAGTGACATTTTAGCAATACCAGAATTTTTTGCTCAATCTAGTAAAGTACAAATCCTGATCTTCTTGTAGGAATGTTCCTACCCTAATCTCCTTTATGTAGTAATGTCCCCATACTGGTCCCCATTGTATATTAATGTCCCCCAAACTGGTCCCCGTCTTGTAGTAATGTCCCCATCCTGGTGCCCTTTTTAAAGTAATGTTCCTCCCTGGTCCCTACATGTAGTAATGTTCCCATCCTATATTAATGACCCCCATCCTGGTACTCGTCTTGTAGTAATGCCCCCGCCCTGGTCTCCATCTTGTAGTAATGTTCCTCCCTGGTCCATATGTGTAGTAATGCCCCATCCTGGTCCCCATGCTATATTAAAGGGATCCTGTCACCCCCAAAACACCTCTAAACCTATTAAAACCTGTCCCTAGAGCATATTAACACTTTCCCTACACTCCTTTTACCTCCTAAATGCAGCAAGTGACATTGAAAAAAAACGTTTTTATAGTACCTCATTAGTGATGATAATGAGTGACTATGCTATTCATAGTCACTCATCTAGGCTGCCCCTCTTCTCCATATCACGCCAGAATAGGCGTGATCTACATGCCAGATTAAAATTCGCGCCTCCCCGCTGTGCCCTGTGTCGTCCGAGGCTGCAGTGTGGCTGGGTGACGCGATCCGCGTCATTCCCGGCGCCGGGTGACGTATTTACACCGGCGCTGCGCTGTCAGCTTCAAAATGCGCACTGCGCATGCCCATGCGCATGCGCAGTGCGGATCGCGTCACCCAGCCACACTGCAGCCTCGGACGACACAGGGCACAGCGGGGAGGCGCGAATTTGAATCTGGCATGTAGATCACGCCTATTCAGGCGTGATATGGAGAAGAGGGGCAGCCTGGATGAGTGACTATGAATAGCATAGTCACTCATTATCATCACTAATGAGGTACTATAAAAACGTTTTTCTTCAATGTCACTTGCTGCATTTAGGAGGTAAAAGGAGTGTAGGGAAAGTGTTAATATGCTCTAGGGACAGGTTTTAATAGGTCACAGATCATGGGAATCCTCATCTTGCACCTCAGAGATCTGAAACTCTGTGATGCTGCAAATGGCAGTTTTCTGTGTGGGCAATTTTCCATGTGGGCAATTTTCCTGTGGGCAATTTTCCATGTGGGCAATTTTCCGTGTGGGCAATTTTCCATGTGGGCAATTTTCAGTGTGGGCAATTTTCCGTGTGGGCAATTTTCCGTGTGGGCAATTTTCCATGTGGGCAATTTTCCGTGTGGGCAATTTTCCATGTGGGCAATTTTCCGTGTGGGCATTTTTCCGTGTGGGCAATTTTCCGTGTGGGCAATTTTCTTGTGGGCATTTTTCCTGTGGGCAATTTTCCTGTGGGCAATTTTCCTGTGGGCATTTTTCAGGGAACCGAATAATACAGATACTGAGGATTACACCAGGATACAGGACAGGAGAAGTGGTACTGTGCAGTGTATATATACAGAATAATACAGATACTGAGGATTACACCCAGTACAGGACAGGAGAAGTGGCACTGTGCAGTGTATATATACATAATAATACAGATACTGAGGATTACACCCTGTATACAGGACAGAAGAAGTGGTACTGTGCAGTATATATATATACATAATAATACAGATACTGAGTATTAGACTCAGTAGACAGGAGAATTATACCCAGCATACCCAGGAGGCTGTGCTATAGAGATAGCCAAGACTCAGCCAGATCGTAAAGATGGGGAAAGATGAAAGGTGGCGGCAGAAAGTCCAGTGCTGGGCGCAGAGAGGAACAGAATCCATGGAGGCACCAGAAAGAACAGAGCGCAAACTCTGCCCGCAGGAAAACTTTCTGATGCTGCACATTACACACTGCGGGCTCTACACATTACACACTGCGGGCTCTGCACATTACACACTGCGGGCTCTGCACATTACACACTGCGGGCTCTGCACATCACACACTGCGGGCTCTGTGCACATTACACACTGCGGGCTCTGCACATTACACACTGCGGGCTCTGTGCACATCACACACTGCGGGCTCTGTACATTACACACTGCGGGCTCTGCACATTACACACTGCGGGCTCTGCACATTACACACTGCGGGCTCTGCACATTACACACTGCGGGCTCTGCACATTACACACTGCGGGCTCTGTACATTACACACTGCGGGCTCTGCACATTGCACACTGCGGGCTCTGCACATTACACACTGCGGGCTCTGCACATTTCACACTGCGGCTCTGCACATTACACACTGCGGCTCTGCACATTACACACTGCGGGCTCTGCACATTACACACTGCGGGCTCTGCACATTACACACTGCGGGCTCTGCACATTACACACTGCGGGCTCTGTACATTACACACTGCGGGCTCTGCACATTACACACTGCGGGCTCTGCACATTACACACTGCGGGCTCTGCACATTACACACTGCGGGCTCTGCACATTACACACTGCGGGCTCTGTACATTACACACTGCGGGCTCTGCACATTGCACACTGCGTGCTCTGCACATTACACACTGTGGGCTCTATGCACATTACACACTGCGGGCTCTGCACATTACACACTGCGGGCTCTGCACATTACACACTGCGGGCTCTGCACATCACACACTGTGGGCTCTGCACATTACACACTGCGGGCTCTGCACATTACACACTGCGGGCTCTGTACACATTTTGGAGTGCTGCTGTATATCTTGTATACTCAGCACTATACTGTATATACAGGTCCACACTATATATATATACAGTATATAAGCACACTAGTAGAGCATGTAGTGTGGACCTGTATATACTATTTAGTGTTGTGTAAAGACAGACAGACAGACAGATAGACACTCAGACAGACACAGATATGATACTCACACACAGGACCTGTCATGATGTCACATGGAGGGAAGTCATCAGGGGTCACATGATCAGCTGAGGTGGGAGGGCCTGGGTACTGCACCTTTCATCTTGATTGGTGTGAGAGGGTGCCTGCTTTAGGTAAACGGCCCCGCCCCCTTCACGTCCGTGGCCCCGCCCCCTGAATGATGTGCCTGCTCGTCGGCAAATGATTTAATGCGGCCAGAGGCCACACACTTCTGGCCTTACTCCTCTGGCAGTGTGCGGCCATAGGAGCGGGCGGCCCACGCACCACATTAGTGGGCGGCCCATAGGGAAAAGTCACAGGAGGCGGCCGGCGGACCAATCAGAAGCCTCCTGTCACAAGAGGCTTCTGATTGGTCCGCCGGCCGCCTCCTGTGACAGGAGGCTTCTGATTGGTCCGCCGACCGCCTGCTTGCTTGAATGTACAGGCGCGATCATGGCACTTGTTTCAGCGGTACCCGGACGTCACTATAAAGCGGGCACCGCGGCGGCTCCCTTCACAAAGGCCCGGGGCATGTTATTTCTTCAAGGTGCCCCGGGCCGCAGTGGGAAGCCAGGCGGGCCGCTTGCGGCCCGGGGGCCGCGTGTTTGAGACCCCTGGCTTAGATACTGTGCTTATAATGTGTGTTAGGTACGCTCTGTGAACTTCCACCCATCTCTCCATCTCTCCAGCTTTGCAAATCTCACTACTTAGATACTGTGCTTGTAATATCTATATATGTTGATATTTTCTTACCTTTCATGTGTCTGCTTTTTACCATTCCTCATGATCAGTGTTGCATGACCTAGAGTTAGTTCTCCAGCCCCTTCCCATGTTTTATTACCTCTGTGTAACCCCCATCATCTAGTCACTCCATCCACACCCAGCTAGTAATCAACACCTGAAACCTATTCAGCTACAGATATATTCTGAAGCATAAGTCTGATTTAGACTTTAGTCTGATCCATGTATCTTTCAAACTACATCTTTCAAAGTACATTTTCTAAGTACAATACTTAAAAATAGACTAGAAATGGACTGGAAAAGACTGGCAGGTAAAGAAATATAAATCCCCCACAATGTTTCCATTCTAATCTCTACCACCCTTACTACTTCATCTCATATTAACTCCTGCAATCCCTTCCACAAATAAGGAACTAGTCATCAGTCCACCCTTCCTCCCCAGCCATCTGACCTCCTCTTGACTACTATTTCTCCCCATACTGGCTGTATCACCTTGTCCTCGGCTCCACCATCCTGTCCAGGACTGCTAGATCTCATCCCCATCCAAATCTCCCCTGGACTGTAGCTCATACCTTGGTGGCATCCCACCCCGGACTGACCCCTGGATGCCTCACCTGTCCCACGGCTGCTCCATCAGCCAACCCAGCTATCGCCTCTGTCAACCCCGACCGCCTCGACTGACCCCCAACTTCCCCATCTGACCCATCCATCCGACCCCCCACCTTACATCTCATCCCTGGTCATCACCTCATCCCGTGACCGCTCCCCACTGATGACCATTCACCCACTACCACAACTTTCCCCACTCTGCTTCTGACCCCTGCTGCCACACTCACTCCCTGTTCTCCGTATGCAATGTTCCCGCTTCTCCTCACTCTCACTCCCATCCTTCTCCACTTCCTACTACCCCCACTTATCCCCCCTCCCAGCAACAAAATACTGCTCTCACCCTCCATCCTGCCGAACCACCTCACCCACTTCACCGACCTTTTCATTCACTTTCAATCCTCAATCACCAAACAAGCACGCCCGCCTCGCAAGCTCTCATGCTCCCACCTGCTAACCCTCGCCTACTCCTCCTCCTTGCCGGTGACATCTCCCCCAATCCTGGCCCCCCCTGCAACATCCCCACAACAACCTTCATCCCGCGACCCACCGCCAACCCTCGCAACCTCACCACCACTTGCTCTCGCAACCCCACCAACATCAGACCCATTCCCCCAACCCATGCCCCACCTACCGCTCTACCCGGCGGACTCTGGAATGCCCACTCAGTGTGCAACAAACTCCCCAACATCCATGATCTCTTTATCTCCAGGAAACTGTCATTCCTTGGCCTCACCGAGACCTGGCTCACCCCCTCCGACACGGCCTCCCCTGCTGCACTATCCTACGGCGGTCTCAGCCTGTCCCACACCCCCCGTCCCTCTGGCAAACCGGCGGTGGAGTCGGCGTACTGCTGTCCAACTCCTGCACCTTCAGCCCCATCCCCCAGCCCCCATCCGTCACTGTCCCCTCCTTCGAAGCCCACTCAGTCTGAATCTTCTCCCCCTGCAACCTCCAAATAGCCATCATCTACCGCCCCCCCGGACCCACCGCCTCCTTCCTTGACCACTTCACCACCTGGCTACTTCACTTCCTCTCCACTGACATCCCCTCCATCATCATGGGCGACTTCAATATCCCCATTGACACTCCCCGCCCAGCTGCCTCCAACCTTCTTTCCTTGACCACTTCCCTAGGGCTCTCCCAATGGTCCTCCTCTCCCACCCACGAACAAGACCACACACTTGACCTCATCTTTACCCGCCTTTGCTCCCTCTCTAACCTCACAACCTCGGTACTCACACTGTCCGACCACCATCTTTTGACCTTCTCCGCCCTCTACTCCCCTGCCACACTACCCCCTCTCCGCAAACTTGATCACCCTCGCCGAAACCTAAAAGGTCTTGATCTTCCTTTATTCTCTGAATCACTCCTCCCTCTCACCGACCTACCCTGCGCTGACGACATTGACATTGCCACCACCCTATACAACACCACCATAACGAACGCTCTCGACCTAGCCGCCCCCTCACTCTCCATGCTCCACGCATTAACAGGCAACCCTGGCACACCACCCTCACTAAAAACCTGAGACGGGCGTCCAGAGTCGCCGAGAGGAGATGGAAAAAGTCTCACACCCCCGAGCACTTTGCTCTGTTCAAGCAATCCATCACTGACTTCAAGACGGCACTCGCTACCGCCAAGCAAGTGTTCTTCTCATCCCTTATAACCTCTCTGTCCCGCAACCCCAAACAGCTCTTCAAAACTTTCAACTCCTTACTTCGCCCACCTGCTCCTCCCCCTTCTCCCCTCATCTCTGCTGAAGACTTTGCGACCTTTTTCAAGGAGAAGATCGACAAGATCAGAAGCAGCTTCGGTCCACTATCCCCACACCTCCCCTTCCCACCTACACTGCCCTCCTCCTCCATCAGCCACTTCCCCCCCAAAACTGAAGACCAACTCTCCTCCCTCCTGTCAAAATCACACCTCACCACCAGCGCCCACGACCCGCTCCCATCCCACCTCATTCCCAACCACACCTCCATTTTCATCCCAGCCCTCACCCACCTCTTTAACCTTTCACTTAGCACTGGTACCTTCCCCTCGGCCTTCAAACACGCCCTAATCACGCCCATCCTAAAAAAACCCTCACTTGACCCTACCTCTGTCTCTAACTATCGCCCCATATCTCTTCTCCCATTCGCCTCTGAGCTACTTGAACAACACGTCCACTCCGAACTGTCCTCTTACCTCTCCTCGTGCTCCCATTTCGACCGCCTACAGTCCGGCTTCCGACCCCTCCATTCCACCGAAACAGCCCTGACCAAAGTCACCAACGACCTACTGACCGCCAAGAACAAACACCACTACTCCATCCTGCTACTTCTTGACCTGTCTGCCGCCTTCGACACGGTTGACCACTCCCTTCTTCTCCGGATCCTGGAATCCCTTGGCATCACCCACCTTGCCCTCTCCTGGATCTCCTCATACCTAGCGGATCGGACCTTCAGCGTATCCCACTCCCACACCTCCTCCTCACCCTACCCCCTTTCTGTCGGAGTCCCCCAAGGTTCAGTCCTGGGACCCCTACTTTTCTCCATTTACACTCTCGGCCTAGGGCAACTCATCGAGTCCCATGGCCTCCAGTACCACCTCTACGCCGACGACACCCAAATCTACCTGTCCAGCCCTGACATCACCTCCCTACTCTCGAAAATCCCTCAATGCCTTTCCGCCATCTCATCCTTCTTCTCTGCTCGCTTCCTTAAACTCAACATGGACAAAACTGAATTCATAGTCTTCCCCCCAAGAAATTCCACCCCACCTCCCAACCTATCCATCTGCGTCAACGACTGCGCCCTCTCCCCAGTCCCTCAAGCCAAGTGCCTCGGGGTAATCCTTGACTCCTCCCTATCCTTCAAACCCCACATCGAGGCCCTCACCACATCCCTCCGGCTCCAGCTCAAGAACATCTCACGGATCCACTCCTTCCTCACCCACGACACCGCTAAAACACTCATCCATGCTCTTATCTCCCGCCTTGACTACTGCAACCTCCTTCTCAATGGCCTCCCGGCTAACTCCCTCACACCTCTCCAGTCTATCCTCAACTCCGCTGCCCGACTCATCTATATGTCCTCCCGCTACTCCCCTGTCTCCCCCCTCTGCCAAGCCCTTCACTGGCTCCCCGTCTCCAAGAGATCCCAATTCAAAACACTAACCATGGCGTACAAAGCCATACACAACCTGGCTCCACCATACATCTCCGACCTGGTCTCCCGATACCTACCCTCACGCAACCTCCGCTCCTCCCAAGAACTCCTCCTCTGCTCCCCCCTCATCACCTCTTCGCACAACCGAGTCCAGGACTTCTCCCGGGCATCTGCCTTACTCTGGAACTCCCTACCCGAACACGTCAGACACTCTCCTACCCTGAGTAGCTTCAAGTGTCACCTGAAGACTCACTTGTTCCGTCAAGCCTACAACCTGCCATGAGACCCAGGCGAACGCCCCATACCTGACATTCCCCCATCCTACTGTATCCTAACCCACCCCTCATAGACTGTGAGCCCTCGTGGACAGGGTCCCTGCCCCTCCTGTACCTGTACGTCCTGATCGCCTAGATTTAGTGTACTTGTTCTTGTCTCCCTCATCCTCAGGTAAAGCGCCATGGAACCTAATGGCGCTATATAAATAAATAATAATAATAATAAAAATGCAGCTGGCATTGATTGATGAAACCCCTGCACAGTTTCGGATCCCCAGAGTACCTGGTGGGTTTGCAGAGACGAGGTGAAGAGGAGGCGCCTCCCACGACACTGGGATCCAACACAGGTGCAGCAATCGGGACTGGAGGAGACCGCTGCAGAGTCGAGAGACGCTCGTCCACCGATGTCATTTAATCCAGCATCTGGGACTGCATTCCTCCTTGTCAGTCCAGCTCCTGGTGGAGATCTGCGATATGAGTAGTAAAAGTTGGATCAGCCACCTGAAGGGAACCTAGACGGGCCTCAAGGGTCCGCATGAAAGCAACGACCTGTTCCTGGTTCTGGCGGAGGCTAGCAAGCTCCCTCTGGGCATCAAATCTGGAATCAGCGGGGTCCATGGCCAGTGCAAAATCTGTCACGCCCTACGGACGGATCTATCGGGGGACCCACTGGACCGCAAATATGGCGGCTGCTGATACCAGATAGGGAGAGCCAGACCAGAAAATCAGATTCAAAAAGCTTTATTGCAAGGTGCAGCCATATATATGAAAGGCGCCCCTAAGGAAGGCCACGGAACCACAACACCGGGGTACCTCCCAGGAGCCCAAGCATGGATTGACCCCCTAACAGGTATTTTCCCTTGGACAGCTGTGAAGGGGCCGATGAGGCGGACACCCGTGTTGAACCGACCCTAGGGGTACGACAGGGAACAGGCTTAATTGGGGAGAATTCAGCGGGAAGAAGCCGACCAGTGACAGCAGGTAACAGCACAGGAGCCAGGGCACGAAGTACAGAAGAACTGCCAGACCTGACCTAGGACAAAAGGAACACAGGTTAAGTACAGCGAACCAGACTGCAGAGCCCTAACTGAGAGAGACCTGCGGCTGCAACTTCAGTAAGATAGAAGTTTGACCTGTCAAAGTCCTGGAGTGTCTGAGACCTTTTTATCCCCAAAGCCTGTTGGTGATAGGCCGGGAGGAAGGGGCGGGAGTAAGGGTGAGCTGTCTCATAAATGCCTGTAAGCACGCGGGCCCGCCCCCTATGTGTGCCCTGGGAAGGAAGATGAAGGAGGAAGTGCAGCAGGCCTGGGAGCGTGGTCCCAGGTGGCATGTCTGTGGGGACGGGACCTGGACCTCAGGGAGCGACGGTGGATGACCGGAGCGTGGGCCCCCTGCCCCTGGACAGGACGTGAGGAGGTAAGGGAGAGCAGAGGAGAGGAGGCAGGCTGCAGGGCAAGTGCACCGGGCCGTGAGGTGGTGACACCAGATGGGTCTCCTGTAAAAAAAGGATGTCACTCTTGTGCTTCAATAATCTGCGCCATACTAACGCCATACTTAGTGGGGGAATTCAGACCATTCACGTTTACCGAGACACAGGAAATACTCATGTTGGGTCATAAAAAATGCTATAGGCAGGCTTATTCCATATCCAAAACAATATATACATAATAGCCCATACAGAGGGATGTAAAAGGGTAGGTAGAAGGGGAAGCCGGGGAAGGGGAAGGCAGACAACCAAAATTAAACTCTCCAAATGAGAGAGTGAGGGCTAATGCCCAGAGTGGAATTGAGTGTTAAAATTACACTCAGGGGGCAACAAAAATCCCGAAAAAAGGAGAGAGGAAGTTGAGAATAAGAGAAGAAACTACCAAAATGAGGCAGTGAGAGTTGCAGAGTGACAAGTATAAGGGGAAGAAGAGGTTCTTTTGAAAATAGAGAGCAGGAGAGTCAATGGAATACACTGTAGGATGAGGGGGAAGAAACAATATAGGGTAAGTGTTGAAGTCTCAGGAGAATTAGTAATAAGGGGGAGCAAAAAAGTGAGAGAGAGCAGGGGGTAAAAGAGAAAGGGAGTTAAAGAGGGCAAGCACAGAGAGAGGTAGAGGATAGATAAAGTTTCAGGAGTTTAGTCGGAAATAAAATCAGAAAACCAGTTCGGAATAAAGGATGAGATCCATGGGAGGATCCCCCAGACATATATATAACCTCAGGATTACGGCAAATGTTCAAACAGACGACCATTCTCGATCAATCCGGGGACGCTGACAATGGTGGGAGGAGGCCAATCTCTCTGTATCCGGCAGGGGCGATGCTGGCGGACGAGGGGAGTCCAGACCCCATTCAGTTAGGAGAGCAGCTGCAGACTTGGGAGTCAGACAAACGTGGATCTTGTCATCTTTTCTTATGAGAAGCTTTGGGGGATGTCCCCACCGGTACTGGATGTCTTTCTCTCGGAGCAGTCTAGTGTAGGGCTGGAAGGCTCGTCTTAGGGCGAGGGTGCCAGGTGATAAGTCCGGAAACACCTCGATGTGGGTAAACTTAGCAGGGACAAATGCATTTCTCCGTAAGGCTCCCAAAAAATCCTCCTTGGTCTCAAAGAAATGTATTCTTGCTAGAACATCTCTAGGGAGGGAGGGTGCCACAGTTGAGGGTTTAGGGATCCTGTGGATCCTGTCAATCTTAAGATCTTGGGCATTCACATCAGGCAGGATCAATTGCATGAATTCTTGTACATAAGCCCTACGTTCACCAGGCATCAGCTTTTCCTCTATACCCCTCAGCCTGATATTATTCCGGCGGGAACTATCCTCCAAGTCCAGATTTTTGGCCTGGACTTTAATCATGTTGTCTTGGAGATTTCACCAGCTCCGCCATCTTAGTTTCTAACCTGTCAGTTCTGGCTCCTAAATCCTCCACCTCCCCCTTGAGCTCGGACATCATGCCGCGCATATCCCCTGCACCGAGGTTCAGAGGGCAGCCAGCAGCTCCTTCATCCCTGCATGGGTTAGGGGAGCTTCCCTCACCAGTGGGCTAGTTGCATGCTCCACATTCTGGGTATCGCACCTGCTAGAGCGGGGCGGACGTGGGGACGGCGGCACCATCTTAGCTGGAGGCTCTGTATGCTGAGGGGCAGAGGAGAAAAAGTCTGATACCCTCTTTGAGGCTGGTAGGAGCGCGGGCTTAACTCGCCCCATTCACTCACCGGAGGCTGAGGGAGCGGAGGAGTCAGATGGAGGCAAGAAGCGGTGCTGATGTTCTGTATAAAAGCTGTTTTAAGCCTGGGGGAACCGGAGCTCCAGGATTATGCGGCCATCGCCTCAGGCAGTCAGGCCACGCCCCCCAGTGCTTTCAATCAGCACTCAGCTCCAGTAGCAGCTCACCCTGTGTGTGCTGCTACCGAGCAGAAGATACAATCTCCCATATGCTGTGTCCTGGTCAGGGGACACATCGAGGTCGCATCACCACAACATGATAGGTGTAAAGCAGGCAGGAGAGTCCAAATGGAGGAGGCGGCGATGAAGAAAGAATAACGCCGCCCAGCGGGGCGTGTGCTGCTGCATCAAGGAGGGGCAGAATGGAGCTTGGTGCCGCCTTTTCAGTCCCCAGCCTCAGCGACTTCAGTAAGTTATAAGTTATTTTTCTGCTGTTTTATAGGGCGGATTTAGCTCAGAGAGGGATACATAGAGAGCAGCTAGGAAGGTGTAGGGACAGGTAGTGATAGTGTAAGGGCTTAGATCCAGATGACAGGTTCCCTTTAACCTGCTGAACTGAATCACCAGAGGACCGAGGTCTCAGAGCAAAAAATAATTTACAACTATTTTTGAAACTCAAAAGTTTGGACCTGTCACCAAAAATCAAATCCGGAGTAGGAATTTTTGGTTTCAAAGCTGGAGTCTGAACAATATAATCAGAAATTCCCTGTACCCTTGCAGCAAGCTGGTCTAAACGAGAAGCTAGTTCCTGGACACTCATACTGGAACCAGACTCCACAGTAATTCAAAGAAAAAGAGGGAAGAAAGAAAAAAAAAAAACAACAGCCTCAACACTTCTCTTCCCTTCTTCTGAGATGCATGTAACTTGATTCTAACTCTTTTGGCCACTTGTACTGTTATGATCCGATGACTTAGGAGTAACATAAAGATTCCACAGAAGTCATTGGTAACTATACTGACTGCGACACCTTACTCAATATCGCAACTAGAAGTAGGCGTGAGATGTAACTAACCATGCCCTAGACACCTCAACACGGCCAGAGAACTAGCTATCCCTAGAGATGAAAATAGGAAGAGCTATCTTGCCTCAGAGCAGAACCACAAAAGAGCAGCAAGCCCCCCACAGATATTAAAAGGGAAACAGGAGAGGAAAAGACACACACAGGCAGAATATAGAGTTCAGCAAAAGAGGCCACACTAGCTAGATAGTAAAGATAGGATAGATTACTATTGCGGTCAGTATTAAAATACTATCAAAAAATCTCCAACAGCAGATAGTGTCAAAAATTACCCTCAGTCCACTAAGACTCGCCGCCCTCTATATCTGCAGACCTTCTGTGAATCAAAGAATAAACAAGTACCAATACCAACAATACTGGAAATAGCAGATAACAGTGAATAGGAAAAGAGGGAGTCTTTAACAGCGATACAACCAAATTCATCAGTATTTTATGTCCAAAAAAGTTTATTTAGATAACAAACAACAAACACAAGGTGCATCACACAGTATTTAAAAACATTTAAAAGGCAGGAGTTGTCTCATAAACGACCACTTAACAATAATATATTAAGGGGTACCCCTCTGCTGTTCAGAGCTTACTGGATAAATCCATCACAATGTATATGACCATAAACACCTATAGGCACTTTTTCAGCCCTTGATCTGGGCTTACAAATTCCTCCTATACAATTGATACAGATATGCACACAATAGAGTAAAAGTTGATTAGACAAAGCATGCATATATTCTTGTGCTGATGAAAAATAAACCTATGCAATGCATTTTATAGGATACAGAAGCCCTGTTAAATAGGTGGGTATTATGTTTTTAAAAGACAAGCAAGCATATTCATATATCAGAACAAAAATTATAAGATCAGATTAATTGGTTAACCCGTCCTAATAAGACTTCTTATTCAAATCATTTAAATCACTCAAATCATATGATTTGATAAATCAAGTATTTGATGATAAGATTAAGACCCACCATAGATCTCTGCAGGATGTGTTGTTCACCCCCTGAAGGATCCTGGGATAACCTCCCAACCAATGTAAAGCTATTCAGTTAGCCTAATATAAGACCATGTCATAAGGGAAATGCTGCCCCATTTGCCAAGGAGGCTTTTTAGTTAATATATATGAAGTAGCGTAAAGGTGTATGATACCAGTTAAGATTGGGTTTACCGGAATTAGATCATAGTCATGACAGCCTGACAGCTTCATCAGGGGAAAGTGACAGCTTACCATGTGTGCCGCTTAATATAGCGTAGTCCGCCATTTCCCAACCATATTTTTTCCTCACGTGTGTGTAGGAGGGCCAGATGTCCAGTCCATCCCCTATCATCATTAGGCGCTACTGCGCATGCGCCGGTATACCAATGCGCATGTCCGGAACCAAAGTAATGGCCGCTTCCCATAGGGGAGACTTTTAGACAGTGAGGGCTCACTGCGCAGACGTAAGTCTCATACTGCGCATGTCTAGAACCCAAAAGGTAGTGGTTCCCTTTAGCAGACACCTACAATTATGCCTCCATATTTACAAGTGATAAGGTGATTGGAGTATCATCACAAATATGCTGTGCCCATTATAAGGACTATCAGCATATTTTGAGTGATATATGTACTCCAAAATCCAATACAAAATACATATTTAATCACTCCAGTGGGAGCCAGGCATTGGTTACCCTCAGAGTCACAATAATTTTATGGGGGGAGGTACTAATTATAAGGATCACAAATAATAGGAAAACCATAAATGATGGTTCTCTCACATGAACCTGCTGAGGTGGGGGACCCAGAGGTCAGTACAGACAGTGAAAGGTATTTTAGGAGCCACATTATATATCGGCGCATATAGTACAACCATAAGGTGGATTTAAAACACTTTGTTACGGAGGTCGCCATCGATTAGATAGGTGATATCCCCTATTTAGAGCCGATATAGTATCCCTTTCCCTTCAAACCATATGTACATATAATCAGAAAGCCAAAAACCATCTTTCTTTATGGAACCACTCTGGATTCGCCACCTACATATTTAGGTTGAAGGAGAAAGAAGACGGCGAGCAAAGAGGAATAGTCTATCAGTCTGTCAAAAAACAGCTGTAATAAGGGGTTAAAGAACCCATGTTGATATTTATTCCAATATTGCTCCTGCCGTCGATTCAACAAGAAAAGATTAGATTCTGCTTATGTCAGTCTAGCGATCCCTAGTTATGATTATGAGAGATTAGCGGTGACTTCCTATCTTTATATAACAAGATAACAGTGAATTGCAATTTCTGTCCAGGAAGAAAACTTCCTAACTGAGAGCAGGTAAACAAATATGCAGACTAAATTTCAAACCCACCACACAGAACAAGACAAACTGAAAACCGATCCACAAGCACACAACATGTGCACCACAAAGTAACAAAAAACATTCACTTAGCTTGCAAGGATTTTAGCAGACCAGGAGAAACCAGGAAAACGTGTGGACACCTCCAGGAACATTTACAACTGGCAAGGACTGATCAGCTTCAAAGCACTATATACTCCAATCTGAACCTGACTGCCAAACATCACGATCAGCTGTGGAACTCTCCAACACACAGGCAGCAGCATTACCAGCAACAACCAGCAACAACTATTCGAGGGAGCTCGCAACCATAATTCCTCCTTATTGAATTCACAACAGGTACTGCACCTTGGGCTTGAGGAGGTGGCACTTGGATGGCTTCGGTTTCATGCCGAACTTGGACAGTGCCTCAAAGACGTCCGCCAGGTGCTTCAGGTGGTCTTCATATGTCCTGGACTATGACATCATCGAGGTACAGCAACACAGTTTTAAAGTTCCTATGTCCCAAGCAACACTCCATGAACCTCTGGAACGTCATTGGTGCATTGCAGAGTCCGAACGGCATACAGTTGAACTTGCAGAGGCCCATTGGGGTTGTGAAGGCGGTCTTCTCTTTGTCAGCCTCTGACACGGGAACCTGCCAATTCCCACTGGTGAGATCCAGATTGGAGAAATAGTTAGCGGTTCTCAGTTCAGCTAATGACTCCTCTATCCTGGGTAATGGATAAGCATTAGTGATGAGCGAGTACTAAAATGCTCGGGTGCTCGAAGCTCGGGCCGAGCATCCCGAGATACTCGTGTACTCGGCCCGAGTAACGAGCCCAATGTTATCCTATGGGAGACACGAGTATTTTTATGAAATGACTGCCGGCTCCCTGGAAAAACCCTAAAAATGTCACAAAAGTGTCAGAAGAGTGCTGAAATGACATGGCAACACCATGGGGAAGACCCCTGGAAGCATTTCTCACTCAAAAGTCACAGCTGTGAACAATGTTGTCCGAGTTTCACGCCAATTTTACGGAGTGTCCAGAAAACCTTCCAAAATGACACCAAAATGAATATTTAGGGTGGAAATGTTAAGGGCACATACCCAATAGTGAGATACAGCTGGTGTATGTTACTTTTTGTGATTACATGAAAGATTTTACGTGAAAACATTGTGCGGCACTCCGATGACCCTGACAAGAGACGTCCATGAAGCCCTGTCTAGAAATAATGTGCCCATTTTGAAGAACTGGGTCTATTGTAGTATCTTCCTTTGCCAGGGCAGTCCAAAATTGGGAGGTTCACCAATGCCCCTGGATACAGACATGCAGGATGGCCTGTAAACAAGAACTGGGTGTATTGTAGTATAGCCCTTTGGCCAGGGCAGCCAAAAATTGGGAGGTTCAACAATGACCCATGCTTACAGACTTGTAGTAGGGCCTGTAACCCTCAAGTGGGTGTATTGTAGTATAGCCCTTTGGTCAGGGCAGCCAAAAATTGGGAGGTTCAACAATGACCCATGCTTACAGACATGTAGTAGGGCCTGTAACCCTCAAGTGGGTGTATTGTAGTATAGCCCTTTGGTCAGGGCAGCCAAAAATTGTGAGGTTCAACAATGACCCATGCTTACAGACATGTAGTAGGGCCTGTAACCCTCAAGTGGGTGTATTATAGTATAGCCCTTTGGTCAGGGCAGCCAAAAATTGGGAGGTTCAACAATGACCCATGCTTACAGACATGTAGTAGGGCCTGTAACCCTCAAGTGGGTGTATTGTAGTATAGCCCTTTGGTCAGGGCAGCCAAAAATTTGGAGGTTCAACAATGACCCATGCTTACAGACATGTAGTAGGGCCTGTAACCCTCAAGTGGGTGTATATTAGTATAGCCCTTTGGTGAGGGCAGCCAAAAATTGGGAGGTTCAACAATGACCCATGCTTACAGACTTGTAGTAGGGCCTGTAACCCTCAAGTGGGTGTATTTAGTATAGCCCTTTGGTCAGGGCAGCCAAAAATTGGGAGGTTCAACAATGACCCATGCTTACAGACATGTAGTAGGGCCTGTAACCCTCAAGTGGGTGTATTGTAGTATAGCCCTTTGGTCAGGGCAGCCAAAAATTGGGAGGTTCAACAATGACCCATGCTTACAGACTTGTAGTAGGGCCTGTAACCCTCAAGTGGGTGTATTGTAGTATAGCCCTTTGGTCAGGGCAGCCAAAAATTGGGAGGCTCCTCTTTGTCCCTGGATAGAGACGTGCAGGAGGGCCTGTAACCCTCAAGTGGGTGTATTTTAGTATAGCCCTTTGGTCAGGGCAGCCAAAAATTGGGAGGTTCAACAATGACCCATGCTTACAGACATGTAGTAGGGCCTGTAACCCTCAAGTGAGTGTATTTTAGTATAGCCCTTAGGTCAGGGCAGCCAAAAATTGTGAGGCTCCTCTTTGTCCCTGGATGGAGACGTGCAGGAGGGCCTGTTAAGAAGAACTAGGTGTATTGTAGTGTAGCCCTTTGGTCAGGGCAGCCAAAAATTGGACGGTTCAACAATGACCCATGCATACAGACATGTAGTAGGGGCTGTAACCCTCAAGTGGGTGTATTGTAGTGTAGCCCTTTGGTCAGGGCAGGCCAAAATTGGGAGGTTCAACAATGACCCATGCTTACAGACATGTAGTAGGGCCTGTAACCCTCAAGTGGGTGTATATTAGTATAGTCCTTTGGTGAGGGCAGCCAAAAATTGGGAGGTTCAACAATGACTAGGGATGAGCGAGTCTACTCGCTAGGACTCGTTACTCGGCGATTCTTAAGGGACTCGCTGGACTCGGTAATCGGCGAGTCTTTTAGCGAATACTCGCTCAGTAACGAGTCCAATGCAAGTCAATGGCAATCTTAGTTTTGTCAGAGTTTACTTTATCTCACTCGCTAGACTCGCTAGACTCGCTCTATCACATCGCTATATAGCTTGAATCTCCCCAAACAGCAGCGAGTCTGAGCGAGTCTACGAGTCCGAATCCTAGCGAGTCTGCGATTCCGAGTCCTGTATTCTCTATTCGGGACTCGCGAATCCAGAATCTTTTATGTTACTAGTCAGCATTGCGTGTTAGGTCAGAAAACTTGTGAAGAAGGACAAGCATCTTAGCCAATCATAGTCAGTAATGCCATAGCAGCTTTGGTTGTGTCAGGACTATGATTGGCTGCTGTCCATCGTGATGCCTATGTCATCTATGACAGGCAAGGCAGTATATAAGGCTTGCCCCCGCCATTTTGGGCACATTCCTGAGAAGAGCTGACCTAGTGCAGGGAGACTTGGAGCAGATCTAGGGACAGTTAGGCAGTGTAGGAGTCACATATAACCCAAAAGTTCTTTTCAGAACTAACAGGACGGAGTGTAGGAGTCAAGATTCCTCACACATAACCCAAAAGTTCTTTTCAGAACTACCAGGACGGAGGATTGCTGTACAGGACTGTAAGGAAGGGGAGATAGGAGCAGCCTTACAGTGAATCCAGCACCATCCTCAGAGCTTAGTTCACCCAGCTTTCCGCAGAGCTGTAATCCTAAGCTTTTTCTTATTTTTGGCACTAGTCTACCAAATAATTTTGGTGCCATTTTTCCACAAAACATTTCCTGTGCCAGTGCGTTGCTGTACGGTGTCCTGCCTGCAGCTCGCACGGTACTTGTAAACTTGCACGCAGCCAGCACCGCAGCCTAACAGTGCCTGGTTCTGCGTACTAAACAATTTTTTCCTGTGCCAGTGCGTTGCTGTACGGTGTCCTGCCTGCAGCTCGCACGGTACTTGTAAACTTGCACGCAGCCAGCACCGCAGCCTAACAGTGCCTGGTTCTGCGTACTAAACAATTTTTTCCTGTGCCAGTGCGTTGCTGTACGGTGTCCTGCCTGCAGCTCGCACGGTACTTGTAAACTTGCACGCAACCAGCACCGCAGCCTAAGGCTACCTTCACATTTGCGTTTGTGTCTGCATGCTGATGGCATGCAGACACAAACGCTGTCAAAAGCATGGTCTTTTGATGTGTCCGCAGCGGATAATGTCCGCCTGCGGACACATCACTAGGGAGCCCGGCCAGCCAATCGGCTTTGTCCGGGGGCGGGCCGGGGCGGAGATCAGCGGCGGAGATCTCCGCCCCCCGGCCGCCGGTAAGCTCCGGGACTGTCGGCGGGGAGAACAGCTGATTTGACAGCTGTTTGAATCTTCCCGCGCCGACATCTCCTCTCGGTGTCGGCGCGGGAAGATTCAAACAGCTGTCAAATCAGCTGTTCTCCCCGCCGACATCGCTAGGAGATTACCGCCGGCGGGGAAGAAGACAAGAAGAAGGGAAGAAGAAGAGAAGAAGCAGAGGCTGAGCTGATCTCCCGGTGGCCGTCGGTGAGCTCCTGTGACATCACCGGCGGCCACCGGGAGATTTTTCAATGGGTCCGCAGCGTTTTCCTGCGCTGTCAAGCGCAGAACACTGCGGACCCATTGAAGACAATGCAGGTTTTGTGCGCTTGGGGACGCTTGCTGATCTTCCAAGGTCCCCGAGCGCCCAAAAAATGCAACATGCTGCGTCCCGGGTGCGGACGCTGGACCCTGAAGAGAGCAGATATCGTCCGCATCCGCACCCGAACGCAGCAAACGCTGCCAAACGCAGGCACTATGCGTTCCTATGTTAAACATAGGAACGCAGTGCGCATGCGTTTGGATGCGTATGGGAACGCAGCATACGCTGCGTTACCATACGCAAATGTGAAGGAGCCCTAACAGTGCCTGGTTCTGCGTACTAAACAATTTTTTCCTGTGCCAGTGCGTTGCTGTACGGTGTCCTGCCTGCAGCTCGGCTCCAAATAAGAGAAAAACCTGCGAGTTTGGACTCGCACACTATCAGAGACACATCAGCGATTTGGAAATAGCATTATTCGTTATTACTCGGTTCCCTATTCATTAACATTGGACTCGCTAGACTCGCAACGAGTAGCGAGTCCTGGGCTCGGACTCGTGCGGGTCTAGCGATTCCGAGTAATTTAGGACTCGCTCATCCCTAACAATGACCCATGCTTACAGACATGTATTAGGGCCTGTAACCCTCAAGTGGGTGTATTGTAGTATAGCCCTTTGGTCAGGGCAGCCAAAAATTGGGAGGTTCAACAATGACCCATGCTTACAGACTTGTAGTAGGGCCTGTAACCCTCAAGTGGGTGTATTGTAGTATAGCCCTTTGGTCAGGGCAGCCAAAAATTGGGAGGTTCAACAATGACCCATGCTTACAGACATGTAGTAGGGCCTGTAACCCTCAAATGGGTGTATTTTAGTATAGCCCTTAGGTCAGGGCAGCCAAAAATTGTGAGGCTCCTCTTTGTCCCTGGATGGAGACGTGCAGGAGGGCCTGTTAAGAAGAACTGGGTGTATTGTAGTGTAGCCCTTTGGTCAGGGCAGCCAAAAATTGTGAGGCTCCTCTTTGTCCCTGGATGGAGACGTGCAGGAGGGCCTGTAAAGAAGAACTGGGTGTATTCTAGTGTAGCCCTTTGGTCAGGGCAGCCAAAAATTGGGAGGTTCAACAATGACCCATGCATACAGACATGTAGTAGGGCCTGTAACCCTCAAGTGGGTGTATTTTAGTATAGCCCTTTGGTCAGAGCAGCCAAAAATTGTGAGGCTCCTCTTTGTCCCTGGATGAAGACGTGCAGGAGGGCCTGTTAAGAAGAACTGGGTGTATTGTAGTATAGCCCTTAGGTCAGGGCAGCCAAAAATTGTGAGGCTCCTCTTTGTCCCTGGATGGAGACGTGCAGGAGGGCCTGTTAAGAAGAACTGGGTGTATTGTAGTGTAGCCCTTTGGTCAGGGCAGCCAAAAGTTGTGAGGCTCCTCTTTGTCCCTGGATGGAGACGTGCAGGAGGGCCTGTAAAGAAGAACTGGGTGTATTCTAGTGTAGCCCTTTGGTCAGGGCATCCAAAAATTGTGAGGCTCCTCTTTGTCCCTGGATGGAGACGTGCAGGAGGGCCTGTTAAGAAGAACTGGGTGTATTGTAGTGTAGCCCTTTGGTCAGGGCAGCCAAAAATTGTGAGGCTCCTCTTTGTCCCTGGATGGAGACGTGCAGGAGGGCCTGTAAAGAAGAACTGGGTGTATTGTAGTGTAGCCCTTTGGTCAGGGCAGCCAAAAATTGTGAGGCTCCTCTTTGTCCCTGGATGGAGACGTGCAGGAGGGCCTGTAAAGAAGAACTGGGTGTATTCTAATGTAGCCCTTTGGTCAGGGCAGCCAATAATTGGGAGGTTCAACAATGACCCATGCATACAGACATGTAGTAGGGCCTGTAACCCTCAAGTGGGTGTATTTTAGTATAGCCCTTTGGTCAGGGCAGCCAAAAATTGTGAGGCTCCTCTTTGTCCCTGGATGAAGACGTGCAGGAGGGCCTGTTAAGAAGAACTGGGTGTATTGTAGTATAGCCCTTAGGTCAGGGCAGCCAAAAATTGTGAGGCTCCTCTTTGTCCCTGGATGGAGACGTGCAGGAGGGCCTGTTAAGAAGAACTGGGTGTATTGTAGTGTAGCCCTTTGATCAGGGCAGCCAAAAGTTGTGAGGCTCCTCTTTGTCCCTGGATGGAGACGTGCAGGAGGGCCTGTTAAGAAGAACTTGGTGTATTGTAGTGTAGCCCTTTGGTCAGGGCAGCCAAAAATTGTGAGGCTCCTCTTTGTCCCTGGATGGAGACGTGCAGGAGGGCCTGTAAAGAAGAACTGGGTGTATTCTAGTGTAGCCCTTTGGTCAGGGCAGCCAAAAATTGTGAGGCTCCTCTTTGTCCCTGAATGGAGACGTGCAGGAGGGCCTGTTAAGAAGAACTGGGTGTATTGTAGTGTAGCCCTTTTGTCAGGGCAGCCAAAAATTTGGAGGCTCCTCTTTGTCCCTGGATAGAGACGTGTAGGAGTACCTAAAAACATTTTTCCCATTGAAAAGGAGCGGGTCTCCTGTCGTTGTAATGCCCATTCTAACAGAATGGGCTAAAAAATTTACCACTGCGGGTATACCTCAAACAAGAGCCTAACTATTCTAACGCTCATCATGGTGTCACATGAGGAGAAGGAGTAGCAGTCCAGCGATTAGCCAAAGTATGGAAGTGTGTACCCATGGGTGAGTGGAGATACATGTCAAATTCAAATAACAAAATAAAATTCAGTTGTCATTTGCTGGTGGTGTGGTGAAGTCTGGCCCAATCCAACCCTTGTTCATCTTGATCAGAGTGAGCCTGTCCGCATTTTCAGTTGACAGGCGGGTGCGTTTATCAGTGATGATTCCACCTGCTGCACTGAAAACACGCTCTGATAAAACGCTAGCGGCAGGGCAGGCCAGGACTTCCAAGGCGTAGAGAGCCAATTCATGCCACGTGTCGAGCTTGGAGACCCAATAATTGAAAGGCACCGATGAATCTCGCAGTACAGTTGTTCGATCTGCAAGGTACTCCTTCAGCATCTGCCCGAACTTAGCATTTCTGGTGGCACTACCCCGCACCTCAGGGGCTGTGGTACGTGAGGGGCTGAGAAAACTGTCCCACATCGTAAAGACAGTTCCCCTGCCTCTGGCGGATTGGACTTGTGCCCCTCTCGGCCGTACGCCTTGGTTGTCCATCGAATCCTGACCTATGCCGCTAGCGTTTTGTGAGGGGAAGGATTTCACAACTTCCGTGACTATGGCCCTCTGGAACTGCAGCATTTTGGCTGACCTCTCCGCCTCAGGAATGAGAGACATAAAGTTCTCCTTGTAGCGTGGGTCTAAGAGTGTTGCCAACCAGTACTGATTGTCGGCCAAGATGTTCTGAACGCGAGGGTCACGAGACAGGCAGCTTACCATAAAGTCAGCCATGTGCGCCAGACTCTTAACAGCCATCACATCAGTATCCAGACCAACACGATGACTGAACATGCTGTCTCTCCTCCTCCTCCTCCTCCTCATCTCCCCTGTCCTCTGGCCAGCCACGCTGAGTCGAGGGTATGACTGGTGTGCATGTCATATCCCCAATTTGGCCTGAGAGTTGCTCCATGTCTTCATCCTCCTCCTCCTCCTCCTCGTCATAGTCCTCCACTACACGTTGTGATGACATGAGGCTGGGCTGTGTGTTTTCACCCACACCCACTACAGTTTCTTGCTCTAAGTCATCGCGCTCTGCCTGCAATGCATCCTCTTTTATTTTCAGCAGAGACCGTTTTAGAAGGCAGAGTAGTGGTATGGTGACGCTAAT
Organism: Allobates femoralis; assembly: GCA_033576535.1. NCBI lineage: Eukaryota > Metazoa > Chordata > Amphibia > Anura > Aromobatidae > Allobates > Allobates femoralis. The sequence goes on from JARQOC010000003.1 coordinate 386,818,491, forward strand.
AATGGCGTCATCACCGCTCACCATCTTGGTGGAGTCCTCAAAGTTTTGGAGGACGGTGCATAGGTCCGACATCCATCTCCACTCCTCAGGTGTTATGTGTGGAGTTTGACCCATTTCCTGACGGCTTAGGTGATGCAGGTAGTCCACAACTGCCCTCTTCTGCTCACATATCCTGACCAACATGTGCAGCGTTGAATTCCAACACCAGTCTGTGGGCCGGAAGACGCAAACGGCGCTGAAAGCTTGCAAGGCCGGCTGAAGCAGCAGGTGACTTGCGAAAATGTGCAGACAGACGCCGAACTTTTACCAACAGGTCAGACACCTCCGGGTATGACTTCACAAACCTCTGAACCACCAGGTTGAGCACATGGGCCACGCATGGAACATGCGTCAGCTGCCCTCGCCTCAAAGCTGCCACCAGGTTCCGGCCATTGTCACACACGACCTTTCTTGGCTTTAGGTTCAGAGGTGTGAGCCAGTGATCTGCCTGCTGTTTCAGAGCTGTCCACACCTCTTCTGCATTGTGGGGTTTGTCACCTATGCAGACTAGCTTCAGCACAGCCTGTTGCCGCTTTGCAGAGGCAGTGCTGCAGTGCTTCCAGCTTGGGACTGGTGTGGAGGGTACAGTGGATGAGGATGCGCAGGTGGAGGAGGAGGAGGCTGAAGAGCATGACATTCCGGAGCTGTAGAGTGTCGGTGAAACCATGACAGAGGTAGGGCCTGCTATCCTTGGTGTGGGAAGGACGTGTTCCGTCCCTCGGTCAGACTGGGTCCCAGCCTCCACAATATTAATCCAGTGTGCCGTCAAGGAGATGTAGCGGCCTTGCCCACAAGCACTTGTCCACGTGTCAGTGGTTAGGTGGACTTTGGCTGAAACAGCATTCTTCAGGGCACGTGTGATGCTGTTGGACACGTGGTTATGCAATGCGGGGACGGCACATCTGGAGAAATAGTGTCGGCTGGGGACCGAGTAACGTGGGACAGCAACCGCCATCAGGTCGCGGAATGCGTCCGTCTCCACCAGACGGAAAGGCAACATTTCTAGCGCTGTGAGTCGCGAAATGTGAGCATTGAGGACTGTGGCATGTGGGGCATTGGCAGCGTATTTGCGCCTGCGTTCAAATGTTTGCTGAATGGATAATTGAACGCTGCGCTGGGACAAGGACGTGCTTGATGGTGGCGTAATTTGTGCTTCAGCAACTTCAGGTGTAGGACCGGAGGCTTGTTCGCGGACAGCATGGACAGGGGATTGGCTTGCATGCACAACAGCCGAAGACGTAGCAGTGACATCAGCACGCACCGCTCCTCGACTCTGTTGTACTTCCCACAAAGTCGGGTGCTTGGCTGACATGTGCCTGATCATGCTGGTGGTGGTCAGGCTGCTAGTTTTCGTACCCCTGCTGATAGTGGCATGGCAGGTGTGGCAAATGGCCTTTTTAGAGTCTTCTGGAGCCAACTTAAAAAACTCCCAGACTCGGGAAGACCGAACATTTGCACAGGCACCTTGAGTCGTGTTGTTGTTCCGGGGAACGGTTGCCTGCCTTCGGCCTGCGGACGCACCCCTGCTTCGTACTGGCTGTTGTGATGCTACGCCTCCCTCCCCCTGTGCACTGCTGTCCTCGCTCTGCATATCCTCCTGCCATGTAGGGTCACCTACTGGATCATCCACCACGTCGTCTTCCTCTTCCGCACCCTGATCCTCCTCCTGACTTCCTGGCAATTGTGTCTCATCATCGTCCACCCCTTGTTGAGACACTTTGACAACGTTCCGTTCGTCATAACGCGGCTGCTCAAATATTTGGGCATCTGTTCATACCATCTCCTCATGACCCACTTCAAGAGGAGGTGGCGACAGGCCAGATTCTGCGAATGGATACGTGAACAGCTCTTCCGAGTGTCCTAGTGTGGGATCTGTAATGTCCGTGGACGTGTAATCGGCCAGGTGGTAGGAAGGAGGATCAGGTTGGGAAATGTGCGGTGCAGTATCACGGCTACTGACAGTTGACCGTGCGGAAGACAGGGTGTTTGTGGAGGTGCCCATCTGACTTGAAGCATTATGCGCTATCCAAGTAACAACCTGTTGACACTGGTCTTGGTTCAACAGTGGTGTACTGCTGCGGGCCCCAAGAATTTGGGACAGGACGTGCGAGCGAGGAGATGTGGCCCTTTGTTGTTGCGAAATGAGTGCTTGCACACGACCTCGGCCTCTGCCTGCACCACCATCACGTCCACTTCCTTGTTCCTTGCCAACGTCCTTGCCAACGCCTTTGCGCATTTTGCCTGTATAGAGCGACAACTGCCTGGTGACTGTGGAGGTCACAGGAGATTAGGATTTTAGTTCCCTAAGCTGTAGAAACGTATGACGTACAACAGTGTGGTGACTGTTGAGATGACAAGAGTTAGGATTTTTGTTCCCTAACTTGTAGAAACGTATGACGTACAACAGTGTGGTGAGAGTTGAGATGACAAGAGTTAGGATTTTAGTTCCCTAACCTGTAGAAACGTATGACGTACAACAGTGTGGTGACTGTTGAGATGACAAGAGTTAGGATTTTAGTTCCCTAACTTGTAGAAACGTATGACGTACAACAGTGTGGTGACTGTTGAGATGACAATAGTTAGGATTTTAGTTCCCTAACTTGTAGAAACTTATGACGTACAACAGTGTGGTGACTGTTGAGATGACAAGAGTTAGGATTTTAGTTCCCTAACTTGTAGAAACCTATGACGTACAACAGTGTGGTGACAGTTGAGATGACAAGAGTTAGGATTTTAGTTCCCTAACCTGTAGAAACGTATGACGTACAACAGTGTGGTGACTGTTGAGATGACAAGAGTTAGGATTTTAGTTCCCTAACTTGTAGAAACTTATGACGTACAACAGTGTGGTGACTGTTGAGATGACAAGAGTTAGGATTTTAGTTCCCTAACCTGTAGAAACGTATGACGTACAACAGTGTGGTGACTGTTGAGATGACAAGAGTTAGGATTTTAGTTCCCTAACCTGTAGAAACGTATGACGTACAACAGTGTGGTGACTGATGAGATGACAAGAGTTAGGATTTTAGTTCCCTAACTTGTAGAAACGTATGACGTACAACAGTGTGGTGACTGTTGAGATGACAAGAGTTAGGATTTTAGTTCCCTAACCTGTAGAAACGTATGACGTACAACAGTGTGGTGACTGTTGAGATGACAAGAGTTAGGATTTTAGTTCCCTAACTTGTAGAAACTTATGACGTACAACAGTGTGGTGACTGTTGAGATGACAAGAGTTAGGATTTTAGTTCCCTAACTTGTAGAAACCTATGACGTACAACAGTGTGGTGACAGTTGAGATGACAAGAGTTAGGATTTTAGTTCCCTAACCTGTAGAAACGTATGACGTACAACAGTGTGGTGACTGTTGAGATGACAAGAGTTAGGATTTTAGTTCCCTAACTTGTAGAAACGTATGACGTACAACAGTGTGGTGACTGTTGAGATGACAAGAGTTAGGATTTTAGTTCCCTAACTTGTAGAAACTTATGACGTACAACAGTGTGGTGACTGTTGAGATGACAAGAGTTAGGATTTTAGTTCCCTAACTTGTAGAAACGTATGACGTACAACAGTGTGGTGACTGTTGAGATGACAAGAGTTAGGATTTTAGTTCCCTAACTTGTAGAAACTTATGACGTACAACAGTGTGGTGACAGTTGAGATGACAATAGTTAGGATTTTAGTTCCCTAACTTGTAGAAACTTATGACGTACAACAGTGTGGTGACTGTTGAAATGACAAGAGTTAGGATTTTAGTTCCTAACTTGTAGAAACTATGACGTACAACAGTGTGGTGACATGTTGAGATGACAAGATGTTAGGATTTTAGTTCCCTAACTTGTAGAAACGTATGAGTACAACAGTGTGGTGACTGTTGAAAATGACAAGAGTTAGGATTTTAGTTCCCTAACTTGTAGAAACGTTATGACGTACAACAGTGTGGTGACTGTTGAGATGACAATAGTTAGGATTTTAGTTCCCTAACTTGTAGAAACTTATGAGTACAACAGTGTGGTGACTGTTGAGATGACAAGAGTTAGGATTTTAGTTCCCTAACTTGTAGAAACGTATGACGTACAACAGTGTGGTGACTGTTGAGATGACAAGAGTTAGGATTTTAGTTCCCTAACTTGTAGAAACGTATGACGTACAACAGTGTGGTGACTGTTGAGATGACAATAGTTAGGATTTTAGTTCCCTAACTTGTAGAAACTATGACGTACAACAGTGTGGTGACTGTTGAGATGACAAGAGTTAGGATTTTAGTTCCCTAACTTGTAGAAACTATGACGTACAACAGTGTGGTGACAGTTGAGATGACAAGTAGTTAGGATTTTAGTTCCCTAACCTGTAGAAACTATGACGTACAACAGTGTGGTGACTGTAATGGTGAAAGAGAGGATTTTAGTCCCTAACTTGTATTAAGGTAGTACGTACACTGTCTGGTGACAGTTTTGATGACAAGAGTTAGGATTTTAGTTCCCTAACCTGTATGAAGTAGTACGTACACCTGTTGGTGACTGTAATGGTTTAAAGAGAGGATTTTAGTCCCTAACCTGTATTAAGGTAGTACGTACACCTGTCTGGTGACTGTTTTGATGACAAGAGTTAGGATTTTAGTTCCCTAACCTGTATTAAGGTAGTACGTACACCTGTCTGGTGACTGTAATGGTTTGAAGAGAGGATTTTATCCCTAACCTGTATTAAGGTAGTACGTACACCTGTCTGCTGACTGTTTTGATGACAAGAGTTAGGATTTTAGTTCCCTAACCTGTATTAAGGTAGTACGTACACCTGTCTGGTGACTGTAATGGTTTGAAGAGAGGATTTTAAGTCCCTAACCTGTATTAAGGTAGTACGTACACCTGTCTGGTGACTGTTTTGATGACAAGAGTTAGGATTTTAGTTCCCTAACCTGTATTAAGGAGTCGTACACCTGTCTGGTGACTGTAATTGTTTGAAGAGAGAATTTTAGTCCCTAACCTGTATTAAGGTACTAAGTACAAGAGTGTGGTGACTCTAATGTCACAGAAAAGCTTGGATTCCAATCTGTATCCACCCATGGCACTTATTAAATCACTTCCTAGGGATTAGTACCCTGCACGATAGTGAACTGTTCTGGTCACTGGAAATCTTGGACTCCGATCTGGATCAACCTGCCTATGTCCTCCTAGATTAGTCCTGAGAAGGACTGTTGTGGTCAGCAGCAGTTTGCAGCCCTGATCCAGATCTACCTATGAGGGCCGCAAATCTGTCCCTAATCAGCAGCAGACACTCTCCCTACACTCACTGTCTGGAAGGCTGTGTGCCGAGCACAGCGCGCCGGGACTTATAAAGGCTCGGTGACGCTGTGCAGGCCGGCCAATCACTGCTATACCACAACTAACAGGGCTGTGGCATTGCAGTGGTCTGTCAGCCAATCCCTTCACGTGGGCTGGCTCTCAAAAGAGCGCCAACATGGAGAGATGACGACCACGAGCACAGCACGAGTATCGCGAGATTACTCGGTGCTCGGCGAGTCGCCCGAGTACAGTGATACTCGTGCGAGTAACGAGTAGTGCCGAGCATGTTCGCTCAACACTAATAAGCATCTTTATGTGTAATGTGATTAATCTGCCTATAGTCAATACACATCCTCATTGTACCATCTTTATTCTTTACCAGAACTAGTGGAGCTTCCCAGGGGCTACAACAATCTCTAATAACCCCAGCCTCCTTCATTTCTCGTAACATCTCTTTGGCACATTGGTAGTGGGCCGGCGGTATGGGTCTGTACCTCTCTTTGATGGGTGGATAGTCCCCTGTTACTATGTGGTTCTGCACCCCTTTTGCTTGCCCAAAATCGAACGGGTGTTTGTTGAAGACCTGTTCATACTCCTGGACCACCCGGTATACTCCATGCTTCTGGTGTAAGCCTGGTGAGAACCACCGATGCGCTAGTAAAACAAAAGGAAGAGAATACAAACCGGGATAACGAAAAGGATATATAGCAACTGCTTGGCTACAGTCAGACACCAGGACTGCAGTCTATACCAGCTGGACTATAAGATGGCAAGAGCAGCTCCAGTAGCAAAGTTCCTCCTCAATAGCTTGAAGCAGAGTGTGGATTTTCTATAACTGGCACACTCTGGTTGTACATGGGGCTATTTAAATGTGATGGGGGTGGTCATCATCTGGAAGCACATTAAAAGAAGCTGCTACAGCAAAACTGACTTAAACCTTATACATGCCAAAGTAATGGAAAATGCATTTATTATAATGTCTCACCAGGCACATGAGACTCAGGTCCAAAAGCTGTCACAAGTCTCCGAGGCACTAGAGACCATTGTGACATGAGGTCAGCAGATATAGCAGAAAGGGAGGTTAATTAAAAGTTACAGCTGAAAGCTAGTGGAAAATTCATACCTTAGTAAAAAGATTCTTAACCCCTTCAGCATAAAAGAGCAAGCATATAGTAAAATTGTCAAGTGAGCTCTACAGAAAGCCTGTGATTAATCAAATGCTGAAACCTTCTGACCTTAGGTCCCCCAGAGGTGATAACAGGACACAACAAACTCATGAAACTGATTTGCCAGACTTGCCATTATTTTTTTTACAATCCAGGATACAATTTGGTTTTGGGGTCTCTGTTGTGGTACCTCAGACAATGATATGAGTATTGTGATAGTATATTGTGGTCATGATAAGGACATCTGTCTTGTCCATACACTTGTCCATTAACAATCTTACTGCACAGTGCCCTGCTCTCTTACTTTTTAAGTAATTGCCTAGTTAAAGGCTCTAAGTAGGGATAAGCAAGTACCAAAATATTCGTAATCGCTATACTCGTAACAAGCCCTTTGTAATAATCACGCCATTGTTCTGAATAGCGAGTACAATGCAAGGTAATGTGAAATGCGAGTAATTTTCTGCTGGAGCCTACAAAGGTGTTTGGGGGCCTGAGGAAAAGGCTGAAATGGAAGGTAAAGTGATGAAACAGAATGGGAAATGCCTGAAGAATATGCCTGCAAGAATTTCTGACTCACATATCGTTTTTTGGAATAAGGTTGTCACAGCATTACACCACTTTTACATTTCACAAGAACACCTACCAAACCTCACCTAAATTGCATTTTACAGGCCAAAAAGGTTAAGAAACAGTTTTTCCTGCATAATCACTTTTATACAAGGCTAAATAAAAAATATCCCTTATTTAGTGTATTGTCTTTTTTTTTTTTTACTTTTACAGTTGGGAGCACCCTGACTTATACATTTTGTAGGTTCTTCTGTCAACATCATTTTAGACATTACCCAGCACTTTATAAATCCTGCTAGAAAGTGCCGTTGGTACGTTGACCTGAGGGGCCTCAGATGGCCCTGTAACAAACGTTTTGTAGGGACTCCTGTTACTCATGCATTTGGGCTGCCCCTCACTCATTGAGACTTAGATAGGGGAATTCCATAGCAGTTTACAATGCCAGTTCCAATGTGTGCCCATTGTGGCATTGACCTTTACCCTTTGCCTCCTATTCCTCCATGTCATTTTGTGGCCCTCAATTCAAGTTTTCAGAAGGCCAGCAGGTTCAGGAAGTGGCCCTGTAACATACGTTTGGGAGGGACTGCTCTTACTTATACATTAGGGCAGTCCCTCCCTATTTGAGACTCAGATAGTGGAATAAATCTTCCATAGCAGTTTACAATGTGCCCATTGTGGTGTTGAGTTTTACCCTCCTCTTGCCACACCACCTCCATGTGATTCTGCGGCCCTCAATTCAAATTTTTAGAGGGCCTACAAGTGTCAGGAAACCTGAGTTTGGTGAGGTCTCAGAGGTGGCCCAGTAACATATGTTTTGGAGGGACAGCTCTTACTTGCACATTTAGGCAGTCCCCCCCCCTCACTAAGACTCCTGTCTGTTTGTGATTGGGCACATTTATTTTAATAAAAATTCTGGATAACCCCTTTAACGTGTTTGGCAATGAGAATGAGCTGGGCACAATGTATGAGAAAAACATACTGTGTATAGCCACAAGATCTATCAACCAGTGCACTTGGCAGGATACAGCTAGACTCCATTTTGTAGGGGCAGGCACAGGTGCTAGATACTGATGCAGTCACTCTCAACCAGTCAGTATATGGGGGAGGTGAAAGACAGCATTTACTATGCACACTGATAATGCCTGCATACATACAGCACCATTCACACTGATACATATGGTGCAGAATGTCTGTATGCTACCCACTGATCCAGAACTGGCCACTCGACCAGGTGGGCAGCCCAGTACGATACCTCTGCATCACTAAATGAATGGTGCACCCAGGAGCCCAGCTGCACCCCGCAAACAGTTAAAAAAGTGCAAAACAATTATTTTAAATTTTGACACACCTTTGGTGCCAATATGCTCACTGCACCCCTAGATGAATTCATTGAGGGGTAAAGTTTGCAAAACAGGGTAACTTGTGTGGGTTTTCTGCTATTCTTGCGCCTCAAAGGTTCTGCCATTGTAACATAACACCCCCAAATCATTCCAGCTAAATCTGAAATTCAATATGGGGCTCCTTCTCGTCTGAGCTTTCCACTGTACTTCAAAAGTAGCTTTCAATCATGTAACACATATGTGAGGCGCCCCTGCGGTCTCGTCGCCACTATTAGTTTGCTGCAATCGGGATCAATAAGTCCAGTCACCCACAAACACACCCAACACACCGAGTCCCAGAGCTAGCGGGTGAACCCAGGTAGTGGAACGGGTCAGGCATCTATGGGATGGCGGGTGGAGACAGGTGGTGGATGGGAAGTGAGCAGGAAGAGGTGAGGGAAAGGAAGAGAAGAAAGGGAAGACACCACAGGAAGTAGCTAGTTAGCCGGACGAGGACACGAGAGAGCGAGGACAGAGAGCACACCGACCTGGAGGCCTGAACCACGATGAGGCCTGTCCTGGGTCCTGGGGCTACAGACCGCAGGAAGCAAGAGAGGGTCCTAGGGGCACAGGCAGTGAGCTATCCACCCGCGTGCCCAAATCTGCAGTGAAGGGGAAGGACAGGGCGAGAACCAGGGGTCCGGCCCTGAAAGTGGCAAGGAGGCTCCAAGCTCCAACCACGGAACCAGGGGCCATGAGATCTCAAAGAGCTGTGGCCAACTCCTGACACAGCGCAGAGAAGGCAGCCGTACTAGGGCCAGGGGACCCTGCCGGTCATCCAAGAAGGCCCATGGCTTCTTTATGGGGGCTCTGTGTGCGGAGGCACGTGCAGGAAGGAGGAGAACAGGCAGCTCTGAGAGAGGAAAGCCTGAGAGGAAAGGAACACAAAAGGGAATGAACTGGACGAGCCATCCTGTTTGCCAAGGACTACCTGGGCCGCCACTGTACTTGTGCTGTAACCTGAAGTACCGTATATACTCATGTATAAGCCGAGTTTCTCAGCCCAAAAATTGGGCTGAAAAGTCCCCCCCTCGGCTTATACGCGAGTCATACAGGCCCCCCTCAAAGTTTGGCGCCCCCACCTCACATGATGGCCCCCCCGCATGCAGCGCTGCGCATAAACATTACCAGGATATCAGCTGTCACCCTCCGGTGGCGGATCGCGGCTCCTGGGCTCCGGGCTCCATCTTCCTCTGTGTCTTCCTGCTTGTCACGTGACCGTGACGTCATCGCGACGAGCCCGGTGGCCACAAAGCAGGAAGACACAGAGGAAGATGGAGCCCGGAGCCCAGGAGCCGCGATCCGCCACCGGAGGGTGACAGCTGATATCCTGGTAATGTATATGCGCAGCGCTGCATGCGGGGGGGCCATCATGTGAGGTTGGGGCGCCAAACTATGAGGGGGGCCCTGCTGGGGCCCTGTATACTACCACTGGGGCTGTATATACTACTGGGGCTGCGTGTATACTACCACTGGGGCTGTATATACTACTGGGGCTGCGTGTATACTACCACTGGGGCTGTATATACTACTGGGGCTGTGTGTATACTACCACTGGGGCTGTATATACCACTGGGGCTGTATATACTACTGGGGCTGCGTGTATACTACCACTGGGGCTGTATATACTACTGGGACTGCATGTATACTACCACTGGGGCTGTATATACTACTGGGGCTGCGTGTATACTACCACTGGGGCTGTATATACCACTGGGGCTGTATATACTACTGGGGCTGCGTGTATACTACCACTGGGGCTGTATATACCACTGGGGCTGTATATACTACTGGGACTGCATGTATACTACCACTGGGGCTGTATATACTACTGGGGCTGCGTGTATACTACCACTGGGGCTGTATATACCACTGGGGCTGTATATACTACTGGGGCTGCGTGTATACTACCACTGGGGCTGTATATACTACTGGGGCTGTGTGTATACTACCACTGGGGCTGTATATACCACTGGGGCTGTATATACTACTGGGGCTGCGTGTATACTACCACTGGGGCTGTATATACCACTGGGGCTGCTGCTGTATATACCACTGGGGCTGCTGTATATACCTCTGGGGCTGCTGTATACCACACTGCTGGGGGCTGTATACCTGTGCTGGGGTCCACCCTCGGCTTATACACGAGTCAATAGATTTTCCCAGGTTTTGGGGGCAAAAGTAGGGGGTCGGCTTATACACGGGTCGGCTTATACACGAGTATATACGGTATCTGCCGAGAGAAGCCAAGTAAAATGGATTGAAACTCTGCATCGTGTCAGAATATTTATTTCTCACCTGAGGAGCGGTAGACTGAAACACCTCGCAGGCAGCAGGAGCCTGCCTGAGAGTATTCCTGTCCCTGCCCCGCAGCCAGCTCAGCCCACTGGCTCTCCACCACCTCAATTCCCTTCCACTCTGGATGCCCTGGGGACCTGCTCCTCCCGTGGGGAGCAAAACCATCACAGCTGCAGCGCCATCATCCTCAGAGGTCCTGGACCGCAGCAGCTGCCCCTACCAGCCGCCTTCCATGGGTAGCATCACAACAAACTTTTTTTTATTTTATTTTTCCTTTTCTTTCTACTTGTCCATTTTCACCGTTTTCCTCCCCTTTTTTACTGACCCCCCACCATGGACCACTGACCGGGTCACGCTACCGTGACATCCCACAGCCCCGACGACGTTGAGAAGGCCCGGTTCTGAGAACCCCATGGCCCCCACTGGGGCGAGTCATATGAGGTATCGATGTACGCAAAACAAAATTGCACAACAATTTGTCAAAACACAAAATTTGGGTTAAAGCAACATTTTTGGGGGAAAAATTACATTTTTTTCAATGCTCAATGTTCTAAAATTCTCTGAAGCATAAAAGGGTTCAAGGTGCTAACCACACATCTACATAAGTTAGTTGAGGGTTTAATTTCCAAAATTATACCACTTGTGTTGGGTTTCCATTGTGTAGGCACATCAGGCGCCCTCCCAGTGCGACATAGGATCAGCTAACGATTCCAGACAGTCTTGTGTTTCATAACTCAAATGGCACTCCTTCCCTTCCAAACTTTGCCGTGCGCCCAAACAATGCTTTTCCACCATATATGAGCTAGCAACATACTCAGGAGAAACTGGACAACATATTATATGGTTTCATTGATTTCTATTATTCTTGTGAATATAAAAAATTTGGAGCTCAAAGAACATTTTCATGGAGAAAATGTGATTTATTTTTCTTTTCATGGCTAAACATTATGAAATCCTGTAAAGCACCTGGGGGTTCAAGATTCTCATCACAAATCTAGATAAGTTCCTTGAGGGTCTAGTTTCTAAAGTGCGGTCACTTGTGTGTGTGTGTGAGGGGGGAGGATTCCACTGTTTGGGCAGATCAGGGGCTCTCCAATCGCGACATGGCATCCACTAACGATTCCATCCAATTTTGCGTTTAAATAGTCAAATTGCCTTCCCCTCTGCTACGTGCCCAAACAGTAGTTTTCTACCACAAATGGGGTATTGGCGTACTCACTAGAAATTGCACAACAAATGTTGGGGTCTATTCTCTCCTGTTATCCTTTTGAAAATGCAAAATTTGGGGCTAAAGTACCATTTTTGCGCAAAAAAGTAAAATTTTCATTTTTCCTACCACATTTCTTTCGTTCCCGTGAAACACCCGAAGGGTTTAATAAACTTCTTGAATGTGGTGTTGAGCAGCTAAGGGGTGCAATTTTTAGAATGGTGTCACTTTTGGGTATTTTCTGTGTCAATATTAATTCAAATGTGATGTGGTCCCTAAAAATTGTTTTTTATAAATGTAGTTGGAAAAAGGAAATTGTCACTTCAGGGAGGAAGTACCGTATATACTCGTGTATAAGCCGACCCGTGTATAAGCCGACCCCCCTACTTTTGCCCCCAAAACCTGGGAAAATCTATTGACTCGCGTATAAGCCGAGGGTGGACCCCAGCACAGGTATACAGCCCCCAGCAGTGGTATACAGGCCCCAGCAGTATAATATACAGCAGCCCCCAGTGGTATATACAGCAGCCCCAGTGGTATTGCAGCCCCTATATACAGCAGCCCCAGTGGTATTGCAGCCCTAGTGGTGTATACAGCAGCCCGTATATACAGCAGCCCCAGTGGTATTGCAGCCCCAGTGGTATTGCAGCCCCTATATACAGCAGCCCCAGTGGTATTGCAGCCCCAGTGGTATTGCAGCCCCTATATACAGCAGCCCCAGTGGTATTGCAGCCCCAGTGGTGTATACAGCAGCCCCTATATACAGCAGCCCCAGTGGTATTGCAGCCCCAGTGGTATTGCAGCCCCTGTATACAGCAGCCCCAGTGGTATTGCAGCCCCAGTGGTGTATACAGCAGCCCCAGTGGTATTGCAGCCCCAGTGGTATTGCAGCCCCTATATACAGCAGCCCCAGTGGTATTGCAGCCCCTATATACAGCAGCCCCAGTGGTATTGCAGCCCCAGTGGTGTATACAGCAGCCCCTATATACAGCAGCCCCAGTGGTATTGCAGCCCCAGTGGTATTGCAGCCCCTGTATACAGCAGCCCCAGTGGTATTGCAGCCCCAGTGGTATTGCAGCCCCTATATACAGCAGCCCCAGTGGTATTGCAGCCCCAGTGGTATTGCAGCCCCTATATACAGCAGCCCCAGTGGTATTGCAGCCCCAGTGGTGTATACAGCAGCCCCTATATACAGCAGCCCCAGTGGTATTGCAGTCCCAGTGGTATTGCAGCCCCTGTATACAGCAGCCCCAGTGGTATTGCAGCCCCAGTGGTGTATACAGCAGCCCCAGTGGTATTGCAGCCCCAGTGGTATTGCAGCCCCTATATACAGCAGCCCCAGTGGTATTGCAGCCCCTATATACAGCAGCCCCAGTGGTATTGCAGCCCCAGTGGTGTATACAGCAGCCCCTATATACAGCAGCCCCAGTGGTATTGCAGCCCCAGTGGTATTGCAGCCCCTGTATACAGCAGCCCCAGTGGTATTGCAGCCCCAGTGGTGTATACAGCAGCCCCTATATACAGCAGCCCCAGTGGTATTGCAGCCCCAGTGGTATTGCAGCCCCTATATACAGCAGCCCCAGTGGTAGTATACAGCCCCTGTATACAGCAGCCCCAGTGGTATTGCAGCCCCAGTGGTACTGCAGCCCCTATATACAGCAGCCCCAGTGGTATTGCAGCCCCAGTGGTAGTATACAGCCCCTATATACAGCAGCCCCAGTGGTATTGCAGCCCCAGTGGTAGTATACAGCCCCTGTATACAGCAGCCCCAGTGGTATTGCAGCCCCAGTGGTACTGCAGCCCCTATATACAGCAGCCCCAGTGGTATTGCAGCCCCAGTGGTAGTATACAGCCCCTGTATACAGCAGCCCCAGTGGTATTGCAGCCCCAGTGGTACTGCAGCCCCTATATACAGCAGCCCCAGTGGTATTGCAGCCCCAGTGGTAGTATACAGCCCCTGTATACAGCAGCCCCAGTGGTATTGCAGCCCCAGTGGTACTGCAGCCCCTATATACAGCAGCCCCAGTGGTATTGCAGCCCCAGTGGTAGTATACAGCCCCTGTATACAGCAGCCCCAGTGGTATTGCAGCCCCAGTGGTACTGCAGCCCCTATATACAGCAGCCCCAGTGGTATTGCAGCCCCAGTGGTAGTATACAGCCCCTGTATACAGCAGCCCCAGTGGTATTGCAGCCCCAGTGGTACTGCAGCCCCTATATACAGCAGCCCCAGTGGTATTGCAGCCCCAGTGTAGTATCCAGCAGCCCCGGTAGTAATAAACAGCCCCCCCCCTCCTTATCACGTCCCCCCCAGGCTGCGGCGGCTGTTAAAATAACAAACACTGTATACATCACCTTCCGACGCAGCTCTCCGCTCCTCCGGTCCTGTGCCCTCCGCTCGCCGGCTTCTTCTTCCTTGATGTGCCGACTTCTGTGACCGCGCGCAGGAAATGACGTCATCTCCTGCGCCCGGTCACATGACACCGGCACATCAAGGAAGAAGAAGCCGGCGAGCGGAGGGCACAGGACCGGAGGAGCGGAGAGCTGCGTCGGAAGGTGATGTATACAGTGTTTGTTATTTTAACAGCTGCCGCAGCCTGGGGGGGACGTGATAAGGAGGGGGGGCTGTTTATTACTACCGGGGGAGCCATATTAAGGAGGGGGGCTGTGCAGTGCAATATGCACGGCATCCCCCCGCCGCTGATGGACGGGGGGATGCCGTGCATATTCATTGCACTAATGAGGCGGCCCCACGTGACCGCATGCGGTCACCGCGGCCCCCTCCTGCCTCCTCCAGCCCCCGGTCACAGCCCCCCCCCACACAGCATACCGTATGACCCGTGTATAAGCCGAGGGGGGGACTTTTCAGCCCAATTTTTGGGCTGAAAAACTCGGCTTATACACGAGTATATACGGTAGATAAACTCTAATACCACCTAATAAAGGCATCCCAAAAGTCATAATTGACTCTTTAACAAGCCTTTTAATATGATTTAGAATTTGTGCCAGATCAGATCCCCAAACAGCAGATGCTGTATTTCGGGGTGATTGCCCCTCAGTGCAGTGTGTGGGAATTCTGATCTGGCTGTATGAGAGGCTGAGATGTGGTCTGGGGAACTAACTATTCTCCTCATGGAGAGGAATCTGCCTGCTGGCATAAGGAGACAGATAAGCTGATAAAGGAGAACTATAAAAAGGAGAAATTGCTGATAAACCCTACTAACTTTCTTACTTTTAACTATTCTAACTTCCTAACCAAAAAATTATGCTTCAAAAATTGTTCTGATGTAAAGTAGACATGTGGGAAATGTTATTTATTAACTATTTTGTGTCACATAACTCTCTGGTTTAAAGGAATAACAATTCAAAGTTAGAAAATTGCAACATTTTCAACATTTTTGCCAACTTTCCAATACTTTCACAATTAAATGCATAAAATATTGTCCTAAATTTACCATATACACAAAGTACAATATGTAACAAAAAGCATTCTCAGAATCACTGGAATCCATTGAAGCATTACAGAGTTTTTACATCATAAAATAAACTGGTCAGAATTAAGGTGATAAAGGTAAAAACAGGCTCGGAGGTGAAGCGGTTATAGGTAGCATCAAAAGAGGCAGACACCAATTTTGAGAATAAATTAAGTACTGTTATTTTTGAAGAGTTAAATGACGTTGGGCCACTGGTCTCACACTGCAGACACGAACACGAGGATATCACAAACTAAAGCCAATTCTTTATATTTTTACCCACATGTTTTTTGGACATAAGGGCTTGCAAGAAAGTGTGCAAATTGCCAA
This sequence comes from Allobates femoralis, assembly GCA_033576535.1. Classification (NCBI taxonomy): domain Eukaryota; kingdom Metazoa; phylum Chordata; class Amphibia; order Anura; family Aromobatidae; genus Allobates; species Allobates femoralis. The sequence goes on from JARQOC010000003.1 coordinate 386,834,232, forward strand.
GTTTTACTAAATTGAAAAACAATCTGGCATTTTAAAGGTGTTAAGACTTAAAACTGGGCCAAATGGGTTTTGGGTCTTAAAGGGTTATTCCTTGAATTGCATTATTTTTTTTTTACAAATCACAGTAAATGTATACTTATTGTTAATACACAGACTAAGCCCAATATAAAGCTTCTTGTAACTTTAGGTCTTTTTCAGCTCTATCTGTCAATGTAAATCCATTTCCACATAGCAGAATGGTATTTAGAATTCACCTTTTTCTTCTGTACACTCTCCGCTCCTGAATGGTACTCTACCTGGCCAACTTTATATTCTGCTACAGCAGTATAGCTCACTATGTGGTTTTACCTCATTGTTAGGCCGGTTTCACATCACGATTTCGGAGCTTCCAAGTGTATCCGTTTTGAAACGGATACACTCGGATCCGAATTCACCTAACATGTACCCCAATAGAGATCAGATCGGATCGGATGTGTGCCTTTTGGCATCCGATTTTTGCACCATCCGATGCTGTCTGATTTAGTCACGGACATAAAATCGTAGCCGACCACCGATAAAATGGGAGCCTATGGACATCGGATCTGAGTTCACCTCGAATGCGATGTCGGTTCCGTGAACCCTGTCTCTCCCTGCTCCTGCCTCCTGCCTCTGTTGATGTCACAGAGCCGATCAGCTGACGTGTCATGTGATCGGCTCTGTGACATTACCAGTAGAGGTGAGCGAGTACTAAAATGCTCGGGTGCTCGAAGCTTGGGCCGAGCATCCCAAGATACTCATGTACTCGGCCCGAGCACCGAGCCCAAAGTTATCCTATGGGAGACCCGAGTATTTTTCTGGCATGACCCCGGCAGCATGGAAAAACTCTAAAAATGTCACAAAAGTATCAGAACAGTGCTCAAATGATATGGGAACAGCATGGGGAAGACCCCTGTAAGCATTTCAGACTCCAAGGTCACTGCTGTGAACAATGTTGTCAGACTATTACGCCACTTTTATGGACTGTCAAGAAAACGTTACAAAATGAAACCAAAATGGATTTTCATGGAAAAAATATTAAGGGCTTATACCCACTTGTGAGACAGAGTTGATGTATGTTAGTTTTTTGGATGATATGAAAGATTTTTAAAAACAAAATTGTGTGGCAGTCCCATGCCCCTGGGAAGAGACGTACATGAGGGCCTCTTTAAATAATGTGCCCATTATAAGGAAGTGGGTCTTTTGTAGTATTGCCCTTTGGCAGGGCAACCAAAAATTGGGAGGCACCCCAATGCCCCTGGAAAGAGACGTGCATGAGGGCCTCTTTAAATATTGTGCCCATTTTAAGGAAGTGGGTCTTTTGTAGTATTGCCCTAGGCAGGGAAGCCAAAATTAGTGTGGCACTCTGATGCCCCTGGATAGAGGCGTGCATGAGGGCCTCTTTTAATAATGTGCCCATTATAAGGAAGTGGGTCTTTTGTAGTATTGCCCTAGGCAGGGAAGCCAAAATTAGTGTGGCACTCTGATGCCCCTGGATAGAGGCGTGCATGAGGGCCTCTTTTAATAATGTGCCCATTATAAGGAAGTGGGTCTTTTGTAGTATTGCCCTAGGCAGGGAAGCCAAAATTAGTGTGGCACTCTGATGCCCCTGGATAGAGGCGTGCATGAGGGCCTCTTTTAATAATGTGCCCATTACAAGGAAGTGGGTCTTTTGTAGTATTGCCCTAGGCAGGGAAGCCAAAAATTGGGAAGCATTTCAATGCCCCTGGATGGAGGTGTGCATGAGGGCCTCTTTAAATAATGTGCCCATTATAAGGAAGTGGGTCTTTTGTAGTATTGCCCTAGGCAGGGAAGCCAAAAATTGTGTTGCACTCCCATGCCCCTGGGAAGAGACGTACATGAAGGCCTCTTTAAATAATGTGGCCATTATAAGGAAGTGGGTCTTTTGTAGTATTGCCCTAGGCAGGGAAGCCAAAATTTGGGAGGCACCAAGATGCCCTTAGATAGAGGCGTACATGAGGGCCTCTTTTAATATTGTGCCCATTATAAGGAAGTGGGTCATTTGTAGTATTGTCCTAGGCAGGGCTGCCAAAAGTTGGGAGTCACTTCAATGCCCCTGGATGGAGGCGTGCATGAGGGCCTCTTTAAATAATATGCCCATTTTAAGGAAGTGGATCATTTGTAGTATTGCCCTAGATAGGGCTGCCAAAAATTGTGAGGCACTTCATTGCCCCTGGAAAGAAACATGGAGGAGAGCCTCTAAATATTGTTCCCATTACAAAGGAGCGGGTCTCCTGTACTTATTTAAATTCCGCTATCATTTGGTGGTGGTGTGGTGAAGTCAGGCCCAATCCAACCCTTGTTCATCTTGATCAGAGTCAGCCTGTCAGCATTTTCAGTTGACAGGTGGGTGCGTTTATCTATAATGATTCCACCTGCGGCACTAAAAACACACTCTGAAAAAACGCTAGCGGCAGGGCAGACCAGGATTTCCAAGGCATAGAGAGCCAATTCCTGCCACGTGTCCAGCTTGGATAAACAATAATTATAAGGCACAGAGGAGTCTAGGAGCACTTTAGTACGATCGGCAAGGTACTCCCTCAGCATCCTGGCAAACTTTGCAGTCCTTGTGACACTACCCTGCACCTCAGAGAGTGTTCTCCTACCTCTGCTGGATTGGACTTGGGCCTCTCTCGGCCGGACGCCTTGGTTGTCCACCGAATCGTGACCTCTGCCGCTAGCGTTTTCAGAAGGGAATTTTTTTACTAATTCCGCGACTATGGCCTTCTGGTACTGCTGCATTTTTGTAGACCTCTCCGTCTCGGGAATAAGAGAAATAAAGTTCTCCTTGTAGCATGGGTCTAAAAGTGTCACCAACCAGTAATGAGTGTCCTCCAAGATCTTGATAACGCGGGGGTCACGAGACAGGCAGCGTAACATAAAGTCAGCCATGTGCGCCAGACTGTTAACAGGCAAGACTTCAGGGTCCTCACCAACAGCATGACTGTCCATGCTCGCCTCATCCTCCTCCTCCTCTCCCCTGTCCTCTGGCCATCCACGCTGAACCGACGATCTGACGGTTGTGCATGTATTACCGCCAATTCTGCATGAAAGTAGCTCTATTTCTTCATCCTCCTCCTTCTCGTTATAGTCATCCAATGCACGTTGGAATGAGATGAGGCTGGGCTGTGTGTAATCACCCAGTACGGTTTCTTGCTGCAACTCATCGTGCTCCGCCTGCAATGCATCGTCATTGATTTTAAGCAGAGAGCGTTTTAGAAGACAGAGAAGCGGGATGGTGACGCTAATGATGGCGTCATCACCGTTCACTATCTTGGTGGAGTCCTCAAAGTTTTGGAGGACGGTACATATATCGGACATCCATGTCCACTCCTGTGGTCTTATGTGTGAAGTTTGAACATATACTGACGGCCTAGTTGATGCTGGTACTTAACAACTGCCCTCTTCTGCTCACAAATCCTGACCAACATGTGCAGTGTGGAATTCCAATGCGTGGGGACATCACACACCAGTCTGTGAGCCAGAAGCTGCAAACGCCGCTGAAGGACGGCACTGCCGGCAGAAACAGTAGGTGACTTTCTAAAATGGGCACACAGGCGGCGTACTTTGACGAGCAGATCCGACAGCTCCGGGTAGGATTTCAGAAAGCGTTGAACCACGAGGTTCAGCACATGGGCCACGCATGGAACATGTGTCAGCTCGCCTCGCCTTGGAGCCGCCACAAGGTTCCGGCCATTGTCACACACGACCATGTCTGGCTGTAGGTTCAGCGGTGTGAGCCAGTGATCTGCCTGCTGTTTCAGAGCTGTCCACAACTCTTCAGCATTGTGGGGTTTGTCACCTACGCATATTAGCTTCAGCACAGCCTGTTGCCGCTTAGCCGAGGCAGTGCTGCAGTGCTTCCAGCTTGTGACTGGTGTGGAGGGTGAAGTGGAGGAGGAGGAGGAGGAGGCTGACGAGCATGACGTGCCAGAGCTGTACACTGTGGGTGAAACCCTGACTGAGTTAGGGCCTGCAATCCTTGGTGTCGGAAGGACGTGTTCCGTCCCAAGCTCAGACTGGGTCCCGGCTTCCAGAATATTAACCCAGTGTGCCGTCAGCGAGATGTACCGGCCCTGCCCACACGCACTTGTCCTTGTGTCCATGGTTAGGTCGACTTTGCCTGAAAATACGTTGTTAAGGGCACATATGATGTTTTGTGACACGTGCTTATATAATGTGGGGAAGGCACACCGGTGGCTGGGGACCGAGTAACGTGGGCCAGCCGCCGCCATCAGGTTGCGGAATGCTTCCGTCTCCACCAGCCTAAAAGGCAACATTTCCAGTGCAAGCAGTCGCGGTGTCACCGTCAGACAATGCTCCTGTACTCTGCTGTACATCCCACAAAGTCGAGTGCTTTGCTGCCATGTGCCTGATCATACTGGTGGTGGTCAGGCTGCTAGTTTTGTTGCCCCTGCTGATGCTGGCATGGCAGGTGTTGCAAATGGCCTTTTTGGAATTATCTGCAGACACCTTAAAAAACAGCCAGACTCGGGAAGACCTAACAGTTGTACTGGCAACTTCTGTCGTGTTGTTGTTCTGGGGAACAGTTGCCTGCCTTCTGCCTGCGGACACCATCCTGCTTCTTTCGGCCTGTTGTGATGCTACGCCTAACTCCCCCTGTGCTGTCCTCGCTCTGCATGTCCTCCTGCCAGGTTGTGTCAGTTACTGGATCATCCACCACGTCATCTTCCACTTCCGCACCCTGGTTCTCCTCCTGACTTTCTGGCAATTGTGTCTCATCATCGTCCACCTCTTGTTGAGAGACGTTCCCACCGTTGCCTTCGTGTGACCGTGGCTACTTAAATATTTGTGCATCGGTACATAGGATCTCCTCATGACCCACTTCAACTGGAGCTGGCGAGAGGCCAGAATCTACGAATGGATAAGTGAACAGCTCTTCAGAGTGTCCAAGTGTGGGATCAGTTATGTCCGGGGCCAGGTACTCGGCATGGTGGGAGGAAGGAGGATCAGAGTGTGGAATGTGCGGTCCAGTCTCATAGCTACTGACACTTGACCGTGTGGAAGACAGAGTATTTGTGGCGGTGTCAAACTGACTGGAAGCATTATCCGCTATCCAACTAACAACCTGTTGACACTGGTCTTGGTTTAATAGTGGTGTACTGCTTGCGGTCCCCTAGAAATTGGGACAGGAAGGTCAAGCGAGATGATTTGGGCGTTTTTCGTCGGCGCAATTCGAGCTTGCACACTGCCTCGGCCTCTGCCTGCACCACTATCACATCCAGTTCCTTTTCCCTTGCCACCGGCCTTGCACATTTTCAATGTTGTGCTGACTGTATACAGCTAAATGAAGGCGTCCAAAAATGGTTTTTAGCTGCACACTGAGATTACAGAGTTTACAGCGGTTTAATCCCCGCAGCTGGAACGGTCAAACACAAACGCTGACAAGAATAGCGAGTCTTTTGGCATATCCTAATTTATGCTAAAACCTACTCCAGCTGCACTGAGATGCTAAATGAATGCAGACAAGATTTTGTTTTTAGCACGACATTGAGATTAGAGATTAAGGCCCTGCAGGTGGACTGAAACAGAAAAAAACAGCACTGTTGTGCCACACAACTAAATTTCACCACAATGTGGTTCTATTAAATGAACACTAACCTTTCTAGGTTGTGCACAAATCCGCACAACCAGATTAAGCGTATAGGGAAATAGGGTCCATAAGGTTGATAATCATCAGTCTTCTGTATAGAGAGAAGATATTTTACGCTCCTTGAGTTAGTAAAAATCTCTTCCTTGTCTCCTCAGAGCCGGCTGATCATGTGGTGGACACAGGTGGAGTTTGGATGATGTACTGCCAAGTCCTGTGGACTTGTCCAAGCAGCTCGCTACACCGCGCTCCCCGAAGGGAGAATAAGTACGAATGATAAAAGGAGCGGTGTTAGAATTCGGCGCTAGGTAACACAAGATCAAGCCTTCATAGATTTACCTTAGGTTTATTACACAAAGCTGCAGGGTGCGACCACAATGCGTTTCGACACTCAAATCGGCGTCTTTCTCAAGTGGATGAGGGGCCCCTGTTCAACCCTCTCTTATATATACCTATCACATGATCTTAACTAGTCATTCATTAGCAACATCTGTTACACTCTTTATGCTCTCCTATGTTAGTTGTTATTACTGCAATAGGCTCCAAGCTCTATGTGTGCATTCTAAGTCACAATGTCATATTTTTAAATGACAACATTTCTGAAATTTTTATCAATTTTTATTATTTTTTATTTTATTTTTTTATAATGTGTTTAATCAATATTGTCAGAAATGTTGTCATTTAAAAATATGACATTGTGATTTAGAATGCACACACAGAGCTTGCAGCCTATTGCAGTAATAACAATTAACACGCCGATTTGCGTGTCGAAACGTGTTGTGGTCGCACCCTGCAGGTTTGTGTAATAAACCTAAGGTAAATCCATGAAGGATTGATCTTGTGTTACCTAGCGCTGCATTCTAACACCACTCCTTCTATCATTCCTGCAGGTGGACTGGTCAGACACAAACGCTGACGAGAATAGGGAGTCTTTTGGCGTATCCTAATTTACACTAAAACATACTCCAGCTGCGCTAAGATGCTAACTGAATGCAGACAAGATTAGGTTTTTATCTGGACACTGAGATTAGAGAATAAGGCCCTGCAGGTGGACTGGTCAGACACAAACGCTGCCGAGAATAGCGAGTCTTTTGGCGTATCCTAATTTACGCTAAAACCTACTCCTGCTGCACTAAGATGCTAAATGAATGCAGACAAAAGTAGGTTTTTAGCACGACACTGAGATCAGATATTAAGGCCCTGCAGGTGGACTGGTCAGACACAAATGCTGATGAGAATAGCAAGTCTTTTGGCGTATCCTAATTTACGCTACTACCTACTCTTGCCTATGCAGAGCTAAATTAATCCCTAAAAGCACTGTTTTGGGATGGATGAGCCTGTACACCAGCCCCAGATGTGATGCACGCTGGTATACTGGCATAACGAAGTTTGCTATATACCCTGCCTGCCTGTATAGAGCTCTATTAGTCCTCAGAAGGACTGTTGTGGTAATTAGACTGGCAGCCCTGCGCCTACACTAGCTGAAAGGCCACAAATCTGTCCCTCAATCAGCAGCAGCTCTCCCTACACTCACTGTGGAGCAGAGTGACGAGCACAGCGCGGTCAGGTCTTATAAAGACCTGATGACGCTGTGCGGCCAGCCAATCACTGTAATGCCACAACCAACATGGCTGTGGCATTACAGTGTCTGTCAGCCAATCCCTTCATGCGGGCTGGCTCTGTAAAGAGCGCCTACATGCAGGGAGGTGGACCCCGAGCATACAGTCATATGGAAAAGTTTGGGCACCCCTCGTAATCTTACTCATTTTTATTTGTTTAAAATTGGGTTTTTGCAACAGCTATTTCACTGTGATATATGTAATAACTAATGGACACAGTAATATTTCAGGTTTGAAATGAGGTTTATTGCACTTACCGAAAATGTGAAATATGAATTATTTCAAAATTTGACAGGTGCAAAAGTATGGGCACCTCAACAGAAAAGTGACATTAATATTTAGTCGATCCACCTTTTGCAAAAATAACAGCCTCTAGTCGCTTCCTGTAGCTGTTAATGAGTTCCTGGATCCTGGATGAAGGTATTTTTGATCATTCCTCTTTACAAAACAATTACAGTTCAGTTAAGTTTGATAGTCGCCGGGCATGGACAGACCGCTTCAAAACATCCCACAGATGTTCAATGATATTCAGGTCTGGGGACTGGGATGGCCATTCCAGAACATTGTAATTGTTCCTCTGCATGAATGCCTGAGTAGATTTGGAGCGGTGTTTTGGATCATTGTCTTGCTGAAAGATCCATCCCCGGCGTAACTTCAACTTTGACACTGATTCTTGAACATTATTCTCAAGAATCTGCTGATACTGAGTGGAATCCATGCAACCCTCAACTTTAACAAGATTCCCGGTGCCGTCATTGGCCACACAGCCCCAAAGCATGATGGACCCTCCCCCAAATTTGACAGTGGGTAGCAAGTGTTTTTCTTGGAATGCTGTGTTTTTGTGGCGCCATGCATAAAGCCTTGTTGTATGACCAAACAACTCAATCTTTGTTTTTTCAGTCCACAGGACCTTCTTCCAAAATGAAGCTGGCTTGTCCAAATGTGCTTTTGCGTACCTCAGGCGACTCTGTTTGAGGCATGCATGCAGAAACAGGCTTCTTTCGCATCACTCTCCCATACAGGTTCTCTTTGTGCAGTGTGCGCTTTATTGTTGACCGATGCACAGTGACACCATCTGCAGCAAGATGATGCTGCAGGTCTTTGGAGGTGGTCTGTGGATTGTTCTTGACTGTTCTCACCATTCTTCTTCTTTGCATTTCTGATATTTTTGTTGGCCTGCCACTTCTGGCCTTTACAAGAACTGTCCCTGTGGTCTTCCATTTCCTTACTATGTTCCTCACAGTGGAAACTGACAGGTTATATCTCTGAGACAACTTTTTGTATCCTTCCCCTGAACAACTATGTTGAACAATCTTTTTTTCAGATCATTTGAGAGCTGTTTTGAGGAGCCCATGATGCCACTCCACAGAGAAGAAGCAACTAGGAGAACAACTTGCAAGTGGACACCTGAAATAGCTTTTCTCATGATTGGATACACCGGGCTATGAAGTACAAAGCTCAATGAGGTTATCAACCCAATTTAGTGCTTCAGTAAGTTAGTAAAAAGTAGTTAGGAGTATTCAAATCATGAAAATCAGAAGGGTGCCCATACTTTTGCACCTGTCAAATTTTGAAATAATGCATATTTCACATTTTTGGTTAGTGCAATAAACCTCATTTCAATCCTGAAATATTACTGTGTCCATCAGTTATTACATATATCACACTGAAATAGCTGTTGCAAAAAAAACAATTTTAAACAAAAAAAAAATGGGTAAGATTAAGAGGGGTGCCCAAACTTTTTCATATGACTGTAGCCAGAGTATCGCGAGATTATTCTGTACTCGCCGAGTACCCCGAGTACCGAGATATTCGTGCGAGTACCGAGTAGTGACAAGCATACACGCTCATCCTTAATCACCAGAGGTCCTTCTGCCCTGATGGTGACAGTCATATCCCCGGAGGCGGCGGAAAAGTGATGTATTTTTTTAACACACAGAGGGAAGAGAACAGGGGACAGGATAGGGAATAGAACATGGAAGAGTAGCAGGGGGACAACATAGAATAGCGGGGGGACAGGATAGAGGAGAGGAGGGAAGAAGATGGAGGAGGCAGGAGCAGAGTTCACATACGGATCCTGCATAGACTCGGATACAGATGGCTATTTGCCATCCGATTGCAGGGATCCGTGTGGATCCGTTGCTGTCCGTGGGATCCTGCTTAAACTCGGATCCCCACAGACACAAAATCGTGATGTGAAACCGGCCTTAGCTAGCTTCTAGCAGAGATCAATTTCCTGCACTTCTCATTGCTTGTAATAATGAGAATGGACCTATGTTTGTTGCCTCCTGCTGAGAGATTAGTGATTTGAAACAGTGAATGCTGCTCTATTGATACATACGTAAATAGCAGTGGTGGACACAAACAGAAAATGGCAGAACTCTGCGGAGGGGAAGCGCCATGTGTGCGCAGCCAGCAGAAGCCCCTATCTTTATAATGAGAGCGCACGGTGCTGCGCTTGACTGCGCATGACCGTGCGCTCCCATTCACTCCCATATGTGATTTGTACGCAGGCGGACGCCTGCGCACAAATCATACACTCTCCTCCGCACCAGGGACGCGACATGTTGCATTCCTGGTGCGGAGGAGAGTGTGTGATTTGTGCGCAGGCATACGCCTGCGTACAAATCACATATGGGAGTGAATGGGAGGGCACGGTCATGCACAGTCAAGCGCAGCACCGTGCGCTACCATTATAAAGATAGGGGCTTCTGCTGGCTGCGCACACATGGCGCTTCCCCTCCGCAGCGTTGAACGCCAATGTGAACCCAGCCTAAGGGTATAAGTGATATTGGTAGTGGAAAGTAGAAAAAGACTTTTAATTCAATGACAGTTATTAGGTTAAAATACACTTTAGAGTAATGATACAGACAAGGTTGGATGGCTACATGTACATAACACAAGACATGTATAACAATTTGGATGCAGAAAAAAGGGGTACACAATCTTTCATACTGATCTATGGGCACAATTACATCAGGAACAGGGTGGAATGCTGCTTGTTATGCACAAGTTAAATTTAGTCACAAACTAGAAATCCAGAATTCATCAATCCTTGTGCAACAATAAGACATGCAATATACACCATATGTCACCCCATACATTGCTTCAGATACAGTTTAAGATGGCTCCCCTACTCATGTGGTGTCACCCCCACATGAGCCCACCAAAATTGCACATACCCACGTCATGCACTAGGACCCAACACACAGGAGAGCCGAAAAGGTAAATCCCCTGGTGGTCCTGGGGTCCTGGTTTTAAGGATCTCTAGAGTCCTTGCCAGGAGATTTGCTGCGTTCAGGTACTGCGTTTTTATCACGTTTTTTGGGAACTTGCTATCTACCTTACGGAGACAGCAAAGCAGGTGAGGAGATTGTAGCCACTTCCCTCCATTCAGATATATGCAAATTTGCACTTCTTTAAGGAAGTGGAGACACTACCGCAGCGCATTTAAGCAGCTCCTCAAAGTCATAATCGCTTTCCAACAAGCTTTTAATCTGACTATGGGATCTGTGCCAGATCAGAACCCCAACCAACAGACACTGCGTTTCACGGTACCTGCCCCTCATCAGTGTAGTGTGTGAGTGAGATAAGACAAGGTCTGGGAACTTGCTCTCTACCTTATGGAGACAGCGAAGTAGGTAAGGAGATTGTAGCCACTTCCCTCCTCTCAGATATATGCAAAATTGCACTTCTTTATGGAAGTGGAGAAACTCCATTGCCGCATTTTAGCAGCTCCTCAAAGTGATAATCGCTTTCCAACAAGCTTTTAATACGACTATGGGATTTGCGCCAGATCAGAACCCCAAACAACAGACACTGCGTTTCAAGGTACCTGCCCCTCATCAGTGTAGTGTGTGAGTGAGATAAGACAAGGTCTGGGAACTTGCTCTCTACCTTATGGAGACAGCGAAGTAGGTAAGGAGATTGCAGCCACTTCCCTCCTCTCAGATATATGCAAAATTGCACTTCTTTATGGAAGTGGAGAAACTCCATTGCCGCATTTTAGCAGCTCCTCAAAGTGATAATCGCTTTCCAACAAGCTTTTAATACGACTATGGGATTTGCGCCAGATCAGAACCCCAAAGTACAGACACTGCGTTTCGGGGTACCTGCTCCTAATCAGTGTAGTGGGTGGGATATTCTGATCTGGCTGTGTGAGTGGGCTAAGACAAGATCTGGGAACTTGCTATCTACCTTATGGAGACAACGAAGTAGGTGAGGAGATTGTAGCCACTTCCCTCCTCTCAGATATATGCAAATTTGCACTTCTTTAAGGAAGTGGAGACACTGCCGCAGCGCATTTAAGCAGCTCCTCAAAGTCATAATCGCTTTCCAACAAGCTTTTAATTTGACTATGGGATCTGTGCCAGATCAGAACCCCAAACTACAGACACTGCGTTTCAGAGTATCTGCCCCTCATCAGTGTACTGTGTGGGATATTCTGATCTGGCCGTGTGCGTGGGCAAAGACAAGGTCTGGGAATTTGCTATCTACCTTATAGAAACAGCGAAGTAGGTGAGGAGATAGTAGCCACTTCCCTCCTCTCAGATATATGCAAATTTGCACTTCTTTAAAGAAGTGGAGAAACTCCAGTGCCGCATTTAAGCAGCTCCTCAAAGTCATAATCGCTTTCCAACAAGCTTTTAATACGACTATGGGATTTGTGCCAGATCAGAACCCCAAACTACAGACACTGTGTTTCGGGGGTACCTTCCCCTCATCAGTGTAGTGTGTGAGTGGGCTAAGACAAGGTCTGGGAACTTGCTATCTACCTTATGGATACAGCGAAGTAGGTCAGGAGATTGTAGCCACTTCCCTCCTCTCAGATATATGCAAATTTGAACTTCTTTAAAGAAGTGGAGAAACTCCAGTGCCGCATTTAAGCAGCTCCTCAAAGTCATAATCGCTTTCCAACAAGCTTTTAATATGACTGCGGGATTTGTGCCAGATCAGAACCCCAAACTACAGACACTGCGTTTCGAGGTACGTGCCCCCAATCAGTGTAGTGTGTGAGTGGGCAAAGATAAGGTCTGGGAATTTGCTATCTAACCTTATGGAGACAGCGAAGTAGGTAAGGAGATTGTAGTCACTTCCCTCCTCTCAGATATATGCAAATTTGCACTTCTTCATATAAGTGGAGAAAGTTCAGTGCCACATTTAAGCAGCTCCTCAAAGTCATAATCGCTTTCCAACACGCTTTTAATATGACTATAGGATTTGCACCAGATCAGAACCCCAAACTACAGACACTGCGTTTTGGGGTATGTACTCCTAATCAGTGTAGTGGGTGGGATATTCTGATCTGGCTGTGTGAGTGGGCTAAGACAAGGTCTGGGAACTTGCTATCTACCTTATGGAGACAGCGAAGTAGGTGAGGAGATTGTTGACACTTCCCTCCCCTCAGATATATGCAAATTTGCACTTCTTTAAGGAAGTGGAGAAAGTCCAGTGCCGCATTTAAGCATCTCCTCAAAGTCATAATCGCTTTCCAACAAGCTTTTAATACGACTATGGGATTTGTGCCAGATCAGAACCCCAAACTACAGACACTGCGTTTTGGGGGTACCTGCCCCTCATCAGTGTAGTGTGTGAGTAGGCTAAGAAAAGGTCTGGGAACTTGCTATCTACATTATGGATACAGCGAAGTAGGTGAGGAGATTGTAGCCACTTCCTCCTCTCAGATATATGCAAATTAGCACTTCTTTAAGGAAGTGGAGAAACTCCAGTGCTGCATTTTAGCAGCTCCTCAAAGTCATAATCGTTTTCCAACAAGCTTTTAATACGACTATGGGATTTGCACCAGATCAGAACCCCAATCTGCAGACACTGCGTTTCGGGGTACTTGGCCATCATCAGTGTAGTGTGTGGGATATTCTGATCTGGCTGTGTGAGTGGGCTAACACAAGGTGTGGGAACTTGCTATCTACCTTATGGAGACAGCGAAGTAGGTAAGAAGATTGTAGCCACTTCCCTCCTGTCAGATATATGCAAACTTACACTTCTTTAAGGAAGTGGAGATACTGCAGCAGAGTATTTATGCAGCTCCTTAAAGTAATAATCGCTTTCCAACAAGCTTTTAATACGACTATGGGATTTGTGCCAGATCAGAACCCCAAACTACAGACACCGCGTTTCGGGGTACCTGTCCCTCATCAGTGTAGTGGGTGGAATATTCTGATCTGGCTGTGTGCGTGGGCTAAGACAATGTCTGGGAACTTGCTATCTACTTTATGGAGACAGCGAAGTAGGTGAGGAGATTGTAGCCACTTCCCTCTTCTCAGATATATGCAAATTTGCACTTCTTTAAGAAAGTGGAGAAACTCCAGCACCGCATTTAATCAGCTCCTCAAAGTCATAATCGCTATCCAATAAGCTTTTAATACGACTATGAGATTTGTGCTAGATCAGAACCCCAAACTACAGACACTGCGTTTCAGAGTATCTGCTCCTAATCAGTGTAGTGTGTGGGATATTCTGATCTGGCTGTGTGAGTGGGCTAAGACAAGGTCTGGGAACTTGCTATCTGCCTTAAGCGGCCGTCACACGCTACGATAAATGGCTAGATATCGTTTAAGCGATCTGCGTTTTGATCGCTTAAGCGATATCGTTTTGGCATCGTTGCATGTAATCAAGCGATTTTACTATGTAAAATCGCTTGATCGTGACATCGCAGATTTGAGCTCCGGAGCTCAGATCTAGTGATGAACGATTTAACGATATGCTTCATTGTGGTGTATAACACCACGATGAACGATCACCCAGCGGCAGACATTGCGTTTCGTGGTACCTGCCCCTAATAAGTATAGTGAGTGGGATATTCTGATCTGGCTGTGTGAGTGGGCTAAGACAAGGTCTGGGAACTTGCTATCAACCTTATGGAGACAGCGAAGTAAGTGAGGAGATTGTAACCACTTCCCTCCTCTCAGATATATGCAAATTTGCACATCTTTAACCCCTTCCCGACCCTTGGCCCTACGTTTGGGCCATGAAAACAAAGTCATTCCCGACCCTTGGCCCTAGGGGTGGGCCATGGAATGATCGGGCTCCTGCAGGCCGAGTGAGGGTCTCACTGACCTGTCACTCGGCCTGCAGGTACATGGGGAGTTGTACAACACCCCAGGGGGGGTCGATTTGCCCCCACCCCCACCCCCCGGCTACAGGCGCGGTGATTGGCACTCAAAAGTGAAAGTGAAAATCACCGCGCCTGTCATGCTTTCCTGCCTGCCCCTGCTATCCCTAACCTCCAATCTTCTCCCCTGTCATCCTCCAACTGCCCCCCTGTCCCCCACCTCTCTTTCCTGCCCCCCCTTCATCTTTCTACCCCCCTGCTTCCTGTCCCTGCCGCCGGCTTCCTCTTCCTGCCGCCCGCCTCCTCCTCACTGCCCCCACTTCCTGTAAGTGCCCCCCTTCCCCTGCCTGCCCCCCCTCTTCCCCCTGCCTGCCCCCCCCCGATCACCGGAGCGGCCTCTCCCACTCACCCCTCCGGCGATCGCGCTCCATCCTGCACCGCTGCGTCCCGCTCCTCCTCCTCTTCTCTCCCGCCGCCTCCGGATCTGACAGCTCTGTGCTGGAGCTGTCAGATCATTTTCTACAGCTAGATCCTGAGGATCCAGCTGTAGGAAGTGATCTGACAGATCCAGCACAGTGATCCACAGTGACCATTATGTGATCACTGTGGATCACTGTGCTGGATCTGTCAGATCACTTTCTACAGCTGGATCCTGGGTCAATGCGCCTGGGCTGCCAGATCGCTTTCCGCAGCTCGATCCCCATGCATGGGGATCGAGCTGCGGAAAGCGATCTGGCAGCCCAGGCGCAGTGATGCACATAGTGGGTCACTGCGCCTGGGGTCTCAGATCACTTTCTGCAGCTCAATGACCATGCTGGCGGATCGGGCTCCAGAGTAGCGATCTGAAAGCAAAGGCGATCGAGCGTCGTGGGACCTTCGTTGTGGACTATGTCGGAGACAATTGAACGTCGTGGGACCTTCATTATGGACTACGTCGGAGCAATCGAGTGTTGTGGGACCTTCGTTGTGGACTACGTCGGATCTTTTTATAATAAAGATGGAGTCCGAATTGTGTCTGTGTTTTTTTTTCAAATAAAAAGATTTTTCTCTGTGTGTATTTATTGACTATTTACCATACTAGAGATTCCTAATGGCGGGTCTAACATTGGCCCTATATTATAGTGACTTCCGGGTACCGCTGAAACAAGTGCCATGATCGCGCCTGTACATTCAAGCAAGCAGGCGGCCGGCGGACCAATCAGAAGCCTCCTGTCACAGGAGGCGGCCGGCGGACCAATCAGAAGCCTCTTGTGACAGGAGGCTTCTGATTGGTCCGCCGGCCGCCTCCTGTGACTTTTCCCTATGGGCCACCCACTAATGTGGTGCGTGGGCCGCCCGCTCCTATGTCCACACACTGCCAGAGGAGTAAGGCCAGAAGTGTGTGGCCTCTGGCCGCATTAAATTATTTGCCGACGAGCGGGCACATCATTCAGGGGGCGGGGCCACGGACGTGAAGGGGGCGGGGCCGTTTACCTAAAGGAGGCACCCTCTCACACCAATCAAGATGAAATGTGCAGTACCCAGGCCCTCCCACCTCAGCTGATCATGTGACCCCTGATGACTTCCCTCCATGTGACATCATGACAGGTCCTGTGTGTGAGTATCATATCTGTGTCTGTCTGAGTGTCTATCTGTCTGTCTGTCTGTCTGTCTTTACACAACACTAAATAGTATATACAGGTCCACACTACATGCTCTACTAGTGTGCTTATATACTGTATATATATATAGTGTGGACTGTATATACAGTATAATGCTGAGTATACAAGATATACAGCAGCACTCCAAAATGTGTACAGAGCCCCAAGTGTTTAATGTGCAGAGCCCGCAGTGTGTAATGTGCAGAGCCCGCAGTGTGTGATGTGCAGAGCCCGCAGTGTGTAATGTGCAGAGCCCGCAGTGTGTAATGTGCAGAGCCCGCAGTGTGTAATGTGCAGAGCCCGTAGTGTGTAATGTACAGAGCCCGCAGTGTGTGATGTGCACAGAGCCCGCAGTGTGTAATGTGCACAGATCCCGCAGTGTGTGATGTGCAGAGCCTGCAGTGTGTAATGTGCAGAGCCCGCAGTGTGTAATGTGTAGAGCCCGCAGTGTGTAATGTGCAGCATCAGAAAGTTTTCCTGCGGGCAGAGTTTGCGCTCTGTTCTTCCTGGTCCCTCCATGGATTCTGTTCCTCTCTGCGCCCAGCACTGGACTTTCTGCCGCCATCTTTCATCTTTCCCCATCTTTATGATCTGGCTGAGTCTTGGCTATCTCTATAGCACAGCCTCCTGGGTATGCTGGGTATAATTCTCTTATCTACTGAGTCTAATACTCAGTATCTGTATTATTGTGTATATATATACACTGCACAGTACCACTTCTTCTGTCCTGTATACAGGGTGTTATCCTCAGTATCTGTATTATTCTGTGTGTATACACTGCACAGTACACTTCTCCTGTCCTGTATACAGGGTGTAATCCTCAGTATCTGTATTATTCTTTGTGTATACACTGCACAGTACCACTTCTCCTGTCCTGTATACAGGGTGTAATCCTCAGTATCTGTATTATTCTGTATATATACACTGCACAGTGCCACTTCTCCTGTCCTGTATACTAGGTGTAATCCTCAATATCTGTATTATTCTATATATACACTGCACAGTACCACTTCTCCTGTCCTGTATACTGGGTGTAATCCTCAGTATCTGTATTATTCTGTATATATACACTGCACAGTACCACCTCTCCTGTCCTGTATACAGGGTGTAATCCTCAGTATCTGTATTATTCTGTATATATACACTGCACAGTGCCACTTCTCCTGTCCTGTATACTAGGTGTAATCCTCAATATCTGTATTATTCTATATATACACTGCACAGTACCACTTCTCCTGTCCTGTATACTGGGTGTAATCCTCAGTATCTGTATTATTCTGTATATATACACTGCACAGTACCACTTCTCCTGTCCGCTGGGTGCTGGCAGTTGCCAGGTGCCGCTTTATGCCGGGTGCTGGCAGCTGGCAGCTGCCACCTGGTGCTGGCAGCTGCCGGGTGTTAGCGGCCACTGGGTGCTGCCGGGTGCAGCCTAATGCCGGGTGATGGCAGCTGCCGGATGCCACCAGGTGCCGCCTCCCAGGTGCTGCCGGGTGCCACCTAGTGCTGGCGGCTACCGCTGGGTGCTGCCGGGTGCCACCTTTTGGGTGCTGGCGGCTGCTGGGTGCCACCAAATGCCGGGTGCTGGCAGCTGCCGGATGCTGCCGGCTGCAGGCTGGTGCCGGCAAGTGGGAGACGGGAGCCACAGAGGAAGAAGCGGCCGGGATGAGAAGAGTGGAGTCAGGTAAGGTGCTGTTACAGCCGAAGATAGCAGCCTGGGGAACGTGACCGCTGAAAGTGCCTAGGGCGGCAGGAACTCCAAATATGGCCCTATGTAAGTGTGTGAATGTGTGAGTGTGTGTGTTTGTGTGAATATGTCTGAGGATGTATGTGTGAGTGTGTGTGATTGTGTATGTGAGTGTGTGTATATGTGTGAGTGTGCGAGTGTGTATATGTGTGAGTGTGAGCGCGAGAGAACAAAAAGAACAGAGACCAGGTTGTGGGGACTTCTCTACAAAAAGGCGTTGGGATGGGGGACATTACTACAAGATGACAAGGGAGGGAACATTACTAAAAGATAGGGACATTACTACAAAATGAGGACCAGGATGGGAGACATTAATATAGGATGGGGATCAGGATGGGGCATTACTACACATATGGACCAGGGAGGAACATTACTACAAGATGGAGACCAGGGCGGGGGCATTACTACAAGACGAGTACCAGGATGGGGGTCATTAATATAGGATGGGAACATTACTACATGTAGGGACCAGGGAGGAACATTACTTTAAAAAGGGCACCAGGATGGGGACATTACTACAAGACGGGGACCAGTTTGGGGGACATTAATATACAATGGGGACCAGTATGGGGACATTACTACATAAAGGAGATTAGGGTAGGAACATTCCTACAAGAAGATCAGGATTTGTACTTTACTAGATTGAGCAAAAAATTCTGGTATTGCTAAAATGTCACTAAGGGTACCGTTACACGTTGCAACATTGCATGCAGTTTCACAGGCAATTTGCTGGTTGCAATGAAATCATGGACACATTGTTCCATTTGTACACGGCCACAAAATAGAACAATGTGTCCATGATTTCACTGCAACCAGCAAATTGTCAGTGAAATTGCATGCAATGTTGCGATGTGTAACGGTACCCTTAGTCCTACAAGCGATGCGGCCCCCCGATATCAATTTTTGTCTACATGCGGCCCACCAACCCAGCTGAGTTTGAGACCCCTGATCTAGATGCATAGTGAGCACTTGAACCGACAAGTGGTTCACGAATTGATCCATAAAAATAAAAAAGTACTTTTTTTTTCCACAAAAAAATTATTTTTTCATTTTTACGGATCAATTTGTGAAGCACCTGGGGGTTCAAAGTGCTCACTATGCATCTAGATACATTCCTTGGGGGGTCTAGTTTCCAAAATGGGGTCACTTGTGGGGGAGCTCTAATGTTTAGTCACACAGCGGCTCTCCATACGCAACATGGAGTCCGCTAATAATTCCAATTGTTAGCGGACACCATGTCGAGTATGGAGAGCCCCTGTGTGCCTAAACATTGGAGCTCCCCCACAAGTGACCCCATTTTGGAAACTACACCCCCCCAAGGAACGTATCTAGATGCATAGTGAGCACTTGAACCCCCAAGTGCTTCACAAATTGATCCGTAAATATGAAAACGTGACATGGTGTCCGCTAACAATTTGAATGGAAAATCAGCTCAAATTGTTAGCGGACACAATGTCACGTTTGGAGAGCCCCTGTGTGCCTAAACATTGGAGCTCCCCTACAAGTGACCCCATTTTGGAAACTAGACCCCCCAGGGAACTTATTTAGATGGGTGGTGAGCATTTTGAATGCCCCAGTGCTTCACAAATTTATCTGTAAAAATGAAAAAAGAAAATGTTTGTGGAAATAAAAGTACTTTTTCATTTTTACGGATGAATTTGTGAAGCACCTGGGGGTTCAAAATGCTCACCACCCATCTAGATAAGTTCCCTGGGAGCTCTAGTTTCCAAAATGGGGTCACTTGTTGGGGAGCTTCAATGTTTAGGCACACAGGGGCTCTCCAAACGCGACATGGTGTCCGCTAACAATTTGAATGGAAAATCAGCTCAAATTGTTAGCGGACACCATGTCGCATTTGGAGAGCCCCTGTGTGCCTAAACATTGGAGCTCCCCTACAAGTGACCCCATTTTGGAAACTAGACCCCCCAGGGAACTTATCTAGATGGGTTGTGGGCATACTGAACCCCCAGGTGCTTCACAAATTAATGAAAAAAAAATATTTTGTCGAAAAAAGTACTTTTTCATTTTTACGGATGAATTTGTGAAGCACCTGGGGGTTCAAAATGCTCATCACCCATCTAGATAAGTTCCCTGGGAGCTCTAGTTTCCAAAATAGGGTCACTTGTTGGGGAGCTTCAATGTTTAGGCACACAGGGGCTCTCCAAACGCGACATGGTGTCCGCTAACTATTTGAATGGAAAATCAGCTCAAATTGTTAGCGGACACCATGTCGCGTTTGGAGAGCCCCTGTGTGCCTAAACATTGGAGCTCCCCCACAAGTGACCCCATTTTGGAAACTAGACCCCCCAGGGAACATATCTAGATGGGTACTGAGCATATTGAACCCCCAGGTGCTTTACAAATTGATCTGTGAAAATGAAATAGTACTTTTTTTTTCACAAAAATTTTCTTTTAGCCTAAATGTTTTCGTTTTCACATGGCAACAGCATAAAATTCATCCTAAAATTTGTTGGGCAATTTCTCCTGAGTACACCGATACCTCATATGTGG
Source organism: Allobates femoralis (assembly GCA_033576535.1). Taxonomy (NCBI): domain Eukaryota; kingdom Metazoa; phylum Chordata; class Amphibia; order Anura; family Aromobatidae; genus Allobates; species Allobates femoralis. The sequence goes on from JARQOC010000003.1 coordinate 386,854,468, forward strand.
TCATAAACCACTGTTTGGGCGCACGGCAGGGGTCAGAAGGGAAGGAGCGCAATTTCACTTTTTGAATGTAAAATTAGCTCCAAAATTCAAATTGCGCTCCTTCACTTCTGAGCCCTGCCGTGCGCCCAAACAGTGGTTTATGACCACATATGAGGTATCGATGTACCCGGGAGAATTTTCACAACACATTTTAAGATCCATTTTATCCTGTTGCCCATGTGAAAATGAAAGAATTGAGGCTAAAAGAACATTTTTGATAAAAAAATTAAAATATCCATTTTTTGTTTCCACTTTGCTTTAGTTCCTGCAGTTTTTGGAATAGTGTCACTTTTGGGTGTTTTCTGTCATGTACACCCCTCAAAGGGACTTCAAATGTGATGTGGTCACTAAAAAAAATGGTTTTGTAAATTTTGGTTGAAAAATGAAAAATTGCTCTTGAACTTTGAACCCTTATAACGTCCTAACAAAAAAAATTTTTTTTTCCAAAATTGTGCTGATGTGAAGTAGACATGTGGAAAATATTATTTAATAACTTTTTTCTGTCACATATCTCTCTTGTTTATCAGAAAAAAAAAAAAAAAATGTGAAAATTGTGAAATTTTCAAACTTTTTGCCATATTTTTGATTTATTCACAAATAAACGCAAAAATTATCGACTTAAATTTAACACTAGCATGAAGCCCAATATGTCACGAAAAAACAATCTCAGAATCGCTAGGATCTGTTGAAGCGTTCCCGAGTTATAACCTCATAAAGGGACACTGGTCAGAATTGCAAAAAAGGCCAAGGTCTTTAGGGTCAAAATAGGCTGGGTCCTGAAGGGGTTAAGGAAGTGGAGAAATTCCAGTGCCACATTTAGGTAGCTCCTCAAAATCAAAATCGCTTTCCAACAAACTTTTAATACGACTATGGGATTTGTGCCAGATCAGAACCCAAACTACAGACACTGCGTTTCGGGGTACCTGCCCCTGCATCAGTGTAGTGGGTGGGATTTTCTGATCTGGCTGTGTGAGTGGGCTAAGACAAGGTCTGGGAACTTACTATCTACCTTATGGAGACAGCGAAGTAGGTGAGGAAATTGTAGCCACTTCCCTCCTCTCAGATATATGCAAATTTGCACTTCTTTAAGGAAGTGGTGAAACTCCAGTGCCGCATTTGAGCAGCTCCTCAAAGTCAAAATCGCTTTCCAACACGCTTTTAATACGACTATAGGATTTGCGCCAGATCAGAACCCCAAACTACAGACACTGCGTTTCGGGGTACCTACCCTAATCAGTGTAGTGGGTGGGATATTCTGATCTGGCTGTGTGACTGGGCTAAGACAATGACTGGGAACTTGCTATCTACCTTATAGAAACAGCGAAGTAGGTGAGGAGATTGTAACCACTTCTTTAAGAAAGTGGAGAAACTCCAGCGCCGCATTTAATCAGCTCCTCAAAGTCATAATCGCTATCCAATAAGCTTTTAATATGACTATGAGATTTGTGCTAGATCAGAACCCCAAACTACAGATACTGCATTTCAGAGCATCTGCCCCTCATCAGTGTAGTGTGTGGGATATTCTGATCTGGCTGTGTGAGTGGGCAAAGACAAGGTCTGGGAATTTGCTATTTACCTTATGGAGACAGTGAAGTAGGTGAGGAGATTGTAGTCACTTCCCTCCTCTCAGGTATATGCAAATTTGCACTTCTTTAAGGAAGGGGAGAAACTCCAGTGCCGCATTTAAGCAGCTCCTCAAAATCATAATCGCTTTCCAACAAGCTTTTAATACAACTATGGGATTTGTGCCAGAGCAGAACCCCAAACTACAGACACTGCGTTTCGGGGTACTTGGCCATCATCAGTGTAGTGTGTGGGATATTCTGATCTGGCTGTGTGAGTGGGCTAACACAAGGTGTGGGAACTTGCTATCTACCTTATGGAGACAGCGAAGTAGGTAAGAAGATTGTAGCCACTTCCCTCCCATCAGATATATGAAAATTTACACTTCTTTAAGGAAGTGGAGATACTGCAGCAGAGCATTTATGCAGCTCCTTAAAGTAATAATCGCTTTCCAACAAGCTGTTAATACGACTATGGGATTTGTGCCAGATCAGAACCCCAAACTACAGACATTGTGTTTCAGGGTACCTGCTCCTAATCAGTGTAGTGGGTGGGATTTTCTAATCTGGCTGTGTGAGTGGGCTAAGACAAGGTCTGGGAACTTGCTATCTACCTTATGGAGACAGCGAAGTAGGTGAGGAGAATGTAGCCACTTCTTTAAGGAAGTGGAGAAACTCCAGCGCCGCATTTAAGCAGCTCCTCAAAGACATAATCGCTTTCCAACAAGCTTTTAATACGACTATGAGATTTGTGCCAGATCAGAACCCCAAACTACAGACATTACGTTTCGCAGTACCTGCCCCTAATCAGTGTAGTGGGTGGGATATTCTGATCTGGCTGTGTGAGTGGGCTAAGACAAGGTCTGGGAACTTGCTATCTACCTTATGGAGACAGCAAAGTAAGTGAGGAGATTGTAACCACTTCCCTCCTCTCAGATATATGCAAATTTGCACTTCTTTAAGGAAGTGGAGAAATTCCAGAGCCACATTTAAGCAGCTCCTCAAAGTCAAAATCGCTTTCCAACAAGCTTTTAATACGACTATGGGATTTGTGCCAGATCAGAACCCCAAACTACAGACACTGCGTTTCGGGGTACCTGCCTCTCATCAGTGTAGTGGGTGGGATATTCTAATCTCTCTGTGTGAGTGGGCTAAGACAAGGTCTGGGAACTTGCTATCTACCGTATGGAGACAGCAAAGTAGGTGAGGAGATTGTAGCCACTTCTTTAAAGAAGTGGAGAAACTCCAGTGCCGCATTTAAGCAGCTCCTCAAAGTCATAATCACTTTCCAACACGCTTTTAATACGACTATGGGATTTGTGCCAGATCTGAACCCCAAACTACAGACACTGCGTTTCTGGGTACCTGCCCCTCATCAGTGTAGCGTGTCGGATATTCTGATCTGGCTGTGTGAGTGGGCTAAGACAAGGTCTGGGAACTTGCTATCTACTTTATGGAGACAGCGAAGTAGGTGAGGAGATTGTAGCCACTTCACTCCTCTCAGATATATGCAAATTTGCACTTCTTTAAGAAAGTAGTGAAACTCCAGTGCCGCATTTGAGCAGCTCCTCAAAGTCATAATCGCTTTCCAACAAGCTTTTAATACGACTAAGGGATTTGCACCAGATCAGAACCCCAATCTGCAGACACTGCGTTTCGGGGTACTTGGCCATCATCAGTGTAGTGTGTGGGATATTCTGATCTGGCTGTGTGAGTGGGCTAACACAAGGTGTGGGAACTTCCTATCTACCTTATGGAGACAGCGAAGTAGGTAAGAAGATTGTAGCCACTTCCCTCCTGTCAGATATATGCAAATTTACACTTCTTTAAGGAAGTGGAGATACTGCAGCGGAGCATTTATGCAGCTCCTTAAAGTAATAATCGTTTTCCAACAAGCTTTTAGTACGACTATGGGATTTGTGCCAGATCAGAACCCCAAACTACAGACTTTGTGTTTCGGGGTACCTGCTCCTCATCAGTGTAGTGGGTGGGATATTCTGATCTGGCTGTGTGAGTGGGCTAAGACAAGGTCTGGGAACTTGCTATCTACGTTATGGAGACAGCGAAGTAGGTGAGAAGATTGTAGCCACTTCCCTCCTCTCAAATATATATGCAAACTTGCACTTCTTTAAGGAAGTGGAGAAACTCCAGCGCCGCATTTAAGCAGCTCCTCAAAGTCAAAACCACTTTCTAACAAGCTTTTAATACGACTATGGGATTTGTGCCAGATCTGAACCCCAAACTACAGACACTGCATTTCGGGGTACCTGCCCCTCATCAGTGTAGCGTGTCGGATATTATGATCTGGCTGTGTGAGTGGGCTAAGACAAGGTTTGGGAACTTGCTATCTACCTTATGGAGACAGCGAAGTAAGTGAGGAGATTGTAACCACTTCCCTCCTCTCAGATATATGCAAATTTGCACTTCTTTAAGGAAGTGGAGAAACTCCAGTGCTGCATTTAAGCAGCTCCTCAAAGTGATAATCGCTTTCCAACAAGCTTTTAATACGACTATGGGATTTGCGCCAGATCAGAACCCCAAACTACAGACACTGCGTTTCGGGGTACCTGGCCCTTATCAGTGTAGTGTGTGGGATATTCTGATCTCGCTGTGGGAGTGGGCTAAGACAAGGTCTGGGAAATTGCTATCTACCTTATAGAGACAGCGAAGTAGGTGAGGAGATTGTAGCCACTTCCCTCCTCTCAGATATATGCAAATTTGCACTTCTTTAAGGAAGTGGAAAAAGTCCAGTGCCGCATTTAAGCAGCTCCTCAAAGTCATAATCGCTTTCCAACAAGCTTTTAATACGACTATGGGATTTGTGCCAGATGAGAACCTCAAACTATAGACACTGTGTTGCAGGGCACCTGCCCCTCATCAGTGTAGTGGGTGGGATATTCTGATCTGGCTTTTTAAGTGGGCTAAGACAAGGTCTGGGAACTTGCTATCTACCTCATGGAGACAGCGAAGTAGGTGAGAAGATTGTAGCCACTTCCCTCCTCTCAGATATATTCAAATTTGCACTTCTTTAAGAAAGTGGAGAAACTCCAACGCCGCATTTAAGCAGCATCTCAAAGTCATAATCGCTATCTAATAAGCTTTTAATACGACTATGAGAATTGTGCTAGATCAGAACCCCAAACTACAGACACTGCGTTTCAGGGGTATCTGCCCCTCATGAGTGTAGTGTGTGAGTGGGATAAGGCAAGGTCTGGGAACTTGCTATCTACATTATGGAGACAGTGAAGTAGGTGAGGAGATTGTAGCCACTTCCCTCCTCTCAGATATATGCAAATTTTCACTTCTTTAAGGAAGTGGAGAAACTCCAGTGCCGCATTTAAGGAGCTCCTCGAAGTCATAATCGCTTTACAACAAGCTTTTAATACGACTATGGGATTTGCGCCAGATCAGAACCCCAAACTATAGACACTGCGTTTGGGGTACCTTCCCCTAATCAGTGTAGTGGGTGGATATTCTGATCTGGCTGTGTGAGTGGGCTAAGACAAGGTCTGGGAACTTGCTATCTGCCTTAGGGCCGCTTTACACACACCAACTTATCTGTCCAACTTCTGACCAACTTACTGGTTGCAGTGAAATCATGGACACATTGTTCCATTTGTACACAGCCACAAAATGGATCAATTTGTCCATGATTTCACTTCAACCAGAGATCTGTGAACAATATCTGCCCAGATATCTGTGTGTGTGACCCCAGCCTTATGGAGACAGCAAAGTAGGTGAGGAGATTGTAGCCACACGACTATGGGATTTGCGCCAGATCATAACCCCAAACTATAGACACTGCGTTTTGGGGTACCTTCCCCTAATCAGTGTAGTGGGTGGGATATTCTGATCTGGCTGTGTAAGTGGGCAAAGACAAGGTCTGGGAATTTGCTGTTTACCTTATGGAGACAGTGATGTAGGTGAGGAGATTGTAGTCACTTCCCTCCTCTCAGATATATGCAAATTTGCACTTCTTTAAGGAAGTGGAGAAACTCCAGTGCCGCATTTAAGCAGCTCCTCAAAGTCACAATCGCTTTCCAACAAGTGTTTAATACGACTATGGGATTTGTGCCAGATCAGAACCCAAACTTCAGACACAGCGTTTCAGGGTACCTGCCCCTCATTAGTGTACTGTGTGGGATATTCTGATCTGGCTGTGTGAGTGGGCTAAGACAAGGTCTGGGAATTTGCTGTCTACCTTATGGAGACAGTGAAGTAGGTGAAGAGATTGTAGCCACTTCCCCCCTCTCAGATATATACAAATTTGCACTTCTTTAAGGAAGTGCAGAAACTCCAGTGCCACATTTAAGCAGCTCCTCAAAATCATAATCGCTTTCCAACAAGCTTTTAATACGACTATGTGATTTGTGCCAGATCAGAACCCCAAACTACAGACACTGCATTTCGGGGGTACCTGCCCCTCATGAGTGTAGTGTGTGAGTGGGCTAAGACAAGGTTTGGGAACTTGCTATCTACCTTATGGAGACAGCGAAGTAGGTGAGGAGATTGTAGCCACTTCCCTCCTCTCAAATATATGCAAATTTGCACTTCTTTAAGGAAGTGGAGAAACTCCTGTGCCGCATTTAAGCAGCTCCTCAAAATCATAATCGCTTTCCAACAAGCTTTAAGTACGACTATGGGATTTGTGCCAGATCAAAACCCCAAACTACAGACACTGCTTTTCAAGGTACCTGCCCCTAATCAGTGAAGTGGGTAGGATATTCTGATCTGGCTGTGTGAGTGGGCTAAGACAAGGTCTGGGAACTTGCTATGTACATTATGGAGACAGTGAAGTAGGTGAGGAGATTGTAGCCACTTCGCTCCTCTCAGATATCTGCAAATTTGCACTTCTTTAAGGAAGAGGAGAAACTCCAGTGCCACATTTAAGCAGTTCCTCAAAGTCATAATCGCTTTCCAACAAGCTTTTAATACAACTATGGGATTTTCACCAGGTCAGAACCCCAAACTACAGACCCAGCGTTTCAGGGTACCTGCCCCTCATTAGTGTAGTGTGTGGGATATTCTGAGCAGGCTGTGTGAGTGGGCTAAGACAAGGTCTGGGAACTTGCTGTCTACCTTATGGAGACAGCGAAGTAGGTGAGGAGATTGTAGCCACTTCCCTCCTTTCAGATATATGCAAATTTGCATTTCTTTGAGGAAGTGGAGAAACTCCAGTGTCGCATTTAAGCAGCTCCTCAAAGTCATAATCGCTTTTCAACAAGCTTTTAATACGACTATTGGATTTGTGCCAGATCAGAACCCCAAACTACGGACAGTGCGTTTCAGGGTACCTGCCACTCATTAGGGAAGTGTGTGGGATATTCTGATCTGGCTGTGTGAGTGGGCAAAGACAAGGTCTGGGAATTTGCTGTTTACCTTATGGAGACAGTGATGTAGGTGAGGAGATTGTAGTCACTTCCCTCCTCTCAGATATATGCAAATTTGCACTTCTTTAAGAAAGTGGAGAAACTCCAGAGCCGCATTTAAGCAGCTCCTCAAAGTCATAATCGCTTTCCAACAAGCTTTTAATACGACTATGGGATTTGTGCCAGATCAGAACCCCAAACTACAGACACTGCGTTTCGGGGTACCTGCCCCTAATCAGTGTAGTGGGCGGGATATTCTGATCTGGCTGTGTGAGTGGGCTAAGACAAGGTCTGGGAGCTTGCTATCTACCTTATAGAGACAGCAAAGTAGGTGAGGAGATAGTAGACACTTCCCTCCTCTCAGATATATGCAATCTAGCACTTCTTTAAGGAAGTGGAGAAACTCCAGTGCCGCATTTAAGCAGCTCCTCAAAGTCATAATGGCTTTCCAACACGCTTTTAATACGACTATGGGATTTGTGCCAGATCAGAACCCCAAACTACAGACACTGCGTTTTGCGGTACCTGCCCCCTCATCAGTGTAGCGTGTAGGATATTCTGATCTGGCTGTGTGAGTGGGCTAAGACAAGCTCTGGGAACTTGCTATCTACCTTATGGAGTCAGCGAAGTAGGTGAGGAGATTGTAGCCACTTCCCTCCTCTCAAACATATGCAAATTTGCATTTCTTTAAGGAAGTGGAGAAACTCCAGTGCTGCATTTAAGCAGCTCCTCAAAGTCATAATGGCTTTTCAACATGACTATGGGATTTGTGCCAGATCAGAACCCCAAACTACAGACACTGCGTTTCGTTGTACCTGCCCCTCATTAGTGTAGCGTGTGGGATATTCTGATCTGGCTGTGTGAGTGGGCTTAGACAAGGTCTGGGAACTTGCTATCTACCTTATGGAGACAGCAAAGTAGGTGAGGAGATTGTAGCCACTTCTTTAAGGAAGTGGAGAAACTCCAGTGCTGCATTTAAGCAGCTCCTCAAAGTGATAATCACTTTCCAACAATCCTTTAATACGACTATGAGATTTGCGCCAGATCAGAACCCCAAACTACAAACACTGCGTTTCGGGGTACCTGACCCTTATCAGTTTAGTTTGTGAGTGGGCTAAGACAAGGTCTGGGAACTTGCTATCTACCTTATAGAGACAGCAAAGTAGGTGAGGAGATTGTAGCCACATCCCTCCTCTCAGATATATGCAAATTTGCACTTCTTTAAGGAAGAGGAGAAACTCCAGCGCCACATTTAAGCAGTTCCTCAAAGTCATAATCGCTTTCCAACAAGCTTTTAATACAACTATGGGATTTGCACCAGATCAGAACCCCAAACTACAGACCCGGCGTTTCAGGGTACCTGCCCCTCATTAGTGTAGTGTGTGGGATATTCTGATCAGGCTTTGTGAGTGGGCTAAGACAAGGTCTGGGAACTTGCTATCTACCTTATGGAGACAGTGAAGTAGGTGAGGAGATTGTAGCCACTTCCCTCCTCTCAGATATATGCAAATTTGCACTTCTTTAAGGAAGTGGAAAAACTCCAGTGCCGCATTTTAGCAGCTCCTCAAAGTCATAATCGCTTTACAACAAGCTTTTAATACGACTATGGGATTTGCGCCAGATCAGAACCCCAAACTATAGACACTGCGTTTTGGGGTACCTTCCCCTAATCAGTGTAGTGGGTGGGATATTCTGATCTGGCTGTGTGAGTGGGCTAAGACAAGGTCTGGGAACTTGCTATCTACCTTAGGGCTGCTTTACACACACCAACTTATCTGTCCAACTTCTGACCAACTTACTGGTTGCAGTGAAATCATGGACACATTGTTCCATTTGTACACAGCCACAAAATGGATCAATTTGTCCATGATTTCACTTCAACCAGAGATCTGTGAACAATATCTGCCTAGATATCTGTGTGTGTGACCCCAGCCTAAAGGTACCGTCACACAGGGACATATCGCCGGCGATGTTGCCGGCAACTGAGGGGCGTGGCCAGGTTGCGGCGACATCGCCGGCGAGTTGCCTCGTGTGACAGGGCGATAATCAGGCGATGAATCGCCTGAGTCACATCGCCAGATTTCCCAACAATGTTGGGAAACCTGGCGATGTTGGTCAGGCGATCCTGCCTGATCGCCCTGTGTAACGCGGCAACCTGCAATGTTGCGGGCGATTCCGCCTATATCTAACATTGCGAGTGATCGCTTGCTGGGTTGCTGGGCAACCCAGCGAGCGATAGCCGCGGCAACTAGCCGGCGACATCGCCGGTAAGTTGCTCAGTCTGACATCTCCCCGGCGATGTTGTCATGGATGCGCGCTCCCGCGATCCCCGGCAATATCGCCGGCGATATGTCCCTGTGTGACGGTACCTTTATGGAGACAGCAAAGTAGGTGAGGAGATTGTAGCCACATCCCTCCTCTCAGATATATGCAAATTTGCACTTCTTTAAGGAAGTGGAGAAACTCCAGTGCCGCATTTAAGCAGCTCCTCAAAATCATAATCGCTTTCCAACAAAGCGTTTAATACGACTATGGGATTTGTGCCAGATCAGAAACCAAACTACAGACACAGCGTTTCAGGGAACCTGCCCCTCATTAGTGTACTGTGTGGGATATTCTGATCTGGCTGTGTGAGTGGGCTAAGACAAGGTCTGGGAACTTGCTGTGTACATTATGGAGACAGTGAAGTAGGTGAGGAGATTTTAGCCACTTCGCTCCTCTCAGATATATGCAAATTTGCACTTCTTTAAGGAAGAGGAGAAACTCCAGTGCCACATTTAAGCAGTTCCTCAAAGTCATAATCGCTTTCCAACAAGCTTTTAATACAACTATGGGATTTGCACCAGGTCAGAACCCCAAACTCCAAACTACAGACCCAGCATTTCAGGGTACCTGCCCCTCATTAGTGTAGTGTGTGGGATATTCTGATCAGGCTGTGTGAGTGGGCTAAGACAAGGTCTGGGAACTTGCTATCTACCTTATGGAGACAGCGAAGTAGGTGAGGAGATTGTAGCCACTTCCCTCCTTTCAGATATATGCAAATTTGCATTTCTTTAAGGAAGTGGAAACACTGCAGCGCCGCATTTAAGCAGCTCCTCAAAGTCAAAATCGCTTTCCAACAAGTATTTAATACAACTATGAGATTTGTGCCAGATCAGAACCCCAAACTATAGACACTGTGTTTCAGGGTACCTGCCCCACATCAGTGTAGTGTGTGGGTTATTCTGATCTGGCTGTGTGAGTGGGCTAAGACAAGGTATGGGAATTTGCTATCTACCTTATGGAGACAGTGAAGTAGGTGAGGAGATTGTAGCCACTTCCCCCCTCTCAGATATATGCAAATTTGCACTTCTTTAAGGAAGTGCAGAAACTCCAGTGCCACATTTAAGCAGCTCCTCAAAATCATAATCGCTTTCCAACAAGCTTTTAATACGACTATGTGATTTGTGCCAGATCAGAACCCCAAACTACAGACATTGCATTTCGGGGGTACCTGCCCCTCATGAGTGTAGTGTGTGAGTGGGCTAAGACAAGGTTTGGGAACTTGCTATCTACCTTATGGAGACAACTAAGTAGGTGAGGAGATTGTAGCCACTTCCCTCCTCTCAGATATATGCAAATTTGCACTTCTTTAAGGAAGTGGAGAAACTCCAGTGCCGCATTTAAGCAGCTCCTCAAAGTCATAATCGTTTTCCAACAAGCTTTTAATACGACTATGGGATTTGTGCCAGATCAGAACTCCAAACTACAGACACTGCATTTCAGGATACCTGCCCCTAATCAGTGTAGTGGGTGGGATATTCTGATCTGGCTGTGTGAGTGGGCTAAGACAAGGTCTGGAAACTTGCTATCTACCTTAGGGCCGCTCTACACACACCAATTTATCTGTCCAACTTCTGACCAACTTACTGGTTGCAGTGAAATCATGGACACATTGTTCCATTTGTACACAGCCACAAAATGGATCAATGTGTCCATGATTTCACTTCAACCAGAGATCTGTGTGTGTGACCCCAGCCTTATGGAGACAGCAAAGTAGGTGAGGAGATTGTAGCCACATCCCTCCTCTCAGATATATGCAAATTTGCACTTCTTTAAGGAAGTGGAGAAACTCCAGTGCCGCATTTAAGCAGCTCCTCAAAGTCATAATCGCTTTCCAACAAGCGTTTAATACGACTATGGGATTTGTGCCAGATCAGAACCCAAACTACAGACACAGCGTTTCAGGGTACCTGCCACTCATTAGTGTACTGTGTGGGATATTCTGATCTGGCTGTGTGAGTGGGCTAAGACAAGGTCTGGGAACTTGCTATGTACATTATAGAGACAGTAAAGTAGGTGAGGAGATTGTAGCCACTTCACTCCTCTCAGATATATGCAAATTTGCACTTCTTTAAGGAAGTGGAGAAACTCCAGTGCCACATTTAAGCAGCTCCTCAAATTCATAATCACTTTCCAACAAGCTTTTAATATGACTGCGGGATTTGTGCCAGATCAGAACCCCAAACTACAGACACTGCTTTTCGGGGTACCTGCCCCTCATCAGTGTAGCGTGTGGGATATTCTGATATGGCTGTGTGAGTGTGCTAAGACAAGGACTGGGAACTTGCTATCTACCTTATAGAAACAGCGAAGTAGGTGAGGAGATAGTAGCCACTTCCCTCCTCTCAGATATATGCAAATTTGCACTTCTTTAAGAAAGTGGAGAAACTCCAGCACCCTATTTAAGCAGCTCCTCAAAGTCATAATCGCTATCCAATAAGCTTTTAATATGACTATGGGATTTGTGCTAGATCAGAACCCCAAACTAGAGACACAGCGTTTCAGGGTACCTGCTCCTCAATAGTGTAGTGTGTGGGATATTCTGATCTGGCTGTGTGAGTGGGCTAAGACAAGGTCTGGGAACTTGCTATCTTCATTATGGAGACAGTGAAGTGGGTGAGGAGATTGTAGCCACTTCCCTCCTCTCAGATATATGCAAATTTGCACTTCTTTAAGAAAGTGGAGAAACTCCAGTGCCGCATTTAAGCAGCTCCTCAAAGTCATAATCGCTTTCCAACAAGCTTTTAATACGACTATTGGATTTGTGCCAGATCAGAACCCCAAACTACGGACAGTGCGTTTCAGGGTACCTGCCCCTCATTAGGGAAGTGTGTGGGATATTCTGATCTGGCTGTGTGAGTGGGAAAAGACAAGGTCTGGGAATTTGCTGTTTACCATATGGAGACAGTGATGTAGGTGAGGAGATTGTAGTCACTTCCCTCCTCTCAGATATATGCAAATTTGCACTTCTTTAAGAAAGTGGAGAAACTCCAGAGCCGCATTTAAACAGCTCCTCAAAGTCATAATCGCTTTCCAACAAGCTTTTAATACGACTATGGGATTTGTGCCAGATCAAAACCCCAAACTACAGACACTGCGTTTCGGGGTACCTGCCCCTAATCAGTGTAGTGGGCGGGATATTCTGATCTGGCTGTGTGAGTGGGCTAAGACAAGGTCTGGGAGCTTGCTATGTACATTATGGAGACAGTGAAGTAGGTGAGGAGATTGTAGCCACTTCGCTCCTCTCAGATATATGCAAATTTGCACTTCTTTAAGGAAGAGGAGAAACTCCAGTGCCACATTTAAGCAGTTCCTCAAAGTCATAACCGCTTTCCAACAAGCTTTTAATACAACTATGGAATTTGCACCAGGTCAGAACCCCAAACTACAGACCCAGCATTTCAGGGTACCTGCCCCTCATTAGTGTAGTCTGTGGGATATTCTGATCAGGCTGTGTGAGTGGGCTAAGACAAGGTATGGGAATTTGCTATCTACATTATGGAGACAGCGAAGTAGGTGAGGAGATTGTAGCCACTTCCCTCCTTTCAGATATATGCAAATTTGCATTTCTTTAAGGAAGTGGAAACACTGCAGCGCCGCATTCAAGCAGCTCCTCAAAGTCAAAATCGCTTTCCAACAAGTATTTAATACGACTATGAGATTTGTGCCAGATCAGAACCCCAAACTATAGACACTGTGTTTCAGGGTACCTGCCCCACATCAGTGTAGTGTGTGGGTTATTCTGATCTGGCTGTGTGAGTGGGCTAAGACAAGGTATGGGAATTTGCTATCTACCTTATGGAGACAGTGAAGTAGGTGAGGAGATTGTAGCCACTTCCCCCTCTCAGATATATGCAAATTTGCACTTCTTTAAGGAAGTGCAGAAACTCCAGTGCCACATTTAAGCAGCTCCTCAAAATCATAATCGCTTTCCAACAAGCTTTTAATACAACTATGTGATTTGTGCCAGATCAGAACCCCAAACTACAGACATTGCATTTCGGGGGTACCTGCCCCTCATCAGTGTAGTGTGTGAGTGGGCTAAGACAAGGTTTGGGAACTTGCTATCTACCTTATGGAGACAACTATGTAGGTGAGGAGATTGTAGCCACTTCCCTCCTCTCAGATATATGCAAATTTGCACTTTTTTAAGGAAGTGGAGAAACTCCAGTGCCGCATTTAAGCAGCTCCTCAAAGTCATAATCGTTTTCCAACAAGCTTTTAATACGACTATGGGATTTGTGCCAGATCAGAACTCCAAACTACAGACACTGCATTTCAGGGTACCTGCCCCTAATCAGTGTAGTGGGTGGGATATTCTGATCTGGCTGTGTGAGTGGGCTAAGACAAGGTCTGGGAACTTGCTATCTACCTTAGGGCCGCTCTACACACACCAATTTATCTGTCCAACTTCTGACCAACTTACTGGTTGCAGTTAAATCATGGACACATTGTTCCATTTGTACACAGCCACAAAATGGATCAATTTGTCCATGATTTCACTTCAACCAGAGATCTGTGAACAATATCTGCCCAGATATCTGTGTGTGTGACCCCAGCCTTATGGAGACAGCAAAGTAGGTGAGGAGATTGTAGCCACATCCCTCCTCTCAGATATATGCAAATTTGCACTTCTTTAAGGAAGTGGAGAAACTCCAGTGCCGTATTTAAGCAGCTCCTCAAAGTCATAATCGCTTTCCAACAAGCGTTTAATACGACTATGGGATTTGTGCCAGATCAGAACCCAAACTACAGACACAGCGTTTCAGGGTACCTGCCCCTCATTAGTGTACTGTGTGGGATATTCTGATCTGGCTGTGTGAGTGGGCTAAGACAAGGTCTGGGAACTTGCTATGTACATTATAGAGACAGTGAAGTAGGTGAGGAGATTCTAGCCACTTCACTCCTCTCAGATATATGCAAATTTGCACTTCTTTAAGGAAGTGGAGAAACTCCAGTGCCACATTTAAGCAGCTCCTCAAATTCATAATCACTTTCCAACAAGCTTTTAATATGACTGCGGGATTTGTGCCAGATCAGAACCCCAAACTACAGACACTGCTTTTCGGGGTACCTGCCCCTCATTAGTGTAGTGTGTGGGATATTCTGATCTGGCTGTGTGAGTGGGCTAAGACAAGGTCTGGGAACTTGCTATCTACATTATGGAGACAGTGAAGTAGGTGAGGAGATTGTAGCCACTTCCCTCCTCTCAGATATATGCAAATTTGCACTTCTTTGAGGAAGTGGAGAAACTCCAGTGCCGCATTTAAGCAGCTCCTCAAAGTCATAATCGCTTTCCAACAAGCTTTTAATACGACTATTGGATTTGTGCCAGATCAGAACCCCAAACTACGGACAGTGCGTTTCAGGGTACCTGCCCCTCATTAGGGAAGTGTGTGGGATATTTTGATCTGGCTGTGTGAGTGGGAAAGACAAGGTCTGGGAATTTGCTGTTTACCATATGGAGACAGTGATGTAGGTGAGGAGATTGTAGTCACTTCCTCCTCTCAGATATATGCAAATTGCACTTCTTTAAGAAAGTGGAGAAACTCCAGAGCCCATTTAAGCAGCTCCTCAAAGTCATAATCGCTTTCCAACAAGCTTTTAATACGACTATGGGATTTGTGCCAGATCAAAACCCCAAACTACAGACACTGCGTTTCGGGGTACCTGCCCTAATCAGTGTAGTGGGGGGATATTCTGATTTGGCTGTGTGAGTGGGCTAAGACAAGGTCTGGGAGCTTGCTATCTACCTTACAGAGACAGCAAAGTAGGTGAGGAGATAGTAGCCACTTCCCTCCTCTCAGATATATGCAAACTTGCACTTCTTTAAGGAAGTGGAGAAACTCCTGTGCCGCTTTTTAAGCAGCTCCTCAAAATCATAATCGCTATCCAATAAGCTTTTAATACGATATGGGATTTGTGCTAGATCAGAACCCCAAACTACAGACACATTGTTTCAGGTTACCTGCCCTCATTAGTGTAGTGTGGATATTCTGATCTGGCTGTGTGAGTGGGCTATGACAAGGACTGGGAACTTGCTATCTACATTATGGAGACAGCGAAGTAGGTGAGGAGATAGTAGCCACTTCCCTCCTCTCAGATATATGCAAATTTGCAGTTCTTTAAGAAAGTGGAGAAACTCCAGCACCCTATTTAAGCAGCTCCTCAAAGTCATAATCGCTTTCAACAAGCTTTTAATATGACTATTGGATTTGTGCCAGATCAGAACCCCAAACTACGGACAGTGCGTTTCAGGGTACCTGCCCCTCATTAGGGAAGTGTGTGGGATATTCTGATCTGGCTGTGTGAGTGGGCAAAGACAAGGTCTGGGAATTTGCTGTTTACCTTATGGAGACAGTGATGTAGGTGAGGAGATTGTAGTCACTTCCCTCCTCTCAGATATATGTAAATTTGCACTTCTTTAAGAAAGTGGAGAAACTCCAGAGCCGCATTTAAGCAGCTCCTCAATGTCATAATCGCTTTCCAACAAGCTTTTAATACGACTATGGGATTTGTGCCAGATCAGAACCCCAAACTAAGACACTGCGTTTCAGTGTACCTGCCCCTAATCAGTGTAGTGTGTGGGATATTCTGATCTGGCTGTGTGAGTGGGCTTAGATAAGGTCTGGGAACTTGCTATCTACCTTATGGAGACAGCGAAGTAGGTGAGGAGATTGTAGCCACTTCCTTCTCTCAAACATATGCAAATTTGCATTTCTTTAAGGAAGTGGAGAAACTCCAGTGCTGCATTTTAGCAGCTCCTCAAAATCATAATGGCTTTCCAGCATACTTTTAATGCGACTATCGGATTTGTGCCAGATCAGAACCCCAAACTACAGACACTGCGTTTCGTTGTACCTGCCCTCATTAGTGTAGCGTATGGGATATTCTGATCTGGCTGTGTGAGTGGGCTTAGATAAGGTCTGGGAACTTGCTATCTACCTTATGGATACGGCAAAGTAGGTGAGGAGATTGTAGCCACTTCTTTAAGGAAGTGGAGAAACTCCAGTGCTGCATTTAAGCAGCTCCTCAAAGTGATAACCACTTTCCAACAATCCTTTAATACGACTATGGGATTTGCGCCAGATCAGAACCCCAAACTACAACACTGCGTTTCAGGGTACCTGGCCCTTATCAGTGTAGTGTGTGAGTGGGCTAAGACAAGGTCTGGGAACTTGCTATCTACCTTATGGAGACAGCAAAGTAGGTGAGGAGATTGTAGCCACTTCCCTCCTCTCAGATATATGCAAATTTGCACTTCTTTAAGGAAGTGGAAAAACTCCAGTGCCGCATTTAAGCAGCTCCTCAAAGTCATAATTGCTTTACAACAAGCTTTTAATACGACTATGGGATTTGTGCCAGATCAGAACCCCAAACTACAGACACTGCGTTTTGGGGTACCTGCCCCTCATCAGTGTAGTGTGTGGGATATTCTGATCTGGCTGTGTGAGATTTTTGCCTTTGACTGCAGCAAAAATGCAGAAAAAATAGAACATGATCATTCTTTCCCATCCGCTGCAAAAGCGGAGGGATTTGACACTTCTTGACACCTGCAAAACCAATTGTGGGCACAGTGTTTCTGTGAAACACATTGGTTTGCTGGGAAGCCCAACCTCAGGAACAAATTCACATAAATTAGCATAAAACCAATGGTAAACTGCATGCAGAAAACACAGCAAAAACGCAGGAAAAACGTCCTGTGGGCACATACCCTATATTGGCCTTTTGCACTGCAACAGTTCTGCAATAACAGAAGCATTTTGTTGCTTTGAGGTGACAGTGGTCCTCTTTATATATTGGGTCCTGTGCACCTGTACAGGTGGCACCGATATGTCTTCTCTGAATAGAATAGAATTCTTTGCCACATGTATCATTAGCATGGCATTTGCTGTTTGACATCAATGGTATCTCAGCACCAGGAACAAAACACAGGTCAACTAATCTCATCTCTATTTACAGAGCCCCATTTATCATTCCTTTCAGCCTCCTGTATACAGCCCATCCTGTGGTATATTTCTCTTCTCGGCCCCACCTCCCTGTACATTGCTCCCCCTATGCATAACTTTATAATGGACTATATCTGTCTTCTCAGCACCTCTCTACAGAGAACCCTCCTGCAGTGTATCACACCTCTCAACCCTAGTAACACAGAGCTACATCCTGCAGTATATCTCTCTTTTTAGTGCCTCTATATATAGCTCTATCCTGCAGTATGTTACTCATCTAAATTAATTAAATATACCCACACAGCATTGCTTCTCTGTATGAGCTCTCTACACTTTGATAAAGGAGGGTCCAACCATTTCTATGACATCATCTCTCACAGTAGAAGCTGCATTCCTTGTACATCCTAGAGCAGAGCTACACCAGCTGGATGACAGTTGAGTTAGAGATGGGTAATGATTGACCATGAATTGGAAATACTACAGAAAATGACAGTTTCAATGGCAACTAAAGAGGAAATAGAGCCTGGAAGGTCATCCTTATGGGATGATATGTACAAAGAAGCAGATTGATGCAACTACAGAACTTGAGATTGGAGGATCAATGCACAGAATTCTGGGACATTGGCAAAATCAATAATCTGTGACCACTGGACAAGAAGCTCAGCGAATCTCCTTTACTTCCTGGAATTCACAACTTGGAATAACTGGTCCGGCGAGATGTCATTATTGTGACACCCACACTACGCAAATCCACACGTAGTACATTAGGACAACCCCCAAACAAGTATGGAGAATGGGTTTAAAATGTAGTGGAATATAGTACCTGTTAACAAATGTTAGCAACTGGTTTCAAAAACTGTAAAAAGTAGTATACAGTAGGGTGCAGAAACTGGGCTCTGTCCCAAGTATACTAAGTTGGGGACAGAAAGTGCCTGGTACGGTGAAAAGGTTAGACTCGGCCTCCCAAGCAGAGACGCCCATAGGGAATGTATAAAGTTTAAAATGTGTACCGTGTATTTGTGGACTTTACTCCTTTTCCCCCTTTTTCATAAACTTGGACAATTGTCACAGGACTTGTGTGACCAAAACTTTACCTTTTCCAGCCTGCGGTAGATGGACTAGTGCCGTATGGACTGCTTTTCCTATTTTACCCATTTTTCCCTTCCTTTTTAGTGATTTTTATATTTTTCCTTAAGACTCTGTAAATACCTGTTTATAAAATGTTTAGTGGTAAGATATAAAAAGAACTTTTTGCTCAGTCTGGGAGAACTGAAGTTAACTAAGGGGGAATGTGGCACCCTGGCACCCTGTTGGGCACCACAGAACCCTTGGGGACATGAATGGAGCAGTAACAGCAAAGCAACTCACCAACAAATCAAAACACCTTAGTACACCTTTAACACCTGTTTCATCCCAAGCCTTTAGGGCAGTGATGGCGAACCTTTCCGAGCCCGAGTGCCCAAACTGCAACCCAAAATCCCAATTTTTTTTGCAAGTGCCAACAAGGAAATTTTTTAAATAAACAATTGTTTATTGACAACTGTATAATGTAAACAAAATATTTGAGTCTTATATTCTGCTTTTTACATTTTAACAACTTAACATAAGCTTTTTAACAATCCCCTCACCCACAGTCACAATTCTTCAGATGGACACCTTTCTTGCATCCAAGCCCAAAAATGGAAAACTCAAGGTTTCAACTGTAGCTTGCTTTGAAAAATTAATGTGATTTTTGCTGTTGTATTGATGTGCTAACTTGTCTACCCTTGGCTCATACTTTGTAAGTTTGAGAGCGACACATGCAGCACTGAGGTCATCTGTTAGTCTGTTTCTGGAGTCAGATTTGACGTAATTTAAAGCTGAAAACAGCTGCTCACAAGAATACGATGACCCAAAAAGAGTAAGCAAAGCAATCCCAAATGCTTTCATGGACTTAAAATTATTTGGCAGACAATTCCACACTTTAAGGATTTCAGTGTCAGAACTAAATGTGCTGTCCGTTGTAATCCCTTCTATGTGCTCTAGTGTTTGACGCAGGTCATAGAATTTATTTTTCCAAATAGAGCTTTCTTGAAATTCCAATAGCTCCATTTCTAGATTTTCTAAATCTAACCACTCTAAGCAGATAAGATCAAGTTCTTCAAATTTGGCTCTCTCTGGAGAAGTCAGAAACACAGGGTTGTCTCCATTTTACGAAACTGTAAAAATCTGTTGCTAAAATTCAACTTTGCAGCTCGTACAACACTAGAAAATTCCTTGTAGATTTTTTTGACTTGTAGGACTATCTGCAATGTTGTAGAATTTTCTAAGTGCATTTTTAGATTTGGAAAATATTTCAGCTGCCAACATTCAAGGTCTCTTTCAAAAACCTGAAGTTTTCTCTCAAATGTTTTGATATCACAAAACATCCTCTCTGCTGTTTTAGCTACACCTTGTAACTGTTTGTTCAGTACATTGAAGTATAGTGTAAAATCTGTAAAAAACATGAGGTTGGTAAGCCAGGCCATATCAGTGAGCTGGGGATATTCCTGCCCTTTTTCCTTCATAAACAGCCTAATTTCATCCAAGCAAGCTACAAATCTCTCCAGGACTCGTCCTCTGCTCAGCCACCGGAGTTTTTTGTACATAAGTAAACAATTATACTGTGCCTGAACCTCTTCAAGAAGTAATTAGAAATTGTCAAAAATTCAGAGCACGAGCTGTGATATAATTAACCATTTTTGTGACATCTTTGAGGACATCTTCAAATTTTTTCGTGCTTTCTTTGGCACAGAGAGCTTCTTGATGTATAATACAATGAAACTGAATGACTGGATGTTTTATTTCTTGAACAAACAAATGTATAAAACCAGTTGATGTACTGACCATAGAAGGTGCCCCATCACTAGTGATTGAAACCACTTTTTCAGGTCTTATGTCTTGTGACAAAAAAGCCTTCATCACAGCATTGTAGATATCTATCCCTTGTGTTCTTTCAGGTAAAGACGACAGTTTCAACAGTTCTTCTCTCATGATGTCACCAACAGCATAACACAAAATTACTGCTAGTCTTGCGTGATTATTTACATCTGTGCTTTCATCTAAGCACATGGAGTAACACGCTGCTTTCTGTAGGTCAGTGGTGAGTTGCTGACTAACATCACTTGCCATACGTTGGACTCAATCTTTAACAGTATTCCTGCTAATTGGCAACTCAGAGATGCGTTGAATAATTTTATCCTTGTTTGGCATATCATGAAATAGAGAATTACTCCCAGACAACATGGCTGCTTTGATAATATCCCCGTCAGAGAGGGGCTTACTATGTTTTGCTATGCACAGTGAAATTTGGAAACTGGCAGCTGTCAGATGATTTGCTTTAGAAAGATAGTTGGAAAAATTAACATATTGTGATTTGTATTTTCTCAATTTTCCTTCTATAACCTCTTTTTTTTCAGTCTCACTTAGTTTGGCAACATTTTTGTGGTTGGTGTCAAAGTGGCGTTGAAAGCGACACACAACGCTTTCACTACACAGAGTACATAATGCTTTCCATTACGGTCAATCACTCCAAATGACTCTGTCCATTCCTCTTGGAATGATCTTCCACTATCTGTTTTTGATTTTTTCTGTGCACTCATTTTTAGGTGTTCAAGACTGGGTCTACAAAAAATAACAAAATAAAAAGTATGAAGCGATCAAAACAAAGCTAGCCTTGAATCTACCAAAAATATTCTTGAATCGGTGGAAACCACTACCGCGTTAATGTCCAAATAATTACACTTTATAAAGAATAAAAACATGTACAAATAACAAAAGTAAGATGAAATAAAGGTGAGGAGATCCCTAGGACTGTACCACGTTACATTAACAACATCGAACTGTGTGCAGCCTACCAATTATAAAATCATACTCAAGAAGGGCTATCTGCACTGAAAAGGATTGTGCTCAGCTATACCAAGCAACTCATTCAAACAGATAGTCCTTCTTGAGTATGATTTTGTAATTGGTAGGCTGCACACAGTTCGATGTTGTTACTGTAACGTGGTGTTGTTATTTGTACGTGTTTTTATTCTTAATAAAGTAATTCTTTGGACATTAACGCTGGAGTGGTTTCCACCAATTAAAGTCTATTTTTGGTAGAGGCAAGGCTAGCTTTATATTGGTTACTTCATACTTTTTATTTTGTTATTTTTTTGTAGACTCGGTCTTGAACACCTTAATATGGCTGCCGGCTCTGCACCCAGTTCAGATGGCAAGACACGTGGTGATCCCTACATACATTTCACCAATGTGCTTGTTCACAGGGTGATATTCTTAATAAAGTGTAATTATTTGGACATTAATACTAGATTTGAATCAGTTGAAACCACTCCAGAGTTAGTGTCCCATCATTGACCGTATGATCTCACCTGAACTGATTAAAATAGTCATGAAATTATCATGAAGTTCGTATTGATGTTTGGGGGCATTTTTTGTTGGAATATATGACTTAAGGCGGCATCACACGCATCAATATCGTGAGCGACATCGCCGAAAAGTGACGCATCAGCGATGTCTCGCGATATCGCAAGTACGTCGTGCTGTGTAACAGCGCGACACAACTGCGATCTATCGCTGGTCGCAGGTTGACAGGTTTACCAGCATGAAGGTAAACATGTCAATCTGCAACCAGCGATAAGGCTGGATCGCGCCGTCTGACACCGCAATAGCGATGTTGGCCGCGATCCAGCCTATACCTCAGTATTGCTGCGGATCGCTCGCTGGGATGATCCCAGCCCAGCGAGCGATGGCTCTGCCCGCAACACTGCGGTGTCACCGGCAACATCCTGCCATGTGACACCAAGGCTACGATGTTGGAAGCGAGTGTGCACCCGCGCATCGCTTCCAACATCGCAGCTTTGGTTGCTGCGTGTGATGCCGGCTTAAGGGCCACGTCACACACAGATAATTGTGCAGATATTGGTCACAGATCTCTGGTTGCAGTGAAATCATGGACACATTGTTACATTTGTACACGGCCACAAAATGGAACGATGTGTGCATGATTTCACTGCAACCAAAGATCTGTGAACAATATCTGCACAATTATCTGTGTGTAACGGTACCCTAACTATACCAAAAATAGGTAAGATATTTTTACAGATAAGCCTCCAGTGCACAACAAGGCAGGGCCAACCCCTCAATGCCTCTGCTGTATCCTGAGCACAAATGTGATAACACTTACCGTCTCTGGCTGCTGCTGACTTCTGAGTCCTGTCTGGCTTGGGAAGCTGGATGGCTTGGAAAGCTGGCTTTCTTAGGAAGATGGCCGTCTTGGAGATGGGCAGCTCGAAGATGGCTGGCTTGGGAAGCTGGCTGGCTGGCTTACGGCTAG
This sequence comes from Allobates femoralis, assembly GCA_033576535.1. Lineage (NCBI taxonomy): Eukaryota > Metazoa > Chordata > Amphibia > Anura > Aromobatidae > Allobates > Allobates femoralis. The sequence goes on from JARQOC010000003.1 coordinate 386,877,065, forward strand.
CAGCTGGCAGGAAGGCAGGCAAGACGTCTTCACTGTGAAGTGAAAAAGTATTAATTTGCTGCATCATGTACTCAGTCAACAACAGCCCCTCCTGTTACTCATGCTACATCAGCCATCTCCTGTAAGGCTACATTCACACGCTGCATATTTTCTGCTTCTTTTCTAAAGGCCCAGTCTCACATAAGGACGCATCAGCAATCCGATAACGATATGCACAGATCGCTGGTGCGTCGTTTACACATCACTGGTAAAATGGCAAGCAGGCATCTCACCAGCGATGTGAAAAACGACGCACCAGCGATCCAGAATTATACCGAGGTCATTTTCTCTCCATAGCGTAGCATTGAGATCGTTGTTCATTATCTTTGTCAAACACAACGATGTAGCGTTCCCAGCGGGAGCACAACGATACAGGAATGACCCAGAGCAGTGTGTAACGATCAACGATCTCACAGCAGGGCCCAGATCGTTGGTGCATGTCACACAGAACGAAATTGCTGTTGCGTCACGGATTTCATGACGCAACAGCGATCCCAATAGCGATCTCGTTAGCGATCTTTTTGTGTGACAGGGCCTTAACATCAGCCCCCTCTTATTGTACATTGACCCCCTGTAATGGCACGTCGGCCCCCTCTTATTGCACATCAGCCCCCTGTAACCCCCTCTTTGTGCACATGGGGACCCCCTTTTTGTGCACATGGGGACCGCCTCTTTGTGCACATGGGGACCCCCTCTTTGTGCACATGGGGACCCCCTCTTTGTGCACAGGGGCACCCCTCTTCTTGTACATGGGGACCCCTTTTCTTCACACGGGCACCCTCTTCTTGCACACTGGGCACCCCTCTTATTGCACACTGGGCACCCCTCTTATTGCACATGGGCACCCCTCTTATTGCACACGGGGCACCCTCTTATTGCACACTGGGCACCCTCTTCGTGCACACGGGGCACCCCTCTTCTTGTCACATGGGGACCCCCTTTTCACATGGGCACCCCTCTTATTGCACACTGGGCACCCCTCTTATTGCACACTGGGCACCCCTCTTTTGCACACTGGGCACCCCTCTTATTGCACACTGGGGCACCCCTCTTATTGCACACGGGCACTCCTCTTCGTGCACACGGGGCACCCCTCTTCTGCACACGGGGCACCCCTCTTTTGCACAAGGGGCACCCCTCTTCTTGCACAGGGGCACCCCTCTTCTTGCACACGGGGCACCCCTCTTCTTGCACACGGGGCACCCCTCTTCTTGCACACGGGGACCCCTCTTTCACACATAGGGGCACCCCTCTTTTGCACACTGGGCACCCCTCTTATTGCACATGGGGCACCCCTCTTATTGCACAACAGGGCACCCCTCTTTGTGCACTGGGGACCCCTCTTTCGTGCACAGGGGCACCCCTCTTCTTGCACAAGGGCACCCCTTTCTTGCACAATGGCACACCCTCTTCTTGCACAAGGTCACCCTCTTTGTGCACATGGGGACCCCCTCTTTGTGCACATGGGGACCCCCTCTTTGTGCACATGGGGACCCCCTCTTTGTGCACATGGAGCCCCCTCATATTGCACATCGGCCCCCTGTTGTTAGATTACACTACATTACACTTATACATACATACACTTCTACTTTCACTTTCCAGTGCTGCTCTTCTCTGAGGCCGGTCACATGACACATGATGTCATGCGGTGATGCCTGCCTATGAGGGGGGCTAGGAGGTGAGAGCGGGGGGCCGGCCTAGAGAGGGAGAGAAGGAGGAAGTCTCCGTCTCCTTCTCTCACAGCATTGAACTGCGGCGCTGCGGCGATACCGCCGGCAGTTCAAAGCACAGCACAAAGGCGACGGCCGCGTGCCAGCAGAGAGGGCTTGGCGTGCCCGCGCTGGCACGCGTGCCATAGGTTCGCCATCGCTGCTCTAGGGGGAGCTCCACTGGTCACTTTGAGCCAGTTCCCCCTATAAATAGGGTCTTGGAGGGAGAAACACCAGAGTGTGCAGATGCTAGAAGAGCTGCAGGTTCGTGTGCAACCACCAGTTCTGGAGCCATACTAGGCCCAAACAGCACACCTGCCCAGTGAGAGATCCTTGCAATTGGGGTCAGAGGAAAGGAGAAAGCACCTCTCAGGGACATCAGAGTTACCTTAACTCTCCCTCATTATCTACCGAGCTGTGAGAGCTACCCAGCCACCACAGAGAACCAGCACAACTAACAGGGAGTCTAGCACCCTGTTAACCTGAAGCACCTACCGACAAGAGCCCGGCTTAACCCTTTAACAGTGCCCTCAGCGCAGTTACCCAGGTGAAGCACGTTCCACTGAACGCACGACCCGGTCCGGCTGGATTCCACATCCACCCGACCTCACTAGAGAAGACAGAGAAAGGAAGCCTAACACTGCTTGCTGTGAACCTCCATAAGTGTCAACCTCACTATCCCGGTCCGAGTGTACCTGATATCCACCAGTAAAGGTACCTAAAAGACTTTAATGTGTCTGTACCTAACAGCAGTATTACTGAGCTGCCTCATAACATCTTGTGCAGCTCTGGCTCCGGTGACTCCCTGCTCATCCTGTGGGGAGCGTCCCATCTTGCTGCATAACATCCCACGGAGGCCAAGCAGCGCCGGTGGACATCACCGGAACTCTCACAGGTGGCGTCACGAAGATTATTAACCCCTACTGTTCAAGCCATCCCCCTATTGATCTGGACCACAGGGCCCCACAGCCAGCGGGGCGGTTCCGTGACAAGGAGAAGCAGACGCCCGCGACGTGCAGAACCCGGCTACGGTGAGTCAATGTACATACAGAAAATCCAAAAAAGAAATATGAAAGTTGAGAGGTAAGGACACTTGCAGGTATCTTATCCAATGGTCATAAATTACTGACCTACCAGATTTACCGGCGTCTTGTGAATTTGAGTCTCCCATATCTACCCAGAACCCATTTTTGGGTCAACCAAAAATGTATTCTATTTGTGTATTAGTGATGTGAGATTAGGGAATCACTTTAATTTACCACTCTAAAAACACCAGTAACTTATTAAAATCTGTAAAAATTGTCTGTCATATTACTTTGATGCAAGCTCTTATGAACTCTAGTTTGGCCCAGCCAGTAGTAAACTGATTTGTTGTGGGGCATACCTACCTGTGTTTTACTTGGGTGAAATGAATGATCCAAAATCATTTCCCTCCTAAAAACACCTGTTAATTATTGAAGCAGTGAAGTGACTGCCTACTAGTAGCTCTTATGCAAAGCGTCAATTTAGGTCAGTCTACAGTGAAAAGAATTTGAAGCGGGGCATCATTTTAGGTGTGTTGGTGATGTGAGTAAATAGGCTCAGAGTTATTGAACCCTATAAAATTGCCAGCTACTTATTTTAAACATTAAAGGGGAGTCTAGTCTTAGACTAGATGTTTACAGTAAAACTATGTGACTGCAGACTTGTGAATTGTCACATTGTGGGCACTTGAGCTGTGAGGACTCTCCAGTCCTGGTGATTTGCATACTTCTGGAGACATTCTGACTAGACTGTATCTGGCCTCACTCAACACACGTGTATTGAGAGACGCAATGCCCATCTAGTTGGCATGTCACAGCATGTATGCAAATTACATATTTGCAGTGTAGTCTGCCGTTTCTGGCACTGGCACCACAGAATCCTCAGGGTACCTTTACACGCCGCTACTGGCGGGTGGATACAACCAGCTACAGGCTACAAATGTAGCTTGTAGCAGCAAAATACCCCGTAGTAGCGGCGTGTAATGACGGTAGGAGGCACCCGGCAACAGATACATCTGTTTCCGAGCACTGCCCGGAAACAGGTGGCTACACAGGCGATTGTAGCGAGCTGTATCGGCGTGTAAAGAAGCAACAGAAGGGATGTTGTTGACACCAGGCAATGTACATGGTATGTAGCTGGGGCGTGACACAGGCTCCGGGATACCGCCCCCCTTCAGCGATCATTGGTGGAAGCTCCTGCGTTACGATTGGTAGACGCTGCATAGGGCGGCATATTTAAGGAGCTGACCAGTCACACTACACAATTGCTCGAGCGTCATGTATTAAACAGCTCCTGCGATGCCTGGCCAATCATGGGTTTCTTGCTTTGTCCTATCAGCGTACGGACGTCTCGTAATCCACAATTGTGGCACGCCTATGTGCTGTCCCTGCTGCACCAGGTCCGCCCATATTAGCTGGTTGTAGCGGTGTGTAAATGAGGTAAGATGAGCTACAGAAGGTGACTTGAGGCACCCGGCGGTGTATCCAGAGATAGATGTAACGTAGCGTAGCGCACCTTGTGGCGGCGTGTAAAGATGGTGCGTTTACGTTTGTAACCGTTTGTGCGTGCTCGTGCACGTGAAGTAGCTGGTTGTATCCACCCGCCAGTAGCGGCGTGTAAAGGTACCCTCACAGTGCACAGTGCCCTCAACTTGAGAATTCATAACTATGCATTTACATTGAGTATAAGTTGTAGCTTAAGGACGGACAATCCTACTAAATATTGACTGCCTACTTTGATGCTTACTTATATGGCCAAAACCCATTTGGGCAAGTGTGGAATGATCTGAAATGGATGCAGGGCATCTCTTTATGTGTGTTTGTAAAGTGAGATCAGTGACTCAAGGTCATCTAATGAGCTGTATAATGGGATCCAGCACTCATGTAGGATCCAGAGAGTAAAACTTGGCACTGAAATGGTTTCTGAATGATATATATTTATTCAACCAAACCCACACAGCTGTTCACGTCCCAAACCCAGACCTTCCTCAGTGTGCAAAACGTTAGGTCTAAGGCAGCTTTAATAGAAATCATCACAGATGAAGACTACAGTGTCCACGCTTGATACATGAGTGCTTATGATTTATAAGATTCTTAGTTCATTAAGTGGGGTTCGCCTAGTAATGAATTGGTTAAATATTACTGCAGTGACGTCATTTATTAGGACTAGGACACAGCGCCTATTTAATAAATCAGGGCCATTGTTCTTGGCAGCACATCGCCCGGTATAAATAACAGATGTGCTGCCGATAACATGATCTGCATGGGGACAACGATCTATTAGTCATCATTCCAATCCCATCATTCTTTGTCAGCCTGTGTGAGAAGACCAATACACAAGTGCCAGATGACATTACTATATTCGATGGAGCTTGTTTAAAGGTCTCAAAATGACTCCTATAAATATAACTTAATTGTTGTGTGGGATGTTACAATATATTTTCAGTTGGAGACCCACTTTTAACATTTGCCCAGGGCCCCACTTTGTCTAAAACGGCCATGACTGAAGGGTCACTCTTCTCTGAAAACTGTCACTCCCTCACTGGTTGTTTTCTCAGAAGGGGCAGTGCATGTTCAGATGTATGGTCCTGATCTCGCTGACACACCAGGAGTTAACTGTCTGTACACCACCGCTAGAATGACGTCACCAGACAGAGATTTCGGATGGGGGAAGAAGGTTACTTAGACAAGAGTGACCTGTCAGAAAGGGCACTGTGGACAGCAACAGGGGGAAAAAAGAAAAAATGACAGAAATCTGTAAGTGCAGAGCCATGCCCCTCCAATTGTCCCTGATTTGCATCAGAATTAGATAAGGGATTTATTTGGAACAAAAGCAAGGATTAAAAAAAGTATGCTGTAGATTTCAGTGACCTAACATAGAGGTGTTGGTTTTATTGGTCAAAAACCTGCTGACAAGTTTTCTTTAAGGACAGAATTCAAATAGCATTTTTGTCTTTTCATAAAAAATTATGAATTTTAAACATGTGAAAAAGAAACATCAATGAATGCCTCATGGCAAGGAAGAAAAGTGACTTAAAAAAAGCAAAGGATAAATTAGTGCCACCATGCACACAGACAGGTTCTGTCCTATTTCTAAAAGGGGAAGCACACAGCCTAATTCCATCAGCATAAATATAGCTGACACGCCCACTGCAGGGTCTGAGGTACTCGTTACCAGGTCAGTTCTTGCCGTTCTTCTTTGAGGAATGTCAACGTGGCCACCCAGCTCCATGACCCTGGCAGTGTCATTTTAATAAAGGGGGAATGTTGGAGAAAGTCTGAGGGGATAAGGGTTATTTGTGACGCCACCTGCGGTATGCGGCCAGGGCGGCTGCCGCTGCTGCTGAACCTCTGGGGATGATGACCAGCAGCTTAGATAGTCCCGTTCCCCGCACGAGGAGCGCATTCTTCAGGGCAGTGGAGTGGTTTCCCCCGGCTCGTACCTTGGCAGCTGGTCTCTCCGTCTGCAGTACCCTCAATGTCTCAGGTGGCCTCCGTGGCCGATGGTCGCCGCTAATAAACGTCTCACACACCACAGCTGCCATTCCGTTACTCTTACTTAGGTGTAAACATGGCCGCCGGGTACGCTCTCTGCCAGTCTCCTGTACTTTACTCTTTCTCCAGAGCCGGGTCGGTACAGTCAAGCCACGGTGGGTGCCCTTTACTCTACTTTCTCTCTGTGTTACAGTCTCTGGTAGGTCTCGTCTCTCGGCGCTATAAGGATTAACTTTCATCTGAAGTGAGTGGGTCATCGCTCTGCCCCCAGGCTCTCAACGCCCTCTGCTATATAGAGCTTAGGTACCGGTAGCCATGGGTGCTTCTGTGTGTCCCGGACACCACTAGGATCCCTCCCGGGCACTACTCCATAGTTCGGCCACTTTCCCCAACATGTGTCGGATGTCCGGCCACATCTCTCGTTAGAAGTCTGAGGCCCCCGGTTTCGGCTCGGGCTTGAAGCTTCCACACCGTCTGCAGGGCCAGTTCCTGTGTCCTCAACCAACCCCTCTGTCTCGTCAGATTCAGGCGTACGGGGGTCAATGCCCTGTCCGCACCCTTAGGGCTCTTTTCTCCGTCTCTACCGAGCTGTTCTCTCCCTCCACACCGCCTCTACACTCCTGACTACCACTCCTCAGTCAGTTGATGTTACTCTCTCCTCTGCTGAACTGAACTAGCTGCTCTAACACTGTCCTGTCCCTCTTTTGTGGCCTGGGTCCTCCCTAAAGGTCCACCCATTGTACCAGGGGCCTGACACTATGTGTGTTGTTGCGTTGCTGTGGCTCAACCATACCATCCCAACACCTAGAGAACAGGGGCACCACACTTCAAAACCGCAGAAGTGCAGTACCTCTGGTGGCGGTTTACCTAAAAAAGGAGTTGATAGTTCCATACCCGTTATACAGTCATGTCCCCTTCACTTATTACTCTGAAGTGGAGGGATATCATTAGATTTTTTGTCTTAAAGGGAACTTATAACCAGATTTTCCCAATACAAACTAAATCCAATACCTTTATCTACTATATTGCGCTAGTCCATTCACATCCATATAAGCCCCAAATTCCCACTGCATTTGCCAAAAACAACTTAAACACTTGTGGCACATGGCATGGTCTGATACGAAGGGTGTCTTTTTTTCATTTCTCGGCACCTCTTCAATCCACGCAGCTGAAGTCCTCCTGGCTTGATGTGGACAATGCATCCTATGTGATCCACAAATCGCTGCTAATCTTAGAATCATACAATTGATGTGCAGTCCTATAATGCGCTGGCACCTATTAACCCAGAAGTGAAGTTGGTGCTGGGGAAGACCAAAGTGTGCCTGTATAGGCCTAGCTTTCAGCTGCACAGGTACAACATTTATGGTGATCTTTGTATGATGTAAGTCTTGATGATAGCAGCAGAAAGGATTGAGGAGGCGCTAAGAAGAGAAAAAAGAAGCTCTTCTGTCACTGGTGCCTTCCGTCCCGGGGAGATCTCTGGTAAATATGGGATCAGAAGGTCACAATGCCTTACTGATCACAGGTTTACAACTGGTATTGGAGTGAATCTACTTTCTTTTAGTGCTGAAGGGGTTAAGGTCTCTTTTTTATCTGGCTGTTCTTTGTAACCTTAATCTCAGTTGGAGCACTTTTGTGACCAGTCCCCTCCGCTATAAAAACGTATCCTACCATCTGATGCTGGTTAAAGATTCCCTTTCATTGATGACCACTTTAGTAGGGGCCTGGTGTCACGGACAGACAACAAAGATGTCCAACATACAGCACATGATAAAAGGAAAGCGGGATGGTAAAGGAGGGAAGAAAGGCCTTAGCAGTAGGGAGAGGGGGATAAGAACACCTCCTGACACTGCTCTGTGTCTGTCCCTCACTGCCATGACACCCTGAGAAGGTCCTTCGCCCTGCCACCATCATGTACATAGTCCTCACCTGTCACCTTAGATAACCCTGGCTAGTGCACAGGTCAATGAGCACACTAGCCCACCACTGCAGGTAATAAAACACAGAGATAGGTTGACAGACAGGTGCAACAAATAGTATACAAATACTTAAGGAAGCAGCCCAACTCCAAGGCTACAAAAGGCTCAGGCTCCTAGACAGCAAATCTCTGGCAAACACAGGAGAACTCCACACACCAGGTTGGCCAGTATAGAATGAACTCTATAAACGATGTCAGGTAGGGTCATGTGCCTACATAAGGGGTAGTGGGAGTAGTCAACAAAACCATATCACCCGATCAACAGCAGAGAAAGACATTAACCCTCGCAGGTCTGAAGGAAATAAACATTTAATATATACCACTAGCTCCTGAGCTGCAACTCATGCCACCTGGCACTGGAAGAACCTGAAGAGTCATGACAAATGCAACTGTGGAGTTTTGCTGCATTGAAAGAGTTGGAGTTTTTTCCTTTTTGTGTCTATTCCCCACTGTCTGGTCTACCTTACCTTGTGTTGTATTATTGCAGTGATGAGACTAGTGTCCTCACTGGCCTTCTCACTAGCCAGTGTGAGTTCAGGGTCAGAAAGAGCCTAGGCTCATAATGACGATGGCAGGAGAGGTCAATATATGGACATTAGGGAGCAAAGGGTAGGAATCAGGGGACTGTAAGGCGGCAACCCCTATCATTAGGGTCTTCCTTTTATATCATCCCCGTTGTCATCCTTGTGTTGCGCCACACACATGGTCTCTGCACGTCTAAACATGACATCTTCAGACCGGACCTTGCCATATGTCAGAAGTCTATAAAGTATTTTCTGGTGTATGCATGGGAAGTTCAGTCATTCGGTCAATGTGCTGTAGTAAAATAGCAGATAAAGGTTTTTGCTTTAATTTATATTGTGAAAACCTGGTATATGCCTATATATCTAGCTTTAATAAAAAACAGTTTAATAAGTATTGTAGTGCTTAAAAATACTACATGTATAACACTATTGTTTAAGATATATATAATAAAACTAATTAAAATTTTGTATAACCCAATTGTTCTAATTAGAGAATTAAAGAGGGCAGCATCACTGATCGACTTCAAAATATCAATGTGGGTGACAATATAGAATCCATAAACGATCAGACCATTGTTGGATGTCGGCATTATGAAGTTGCAAAGATGTTGAGGGAACTTCCAAAATCAGAAACATTTACTCTGCGCCTGGTTCAACCGAAAAGGGCTTTTGGTAAGTTATAAATTATTACATTTTACAGTCTGAAAAGGTTTCCACACAACTATTTATAGAGTATTGATATTAAAAATGTAATGTAAAAGCATTAAATGTCCTAAAATAAAATAGGCCACTATACTCCTTTTGATTCGGAGGAGTGCGAGTCGCATACACTTTGACATGTAAACACTGGCATTAGGAGACTCTTCTATGGCTCAGTCTTAATTCTCAGTCCGACCATTCCCCGAAAAAGAGAAGAGACCTTAATCTGCAAACATAATATAGTATAATCCCTGGCACAATTAATGCAAATTATAGTCAGGTTGATGCTTCAATGTGGTTTTAATCCCTTTTCAGTTTTTGCACTATTATTTTTTACCTAACTTTTTATTTTTGTGGCTGGGAACCTCTATAAGGGTTTATTTTTATTTCATACTGAACTTGCATTTTTATTTACACTATTTTGATGTGAATATGGTGTTTTGATGTTTTTTTGCATTTTGGTAAGATGTACAGCAACCAAAGAAAAAAAATGCTATTGTATTTCAAATCTAGTATGCATTCAACATATGGTAAAATAATTTTATATCTTGATTTATTGTTCTTTGTGGCAGTACCAAACAATTTTTTTTTTCTTCATTTTTTGTATTTTTAAATTGCAGATGTGATTATTTAAAGGGAATCTGTCAGGTCAAAAATCCATATGTAACTGCTATCATTTTCTAATTCCTCCGGTGAAGCTATTTCTATTCATATATTTCCTTTGTTTATACTCCCACCCCCATCATCTGTCAACTGCAAATAGATTAATTCCATCTGTCAATCACAGTAAGTGATCACTTAGTTCTCTGCTGCACACTCTCCAAGGAATGCATCACTGCACTGCACAGAAGCAAGGTTCAGTAGAAGTCACTCACAGGAGGAGATTGCCTTACCTAGATGAGCTATCTGATAAGTGCCTGTCATGTCTCCCTCCCTCCTCTCCTCATCAGAAGCACCATACAGGGCAGCAAAATGAAAATGGAACTGGAAGTGAGGAAGAGCAAAGGGGAAAGTTAGGGAATAGTTGCTTGAGAAGGAGTGAATGATAAATGAACATTTACATATTGAAGAGTATTAACTAGTCCGGTCAGTTATTTTTACTGCTCAAGATAGCTGCGTGCTGGGTGTGAAGGTGCTTAGGCTGCCTTCACACTTGCAGATGCATCTGCAGCGTTTTGCAGATGCATCTGCAAGTATCAGCATGCAGACCGCGGCCCCTATGTTTATAATAGGCGCATCGCGGTCTGAATGCTCTCATTCATTCCTATATGTGAGCCGTAAGCAGGCGTATGCCTGCTGACAGATCACACACTCCCGCCCCGCACCTTGGACGCAACATCTCGCGTCCATAGTGCGGGGGGGAGAGTGTGATCTGTAAGCAGGCATACGCTGCTTACGGCTCACATATAGGAATGAATGAGAGCATTCACACCACGGCGCGGTCTGCATGCTGATACTTGCAGATGCATCTGCAATAACGCTGCAGATGCATCTGCAAGTGTGAAGCCAGCCTTAGAGCTGTCCACACACATCACTCTAGCGCGGTCAGCTAATCTGGTGACCATAGCAATTGCGTCACGTGACCAGATTGAGTTAGCTGATCATGACGCGATTGCTATGGGGACCAGATGAGCTGACCGCACTAGAATTATGTCCGCAGTCCGATGAACTGATCACCATGCAATTGCATCAGCTGATCTGGTCACCTGACTTGATTACTATGGTAGCCAGATCAGTGATCTACGCTCCTAGTGTACTATGACTTGCTGAGGTTATCTGAGGTCACCATTCAGGTAAGCATGGTGACTTGCCTGAATGGTGACCTCAGGTGACCTCAGTGAGTCACATCACATCCTGACCGAAGCTTGCAGCTGGTTCATTCAGTGACTGGAGGCTGTGATGAGCATGCTGTATTGTTCATTGCAGCCTCCGTCCATTCAACAAGACATGACAGGATCCAATGAGGGGTATGAGGTTGAAGGGGTAATAAAGATGGAGTCACTAAATGTCTTTTGTGTTTTTTTTCTAATATTTTTTTTCTCTGTGATATGTCTTCTTTACTATTTACTTGAAATTTTTAATGGCCAGGTCTAACTTGGCCTGACATTAAGAATTTCTGTCTTAATGCCAGCTGGTAATACAATGCTGGTATTAATCCCTTATTAACCGGTGAGTAGTGATGGGCGAATCCTAAATTACTCGGACTCGCTTGACTCTACCGAGTCCGAGCCCGGGACTCGCTACTCGTTGCGAGTCTAGCGAGTCCAATGTTAATGAATGGGGAAGCGAATAATAGCGAGTAATGTGTGATTTAAAAATCGCAGATGTGTGTCGGAAAGCGCTCGCATTGCCGTGTCGGAAGACCCACTGGCAACTGTATTTTGCTGCTGTCTCCGAGGCCAAAGTCGCATGTGTTGGAGGCGAGGCAAGCGACTTTCTGCAGCAAACCCCATGCTTTGTGCAAACAGGAAATAAGCCGACTCGAGCTTCCTGGCTGGACGCGCAGAAAGTCACAGCGAGGAAGCATGGCTCCTGTCGACACCCTGCAATTAATTGCTCTGGTGGAGGCTCGGCCCCTGCTTTGGCTGCCCACTGACCCTGCATATGGGGATAATGTCCAGCGGACTACGGCCTGGAGGGAGATCGCACAGGGCGTTTTCCCAACGTTTCATCGTTGTGGCCATGATGTGCAGAGCAATATGGGTGAGTTAAATGTGTTCACACGTTATATTGCATTTACCGTATATAGTCGTGTATAAGCCGACCCGTGTATAAGCCGACCCCCCTACTTTAGCCCCAAAAAAGTGGGAAACCATATTGACCGCCATTCTTGTATACAGCGGCTATCACTGTTAGACATCCCCCCAGCAGAGTATACAGCTCCACCTGCAGAGTATACAGGCCCCCCCAGTGTGTATATATGCCACCGATATTAGGGTATACAGCCCCCCCGTGGGTACACAGGTCCCCCAGCACTGGGTATACATGGCCCCCAGTGGTTATACAGGGCCCTCATAGTAGGGTCTACAGCCCCCCCGTGGGTATACAAGACCCCAAAAGTGGGTATACAGGGCCCCCGTGGGCATACAGGGCCCCCATAGTAGGGTATACAGGGCCCTCAATGTGTTATAATGCGCCGTTGCATGGTTGCCTATATTTGGATGGGTTCACAATAGTACACTTAGTTTAAGGGCTGTTCCTCCTGGCTCTGAAGGCCAGGGGGTTGGGTGTATATAAATACCACTAATGAGCGGAGTCTGGTGCCCGCACTATTACATTCTCTATGCGTTGACATGTGCCCTGCCCCATTTGTGATTGTGGCCACGTGAGCTCAATGTCCGTAATGCTGTTGATGATGTTCCACACTGTCGTTTCCATGTGCCTTGTATACACATTTCACACACAACATGATTAAAATGTTATTGTTGATTTGTACACATACTTTTAGTGTTTCAAATGTTAAAGAGGTCTAAACCCGGTTTGAAATCATTTCACAGTTGACCACATTATGAAGCGCTGGAGGAGCTGCCGCGACCAATTTAAGCGGCAACACCGGAGGATCATGGAGGGGGGCCCGGAAGCTGGTCACGGGATAATATATTGCCACTATGAACGGCTGTCATTTCTGGAACCGGTGGCCCGTATGCCAAGGTATGTGTCTGCCGCACTGTTGTTTACTATTATTGTTATTATTATTTTTTAATATAGCGCCATTAGGTTCCATGGCACTTTACATGAGGATAAGGGTTAACGACAAAAAACAGTCCATGAAGACAATCAGGTCATACAGGTACAAGAGGAGAGGACCCTGTCCACGAGGGCACACAATGTACGTATGAAGCTCTATAATGAGTGTGCTGGTTTACATACCCACACAGGGGTTTGTTTCTGCCATGGTGCAACACAATTCTATTACCTTTGGCAATGATCCAGGACATACACATTTATAGTCACATTGTGACGTTTGGACAAATAAGCAATGTTCTGCAGGGTGGTCAGACACAATGTTCCGTGACCTCACAATTAGCTATTATTGTTGGCATGTTTGTGGAACAAAGCCATGTTCTTCCCTCCAATGGCCTCTAAGGTGTGTGGCCCTGTCTGGTTTGCCTGTCATAAGCCTCAGTTGTATCAGTTCCTAATGGCCTCGACTTGCATAAGGGCCACATACATCCCTACACATTTAGTTGTGGGTGTTTTTTTCGGCAAAATAACGTTGCAAGGATATACCCCTTTTGCACTAAACTGTTTGTACACCATCCCAGATTGCTGACACATTCACACACATTTCAGAACATACCCTGTATCACTACAAATATGTGTGGTTCAGTATTCCCATGGGTTTATTTGGGGCTGCAAGGTGATGGTGTAGATATTAGGGCCCACATGTGAATTTTACTTTTTTTGTCGTTAACTCATGGCCACATTACGAATCCTCCGGAAAACATAGCGTATTAATGCTGTATTAAATCAAACTAAAGAGGGCCATATTTTAAGTGCAACAGCCTTTTATGTCCAAGGTCCTTTGGGAAACCCGAGGTTTGTCCTTGCTGTTCCCGTTTTTTTGTTCGGCCCCGTTGGAATAACTTAAACTGTCCATCTGTGCATACCACCTTGTTTGGCACCAACGATGTGCAACCTGCTGCTCAAAGACAACACCATACTCTATGTCCATGACAGTCGTTTCAAATCCCAAGCCATCTGTTTGTTGTGTTTTATTTATCAAGACATTCCTGATTAGCATACATGGCAGCAACAAGGAGTGTAGGCCACTAACGCCAAATGCTCATGTGTCACCTATGCTGCAGGACTCCATTTCCTGTCTTGCTCACCTGCCCTATAGATCTGGGTTATGTGCATTGAGACCAAGGCCGTCCACACTGTGTGTTTTTGTGTCCATCTGATGGCAAACAACCCTGAATAATGTGTTTGCCTCACAGTGTCAGGCTATAGCTTTGTCCACATAAAGTTTCCACAAAAAGTCAAAACAATAGTTGTGGCCACTAATATGTCTTCAAGTGACTACATAGCTGTCCTGCCTAAGTCAGGGCACAGTGTAATAGTGCAGACTAATTTTAAAATTTGTAATGTAATGGCAAAAAATCGTGGAGCAACAGTACCCACACATACAATATAGTTTGAGGCATGAGCCAAAAATGTCATTAATTTATTTGCTGCAATTCCATCTTAAGGGCAACAATGAAAAGACACAGAATACACAGATACACTGAGTCAAAAAAGCGTGCACATGTTATGTTTGGCCTATGGTTTTGTTTCCAAAGGCAACCCATTCACCAAATGTTTTTTATATTTACCCACAGAGCTGCTCACTTTCGGAGGCGGCGTTGGAACCCGCCACCACAGCTGCCTGAGGAGGGGAGGGAGGCCCCTCAACCCCCACCAGATGAGGAGGGAGTAGCACCACCACCACCACCACCGCCGCCACCACCACCGCCGCCACCACCACCACCACCTTTGGGGCCGCAGATACAAGAAGAGGAGGATGAAGGGCCACACCAGCGCCCTCCAGTGCCGACTGCCAGCAGCAGTGTGGGGAGTCACTGGAACCCCAGCAGCCCTGCTCTGATCCCGGGGGCACCACAAGACCGCAGAGGACAGTGTAGTGCTGACTTTGCCCGCAGTCTCATACCGTTCTTGGATGACATTCCATTCGAGAGACGACTGCGGGCATGGTCAGCAATACACATTGTCCTCGATGCGTGTAGGCCCCCAAACCATCCTGGGCAGGTGTTTGATTTTTTGGAGGAGTGGCGGCTCAGCAGATCAAACATCCTGGACAGGGCCACACCCCGGGACAGGTATGTTGCGACCCAGAGGTGGTGTCCAAGAATCAGGGGCCTACCAAGCCAAGGCCAACCGGCCCAGATGCCCCAGCCTACAGGCTTCCAACCACTGGGTGAGGTACTGCATGGGGCCCTGGACCTACTCAACGACCAGGGTGATGGTGCCACGTTACAGCCAAGGCCGGAGGATGCGGCAACCTACCACCAGCTGTAGACCCCTTTTTTTTTTTTGTTTATTTTTTGTTCCTGTGCATTGCACAATTTCTTTGTTATGTTATTATTTGTTTTTACAAAGTTTAAACCCAAAAAAAAAAAAAAAAAAAAAATCTGACATCTTTGCCATTATGGCGAAATAATACCCAGTTGACAAAAACTGCTTTGTGTCTGTCTTTTTTCAGGGAATGGATGGGTAGGTTTTTTTTGTGGGTGGGCTTAAAGTCATCATCATTAGCAAGTACTTTACGGCCCGCATGGCGCATGAAGGCACCTTGGTTATTATGTGGAAAATCATGACTGCACATACAAATGTTGCTGACAAATAAATAGTGCCTGTGTTTGTGGGGGGGTTACTTAATGACTCGGTATGGCAACAACACTGGGAACACAGATGCGATAGGCTGGGACGTCTACTTGCAACAGAGCGCGTCTACGCGTTATCTCCGTAGCGTACAGTGGGACCCTTCGCCATGCTCCAGCAGGATCTTAGTACAAGCCACGTTTTCGATGCAGGCATAGGCCTGTTGCCACAAAAAATTAGCCCAAGGGGCGAGATCAACTCTATTTTGAAGTTGAGGAGGGCGCGTGGCCCATACTATTTGCTTGTCCTGAGAGCATAGTACAAGCAACGTATTCAATGCAGGTATAGGCTTGTAGCCTCAAAAAATTAGCCCAAGGGGCGAGATCAACTCTATTTTGAAGTTGAGGAGGCCGCGTGGCCCATACTATTTGCTTGTCCTGAGAGCATAGTACAAGCAACGTATTCGATGCAGGTATAGGCTTGTAGCCTCAAAAAATTAGCCCAAGGGGCGAGATCAACTCTATTTTGAAGTTGAGGAGGGCGCGTGGCCCATACTATTTGCTTGTCCTGAGAGCATAGTACAAGCAACGTATTCGATGCAGGTATAGGCTTGTTGCCTCAAAAAATTAGCCCAAGGGGCGAGATCAACTCTATTTTGAAGTTGAGGAGGGCGCGTGGCCCATACTATTTGCTTGTCCTGAGAGCATAGTACAAGCAACGTATTCGATGCAGGTATAGGCTTGTAGCCTCAAAAAATTAGCCCAAGGGGCGAGATCAACTCTATTTTGAAGTTGAGGAGGGCGCGTGGCCCATACTATTTGCTTGTCCTGAGAGCATAGTACAAGCAACGTATTCGATGCAGGTATAGGCTTGTTGCCTCAAAAAATTAGCCCAAGGGGCGAGATCAACTCTATTTTGAAGTTCAGGAGGGCGCGTGGCCCATACTATTTGCTTGTCCTGAGAGCATAGTACAAGCAACGTATTCGATGCAGGTATAGGCTTGTAGCCTCAAAAAAATTAGCCCAAGGGGCGAGATCAACTCTATTTTGAAGTTGAGGAGGGCGCGTGGCCCATACTATTTGCTTGTCCTGAGAGCATAGTACAAGCAACATATTCGATGCAGGTATAGGCTTGTTGCCTCAAAAAATTAGCCCAAGGGGCGAGATCAACTCTATTTTGAAGTTCAGGAGGGCACGTGGCCCATACTATTTGCTTGTCCTGAGAGCATAGTACAAGCAACGTATTCGATGCAGGTATAGGCTTGTAGCCTCAAAAAATTAGCCCAAGGGGCGAGATCAACTCTATTTTGAAGTTGAGGAGTGCGCGTGGCCCATACTATTTGCTTGTCCTGAGAGCATAGTACAAGCAACGTATTCGATGCAGGTATAGGCTTGTTGCCTCAAAAAATTAGCCCAAGGGGCGAGATCAACTCTATTTTGAAGTTGAGGAGGGCGCGTGGCCCATACTATTTGCTTGTCCTGAGAGCATAGTACAAGCAACGTATTCGATGCAGGTATAGGCTTGTAGCCTCAAAAAATTAGCCCAAGGGGCGAGATCAACTCTATTTTGAAGTTGAGGAGGCCGCGTGGCCCATACTATTTGCTTGTCCTGAGAGCATAGTACAAGCAACGTATTCGATGCAGGTATAGGCTTGTTGCCTCAAAAAATTAGCCCAAGGGGCGAGATCAACTCTATTTTGAAGTTCAGGAGGGCGCGTGGCCCATACTATTTGCTTGTCCTGAGAGCATAGTACAAGCAACGTATTCGATGCAGGTATAGGCTTGTAGCCTCAAAAAATTAGCCCAAGGGGCGAGATCAACTCTATTTTGAAGTTGAGGAGGGCGCGTGGCCCATACTATTTGCTTGTCCTGAGAGCATAGTACAAGCAACGTATTCGATGCAGGTATAGGCTTGTTGCCTCAAAAAATTAGCCCAAGGGGCGAGATCAACTCTATTTTGAAGTTGAGGAGGGCGCGTGGCCCATACTATTTGCTTGTCCTGAGAGCATAGTACAAGCAACGTATTCGATGCAGGTATAGGCTTGTAGCCTCAAAAAATTAGCCCAAGGGGCGAGATCAACTCTATTTTGAAGTTGAGGAGGGCGCGTGGCCCATACTATTTGCTTGTCCTGAGAGCATAGTACAAGCAACGTATTCGATGCAGGTATAGGCTTGTTGCCTCAAAAAATTAGCCCAAGGGGCGAGATCAACTCTATTTTGAAGTTCAGGAGGGCGCGTGGCCCATACTATTTGCTTGTCCTGAGAGCATAGTACAAGCAACGTATTCGATGCAGGTATAGGCTTGTAGCCTCAAAAAATTAGCCCAAGGGGCGAGATCAACTCTATTTTGAAGTTGAGGAGGGCGCGTGGCCCATACTATTTGCTTGTCCTGAGAGCATAGTACAAGCAACGTATTCGATGCAGGTATAGGCTTGTTGCCTCAAAAAATTAGCCCAAGGGGCGAGATCAACTCTATTTTGAAGTTCAGGAGGGCGCGTGGCCCATACTATTTGCTTGTCCTGAGAGCATAGTACAAGCAACGTATTCGATGCAGGTATAGGCTTGTAGCCTCAAAAAATTAGCCCAAGGGGCGAGATCAACTCTATTTTGAAGTTGAGGAGTGCGCGTGGCCCATACTATTTGCTTGTCCTGAGAGCATAGTACAAGCAACGTATTCGATGCAGGTATAGGCTTGTTGCCTCAAAAAATTAGCCCAAGGGGCGAGATCAACTCTATTTTGAAGTTGAGGAGGGCGCGTGGCCCATACTATTTGCTTGTCCTGAGAGCATAGTACAAGCAACGTATTCGATGCAGGTATAGGCTTGTAGCCTCAAAAAATTAGCCCAAGGGGCGAGATCAACTCTATTTTGAAGTTGAGGAGGCCGCGTGGCCCATACTATTTGCTTGTCCTGAGAGCATAGTACAAGCAACGTATTCGATGCAGGTATAGGCTTGTTGCCTCAAAAAATTAGCCCAAGGGGCGAGATCAACTCTATTTTGAAGTTCAGGAGGGCGCGTGGCCCATACTATTTGCTTGTCCTGAGAGCATAGTACAAGCAACGTATTCGATGCAGGTATAGGCTTGTAGCCTCAAAAAATTAGCCCAAGGGGCGAGATCAACTCTATTTTGAAGTTGAGGAGGGCGCGTGGCCCATACTATTTGCTTGTCCTGAGAGCATAGTACAAGCAACGTATTCGATGCAGGTATAGGCTTGTTGCCTCAAAAAATTAGCCCAAGGGGCGGGATCAACATTTTTAAAATTTATGCAAGGCACTTGAGCCAAACTATATGTTTTATTTCAGTTTGAGAAATGCCCACAATGCAGGCATAGGCTTGTTGCCTTAAAAAATTCAGCCAAGAGACTGTTTTGGATTGTCTGACATAATTCAACGGTCAAAAAACATCACAAGTGCATGCATTATTAAAGTAACATTACTGACACTGATTGTGTAGTTTTGTTGTCATGCAGCAAGTGTAGCAGGAACATTATTTATCCAATCTTCTTAGCAGAGGGACATTGTTTATCCTTTGTGTCAGAAGAGGACATAATGTTTAAACCGCACTGAGCCAAACGTAACAAATTTGAAAATGTCCCTCTAGGTTTGGGTACTGTCGTCTGAAGGGGTTAAGAACTTTGATGATATCCAGTCCTTGTTAAACTTAATGAGAGTGAGTCTGTCGGCATTTTCTGTAGTCAGCCGTGACCTTCTATCAGTGACAATTCCCCCAGCGGCACTAAAAACACGCTCTGATGTCACACTAGCAGCTGGGCAGGCCAGCAACTCCAAGGCATACAAAGACAGCTCAGTCCAAGCGTGAAGCTTGGAAACCCAGTAATTAAAGGGTACAGAGGGGTCGGTTAAGAAGCTGGTAGTGTCACACACATACTCGTTCAACATGTTTGACAATGTTTGTCTCCTAGACAAGGGGACCGTAGGCACAATCCGTTGCAGATTGGAAGGTCTGTTGAACATCGCCCAGTTGGTGGACATCTTACCACCACCTCTTCTTGACAATGTGGCAGTTTGTGTTCGAACCAAAGGCTGCTGTGGCAAAGAGCTGCTTGTTCGTGGTATAGCGGAGTCAGATGGTGAAATTGACATTAAATTGTCAACCACCACACTTTTGAAATAATCCATCGTTAAGCCCCTTGGTGACTGCAACAGCAGCGATGGAAACTTGTCTTTGTAGCGTGGGTCAAGGAATGTTGACAACCAGTAGAGGTCGCTGTCATAGATGTTAATGACGCGTGGATCCTGGGACAGACATTGAGACATGAAGTCAGACATGTGTGCTAGGCTACAAAGACTCATGTCTTCTGTGTCACCAGACTGATGAACAATAGGCATCATGGTCTCAAAATCGGTCTCCGCCTCCTGCTCTTCAGCCCACCCATGCTGTACCGACATAAAACTGGGGTTGGGAATTCCATCAGGGTGCACCTCAGTACCATGGAGAAATAAATCGTCTTCATCTTCCTCATCACTGTTTTGTTCTGCAGCCAATGTTGCCGGCTGAAATTGGCTTTGCTGGCTCTGATCCTGGATGTTAAAATGTGGATCCATAGCCCTCTGCTGTGCCCTCAATGATTCTGTTTTAAGATTCAGGAGAGAATCTTTAAGCAAACACAGCATGGGGATGGTGAGACTAATAATGGACTCATCACCGCTGACCAGTTTTGTGCAGTAATCGAAGTTCTCTAGAACCTCGCAAAGGTCAGCGATCCAGACCCACTCCATCGTACCAATGTGTCTTGTATTACTTCCTGGGTGACGGGCATGTTGCAGCTGATATTCCGCTATAGCCCTCTGCTGCTCATTGAACCTAGCCAACATATGGAATGTAGAATTCCATCGTGTGGGCATGTCGCAAATTAATCTGTGTTTGGGCAAATTAAATTGCTGTTGAAGGGCAGATAGACTTGCAAGTGCCGTTGATGAATGTCGGAAATGTCCGCAATTTCTACGCACCTTCTCTAGTAGATCAGATAACTCTGGGTAATTTTTCAAGAATTTCTGAACTACAAGATTCAGTACGTGAGCCATGCAAGGCACGTGTTGAAGTTTACCGAGCTTTATTGCTGCAACAAGGTTTCGTCCGTTATCACTGACAACAAGACCTGCTTGTAGTTGCAGTGGGGCCAGCCACTCGTCTGTCTGTTGTTTAACACCTTTCCACAGCTCGTTTGCAGTGTGAGGTGTGTCACCTAGACAGATGAGCTTAAGAAGAGCCTGTTGTCGCCTGGCTGATGCAGTACTGCAAAGCTCCCAACTTTGACGTGATGTGGCGGACAAATCAGCAGTGGTCAAGGAAGTTGAAGACGCACATTGTGTTGTAGAAGTATATGAGGACGCGGACACCCGGAATGATGCTGTGCCCGCTATTCGTGGAGTTGGTAGGATCGCAGATATTCCACTATTACACTTTGGGACACTCTCGACAAGGTTGATCCAGTGAGCTGTCAGGGATATGTATCTGCCCTGTCCACAAGTACTTGTCCAGGTATCAGTTGTCAGGTGAACTTTTCCGCTCACAGCATTTGTCAGTGCACGCTTCAAGTTGTTAACCACGTGCAGATGTAGCGCGGGTATGGCAGTACGTGAAAAAAAATTGCGACTGGGGACAGTGTATCGTGGTGCTGCCACAGCCAACAACTCCCTAAAAGCCTCAGTATCAACAAGCCTAAATGGCAGCATTTCTACAGCTAACAGCTTAGAAATTTGCGCTGTCATTTGTCGAGAAAAAGGGTGTGTGGATGGGTGCTTCCGCTGCCTCTCATACAGCTGTGGAACAGACAACTGGACAATTGGCGCAGACTCACAAGTCACTTGACTACTGTCATATCTCTGGTCTAACGCAGCTTGTGGTGAGATCGTATGAGTAGGAGCTGCTGCATGAACAGTAGATGGTGAAGGACGATTCTGAAGTGGCATAACGGTGTTGAGGTCAGAAGGCCCTGATGTCGAACCCTGATGGGCCAACCACTGACTAGGGTGCTTAAGAGTCATGTGTTTTCGCATACTGCTGGTGCTCAAGTTTACTTTGCCCTGGCCTCTGCTCAGCCTGGCATAGCAGATGTTACATATAACCACATTTGGTACTGATGGGCTATCTTTGAAAAATTTCCAGACAATGGATGTTCGTCCTTTAGGTTGTGGTGTAGGAACTGAAGGATGAGTCTGGCCAACACAAACTGTAGACACATTTTGGCCAACTGTTCTTAAAGTTGGGGCAACAGTTGGTACAGTTTGTGCAACAGTTGACACAATTTGGGCTACTGTTGTCACAGCTTGGATTCGGGATAAAGGAGTAAGCCTGGGTGCTTTAGGCGGTGGTACATAACCACTTTCCTCCTCCTGGCTGCTCTGTTGGCTCTGCATGTCAAGTGTCCAGGTTGGATCAGTGGTCTCATCATCCACCCCCTCCTCCTCAAAGTCATCTGGATAACGTGACTGGTCAGGCTGGCCAGATGAGATGTGTGTCTCATCATCATCATCATCCTCCACCTCCTGAGACGGTCTATGGCTTTGTTGAAAGGGACGTTCTTCAGGACGAGGTGAATCCAAACTTTGTCCATAGATGGAATGTACGTCTGGTTCAAGTATCTGTTCAGGCAGTGACAAAGAAAGGTCCGGTTGTCTGAATGGCTGATAAGAACCAAATAAATCTTCCGAATGCCCAAGTTCGCTGTCTAAATTTTCCTCCGTCTGGCGATGGCTTGAGGAAATAGGAAGATTTTGTGGATTAGATGACCCCGCGTTGTCAGTAGCGGCACTTGAATATGGTGTCAAGGATGATTGTGTGCTGCCAGAACCCGTGGTTGAGGTCTTGTCAGCCATCCAAGATGTTATTTGGTCTTGATCTTCCGGCCTCAAGACACGTTTCGGTTGAGTACTGGGAAATTTAGACAGCAGGAAGGTGGATCGATCAATCCTTGTCTGTCTACTTCTACCAGTGCCTTGTTGTTCACGACTGCTAGGGCCCCGACCTCGTCCCTGTCCCTTTGCAGACTGGTTTTTGGGAATTTGGTGTTTTTGGGACATTGTTGACAAATGCACAGCCACCGAGATGGAGTTAGGTGTTGATGCAGGCTTCACTTACTGGCGGGTTAAGTGTGTGCTAACACTTGACAGTGAAGCACCACACTATTCCCTGAAAAAATTAGAAAGTGCGCACAGCCACCGAGATAGAGTTTGGTGTTGCTGTAGGCGTCACTTACTGGCGGGTTAAGTGTGTGCTAACACTTGGCAGTGAAGCACTACACTATTCCCTGAAAAAATTAGAAAGTGCGCACAGCCACCGAGATGGAGTTTGGTGTTGCTGCAGGCGTCACTTACTGGCGGGTTAAGTGTGTGCTAACACTTGACAGTGAAGCACTACACTATTCCCTGAAAAAATTAGAAAGTGCGCACAGCCACCGAGATGGAGTTTGGTGTTGCTGCAGGCGTCATTTACTGGCGGGTTAAGTGTGTGCTAACACTTGACAGTGAAGCACCACACTATTCCCTAAAAAAATTAGAAAGTGCGCACAGCCACCGAGATGGAGTTTGGTGTTGCTGCAGGCGTCACTTACTGGCGGGTTAAGTGTGTGCTAACACTTTCCAGTGAAGCACTACACTATTCCCTGAAAAAATTAGAAAGTGCGCACAGCCACCGAGATGGAGTTTGGTGTTGCTGCAGGCGTCACTTATTGGCGGGTTAAGTGTGTGCTAACACTTGACAGTGAAGCACCACACTATTCCCTGAAAAAATTAGAAAGTGCGCACAGCCACTGAGATGGAGTTTGGTGTTGCTGCAGGCGTCACTTACTGGCGGGTTAAGTGTGTGCTAACACTTGACAGTGAAGCACCACACTATTCCCTGAAAAAATTAGAAAGTGCGCACAGCCACCGAGATGGAGTTTGGTGTTGCTGTAGGCGTCACTTACTGGCGGGTTAAGTGTGTGCTAACACTTGGCAGTGAAGCACTACACTATTCCCTGAAAAAATTAGAAAGTGCGCACAGCCACCGAGATGGAGTTTGGTGTTGCTGCAGGCGTCACTTACTGGCGGGTTAAGTGTGTGCTAACACTTGACAGTGAAGCACCACACTATTCCCTGAAAAAATTAGAAAGTGCGCACAGCCACCGAGATGGAGTTTGGTGTTGCTGCAGGCGTCACTTACTGGCGGGTTAAGTGTGTGCTAACACTTGACAGTGAAGCACCACACTATTCCCTGAAAAAATTAGAAAGTGCGCACAGCCACCGAGATGGAGTTTGGTGTTGCTGCAGGCGTCACTTACTGGCGGGTTAAGTGTGTGCTAACACTTGACAGTGAAGCACCACACTATTCCCTGAAAAAATTAGAAAGTGCGCACAGCCACCGAGATGGAGTTTGGTGTTGCTGTAGGCGTCACTTACTGGCGGGTTAAGTGTGTGCTAACACTTGGCAGTGAAGCACTACACTATTCCCTGAAAAAATTAGAAAGTGCGCACAGCCACCGAGATGGAGTTTGGTGTTGCTGCAGGCGTCACTTACTGGCGGGTTAAGTGTGTGCTAACACTTGACAGTGAAGCACCACACTATTCCCTGAAAAAATTAGAAAGTGCGCACAGCCACCGAGATGGAGTTTGGTGTTGCTGCAGGCGTCACTTACTGGCGGGTTAAGTGTGTGCTAACACTTGACAGTGAAGCACCACACTATTCCCTGAAAAAATTAGAAAGTGCGCACAGCCACCGAGATGGAGTTTGGTGTTGCTGTAGGCGTCACTTACTGGCGGGTTAAGTGTGTGCTAACACTTGGCAGTGAAGCACTACACTATTCCCTGAAAAAATTAGAAAGTGCGCACAGCCACCGAGATGGAGTTTGGTGTTGCTGCAGGCGTCACTTACTGGCGGGTTAAGTGTGTGCTAACACTTGACAGTGAAGCACCACACTATTCCCTGAAAAAATTAGAAAGTGCGCACAGCCACCGAGATGGAGTTTGGTGTTGCTGCAGGCGTCACTTACTGGCGGGTTAAGTGTGTGCTAACACTTGACAGTGAAGCACCACACTATTCCCTGAAAAAATTAGAAAGTGCGCACAGCCACCGAGATGGAGTTTGGTGTTGCTGTAGGCGTCACTTACTGGCGGGTTAAGTGTGTGCTAACACTTGGCAGTGAAGCACTACACTATTCCCTGAAAAAATTAGAAAGTGCGCACAGCCACCGAGATGGAGTTTGGTGTTGCTGCAGGCGTCACTTACTGGCGGGTTAAGTGTGTGCTAACACTTGACAGTGAAGCACCACACTATTCCCTGAAAAAATTAGAAAGTGCGCACAGCCACCGAGATGGAGTTTGGTGTTGCTGTAGGCGTCACTTACTGGCGGGTTAAGTGTGTGCTAACACTTGGCAGTGAAGCACTACACTATTCCCTGAAAAAATTAGAAAGTGCGCACAGCCACCGAGATGGAGTTTGGTGTTGCTGCAGGCGTCACTTACTGGCGGGTTAAGTGTGTGCTAACACTTGACAGTGAAGCACCACACTATTCCCTGAAAAAATTAGAAAGTGCGCACAGCCACCGAGATGGAGTTTGGTGTTGCTGCAGGCGTCACTTACTGGCGGGTTAAGTGTGTGCTAACACTTGACAGTGAAGCACTACACTATTCCCTGAAAAAATTAGAAAGTGCGCACAACCACCGAGATGGAGTTTGGTGTTGCTGCAGGCGTCACTTACTGGCGGGTTAAGTGTGTGTTAACACTTGGCAGTGAAGCAGCACACTATTCCCTGAAAAAAATTATTAAGTGCGCACACTTAGTCGCAGAAGTAGGTGGCGTACGTGCTATTTGCAGCTAGGAGAGCAGCAACGCACTGTTCTGCCACAGACAAAATAACGCTGAAGGGGTTTTTAGGACCCAAAATCTATCAGCTGGCAAAAAATTGTAAATAGTACCTCAGCTAAGCCTCTCACTACAGCTATTAGAACAGCTGAGTGAGTAAGCGAAGCTATGAGGTCGCTCCTGTGAACACTGTAAAGGCTGCAGCTCCCTGCTTCCCTGCCTGCCTACAGTGTCACAGTACACAGTACTCCTCTGTCCTCCTGCTAGCTCTCACAAGAGCTGTTTGGGGTTAATATAAGGAATCTTGAAGTTCCCTACACTCACTGACAATCCCTATGATCTGCTCCAGAATCTACCTCACCCTGTTCTAGCTCAGATCTTCAGAGAAATGTGCTCAAAATGGCGGTGGCAAGGCTTATATACAGCCTTGCCTGTCATCGATGACATAGCCATCACGATGGACAGAAGCCAATCATAGTAATGCCACAAGAAGAGGGCTGTGGCATTACTGAATAAGATTGGCTAACATCCTTGTCCATCTTCACAAGTTTGTCTGACCTAACACGCTAGGCTGTCTCGGAAGATTTGTCGGAACATAACAGATTCTGTATTCGCGAGTCCCGAATACAGAATACAGGACTCGGATTCGTAGACTCGCTAGGATTCGCTAGGAGTCGCTACGACTCGCTCGGAATCGCTACTTACAGCGGGTATCCGTGAAGCGGTGCCATTCTCTAAACGATTTGGGGGAGATTCAAGCTACATAGCGATGTGATATAGCGAGTCTCGCTAGTAAAACTAGGATTCCCATTTACTTGCATTGGACTCGCTACTTTGCGAGTCCTCGCTGGGAAACTCGCCGAGTAGCGAGTCCTGCGAGTCCCTTACTACTCGCCGAGTAACGAGTCCTTTCGAGTAGATTCGCCCATCACTACCGGTGAGCCACCGCCATCAGGGCCACTGGATGAGCCAGGTAGCACCTGAAAATGTTGCTACAATAAATGCATAATTTTCAGGGACGGCTGTGGGCTGCTATTCTTTAGCGTTGGGGGGGGGGAGACTAAAACGATGGGCCCTCACCCCGCTGAGAATATCAGCCCTCAGCTGCCTAGTTTTACCTTGGCTGGCAATTAAAAATAGGGTGGAACCCTATGCATTTTTTCTGCCAGCCAAGGTAAAAATAGGCAGCTAAGGGTGGCAGCTCGTAGCTGTCAGCTTTATCTGTGCTTAAACTGAAAAATACAGCGAAGCACAATGCATTTTTTCCTCATTATTTATTTTACACCGTATAACCTCAGGTTAGTTGCCATACACTAATGTGCATGACAACCAAGTACAGACACCATCCAGATTGTAAAAATGCAGTGTAAGGGTGCTTTCACACGCTACGTATTTGATGCATTTTTTTATGTGCAAGCTCATCACAAACCATGAATGGAACAATCAGAGGAAAAGTATGATAGAAACAAGTGCTCCACTTCTGGATTTAATCACTGTTAATGCACCCTAATTGCCACAGCTAATCACAGACACTCTCACAGAGCATAAGTGTCTATGATTGCCTGTTGCTCGGTCAGTGAAGTGAATATGCAGAAAGGCTAATCGGTGGGATCGGAAGTGAGTGAGAGGAAGCGCAGTAGAGCGGACCTGGAAGCAAGCAAGCAACGGGAGACAGATAAGATGATCTGTGTCTGTCTGTGTGTATGTGTGTGTGTGTGTGTAGCATTATGTAGAACAGAAGCACTAATGCTTCTGTTCTAGTTAAGCTACACACACAACCGAACAATTACTGAAGAAAACCCAAATTTCCGACTTTTCAGCAAAATGTTTGAATTAGAGGGGCTGAACAAACATTGCCAAATTCGGTCTGGATTTGAAATTGGCGAACATGTTTGAGCAAAGTTCAGTCATCTCTACTTGTAAGGGGATCTAGAAACATCTGCAAGTTTTTTATGATTTATCGGCCTTCAGCTCAATCTCGAGCCATGGCAACTTGATGGATAAATGCTCTGTAGGAAGATTGATCTTGTGCGAGCCTAGATAGGTCCAACAGGGTCTTCTCTGACGTTATCTTGACAGAAACAAGCCAATGTGTTGATGGTCTTGCTCTTTGCCTTGTACCTTATATACTTCCTCCTATATTATATTGTCCTTCTCTAGTGATTTTTCTCTTCGTATGATGTGTCCAAAGTAGGCAAGTGGTAGCTTGGTGATCCTTGCTTCAAGTGACATGTCTGGCTTAATTTGTTCCAAAAATGAATTTATTTGTTCTTATTAACATCCATGGTATTGATAACATCCTTCTCCAAAACCACATTTTGAACGCGTTGATTCTTCTACTTTCTTGTTTCCATCCATTGTTGAATTTTTGGATTTGAAATTTGCGAACATGTTCGAGCCAAGTTTGGTCATCTCTACTTGTAAGGGGATCTAGAAACATCTGCAAGTTTAAAGATGTTGATTCTTCTGTCTTGCTTCTTGGTTGTCAAGGTTTAATTTCTACTACAGAGATGACCAGACTATGTATGAGATGTGTCTTTATTCCCAGTGAAATATTCCTTGATCTGAACACGTTGTCCAGTGACTTCATTGTTGATTTTCGAATAGCTATTCTCCAATTGACTTCCAGTGTTATCGCTGCATCTTGAGTGATCATTGATTCGAGTAGGTTGAATTTTTTTAGTATTTCTAGTTTGTTGCCATCCATCTCAAATGTAACCTGGTAGTAGTCAAAATCTTTGTCTTCTATTTGTTGAGTAGCAGTCCCATGTTCGAGGTTTCCATCAGACTGTTGCTTCTTGGTTGATGTAAAGGTTCCCAATGAGGCTGATCAGATGGTTTGGCATTCTGATATCCTTCATGTTATTCCAAAGTTTCTGGTGATTAACACAGTTGAAAGCTTTGCTGTAGTCTATTAAGCAAAAATAGAGCTCCTTGTTGTATTCTTCGGCCTTTTCCATTATCAATCTCATGTTAGTAAATACATCTCTTGTTCCTCTGCCTTTTCTGAATCCTGCTTGTTCCTCTAGCAACTCTTTGTCAAAGTAAGGCTGTAGCCATCTTTGTAGGATCTTCAACAGTATTTTGCTGGCATGAGGTGTGAGCACAATAGTCCAATAGTTTCTTTCCACAATTAGTAGCATCCCTCTTTTTCGGAATAGGAATAAACACCAATCCTGTCCAGTCCTTGGGCCATTTACCAGTAGTTCATTTCTGTTGACACAGGTATGTGATGACTTCTACTGCTGTTTCAGAGGACTTTATTAGCTCTATTGGAATATTATCACATCCAAGAGCTTTGCTTTTTGACAGAAGCTTCATTGCGGCAAAGACTTCTTCTTTCAAGATATTCAGTTCACTTTCATGTTCACTCTCATTTTCTTACCGTATTGATGACTCATTTTGTTAGAGATGCTCCCTGTATTCTTTCCATCTTTCCTTGACCCATTCTGGCTCAGTTTGTTACCGTTAGTGTCTTTAAGCATTCCCTCTCTTGATTTAAACTCTTGGTGTACCTCTTTGATTTTTTGGTATGCCTTTTTGATTTTGCCCTTTAGATGTTCGTTTTCTATCTCTGTACATATATTCTGGTAATAAAGTTCTTGTCTGCTCGAATGACTCTCTTTAGTCTTTTACTGATGTTGTCTGCAACCTGCATGTTACTGTCACGTCGCCATTGGACTTGGTGGCCGGTGTTCCTGCCTCGGCCGCTGGGAGGAGCCGGATTCCTTCGGCTGGTGGCACCGGTGACAGGAGGGCCTTGTCCTCATATGGAACTGCTCCCGCGACGTCTGCCTCTGTCGCTGAGCGCCGCGGTGTTTCCCCTCTGGGTGGTGTTGGTCGCAGAGGAGCGGGCCCTGCAGAGGTGTCCGTTAGGCGCAGCCTGCGTTCTTCTGTCAGAGGTGGCGTGGGTGGAGCCAGTCGTGCATCTCCATCTGGCCTGGATCTAGGGGCGGTCCGGATGAGGTCATCGGGCTGTGAGCTCCAGCCTATGGGAGGTAACCGCGCCCTTCAAATACATTGGAGCCTGTCTTGCAGGCCGCCAGATATAGTTTTGGTTCCCCAGTGATATAGTGTATGTTTGGTTTTGCCCTTGACCCTTGCCTGGATTCTTGACTCTGCTACTGCCTGACGATTTTGTACCTTCTCTGCCCTCTTGGTTTTGACTCGGACTTCTGACTTTGTTTTTTGGGTCTTGATTTTTTCCCCTGGCGACCTTCCCTGCTCTGTTGCTCATAATAGGCAGCTACCCCCTGGGCTCCGCTATAATTCCAGATCCCTGTATAGGGGTTAAGGGTCTCGGGGTTTCTCGGGGTGCTGCCTTACCAGCAGCTCAGCTTCACAGCGGATGGTTGTCACATTATATCTGGCCCTACCATTTTTTCTATATTTATATCGACTATATATATATTTAAACGCATTCCCTTACCATTTTTTTTTTCTCTCCTTTTCCCAATGGTTTTACCTGTTTTTTTTTTCTTTACTCTGAGCTGTGTCAGCTGTTAATTGCTTCCCTCAATGAATCTGTGTCCAGCTTCTCAGTCCTGTGGAGGAACACTCCCATCTTCTCATACCAACATGCTGCACAAGTCACCATCTGAAGTTCTCTGCATGAATGCTGGAGATCAGAAGGCCTCATTCCCTGGATGTCAGCACCTGGGGGGCTCTGGCTATGCCTGCTCAGGTGCCCAGGTAGGATTGCCAGCAAATGTGGCCAAAGTCCTGTTACCTATTTCTTTGACTTACCTTAAGAAATCTGTGTGTTTGGAGGCTTATGTTGACAGTGGCTCAGAGGGGAATTTCATAGATCTCAATGTAGCGAGAACTCTTGGTGTACCACTTCTAAGGCTTAATGCCCCCATTAGAACCACTGCAGTTAATGGCACTCCCCTCATCCAGGATGGAGTGGAATTTGTCACTGAGGAAGTGTCAATGCTGGTGGGGTCGTTACATGCTGAAAAGGTGTCATTTTTTGCAATCAGTAATTTATCATCTGCAGTAATCCTGGGCATGCCATGGTTACGTAAACATAACCCAGTCATAGACTGGCACTTGGGTGACATCGTGCGCTGGAGCCCAAAGTGTCAGGATAACTGTATCTCGCTATCTGTAAACCAAGTGAAGGTCAAGACTCCTCCATTTGTACCATATGCCTTTAGAGATTTTGAGGATGTATTTTCTATTCAGGAATCAGAGAAATTACCCCCTCACAGAAAGTATGATTGCGCCATAGATTTGATACCTGATTCTCGTCTCCCAAAGGGGAGAATATTTAACCTCTCTGGTCCTGAACGTCAGGCTATGAATGATTACATAGCAGACAGTCTGAGAAAGGGGTATATTAGACCATCCACCTCACCAGTAGGGGCCGGTTTCTTTTTTGTGGGAAAGAAAGATGGCGGCCTCAGACCTTGCATTGATTACCGCGAATTAAACGCGATCACTGTGAAAAACCAGTATCCTCTTCCACTCATCCCTGATCTTTATAATCAGCTGTTGGGAGCCAAGTATTTCACTAAACTGGACCTCAGGGGAGCATATAACCTGGTCCGTATAAAGGAAGGCGATGAGTGGAAGACCGCGTTCAATACGCCTCTCGGCCATTTTGAGTATCTCGTAATGCCGTTCGGGTTAAGCAACGCACCTGCAGTTTTTCAGAATTTCGTGAACGATATATTCAGAGACATCAGTGGTGTATATGTGGTCGTTTATTTGGACGACATTCTGGTTTTTTCTCCTGGTCTTTGGTCGCACGTCCGACATGTCCGTACTGTGCTCCAGAGACTCAGAGAGCATTCTTTATTCGCCAAATTAGAGAAATGTGTCTTCATGGAGGAGGAGATAAACTTTTTGGGGTATATTATATCTGCTAAAGGTTTTCGCATGGATCCTGCCAAAATTAAACCCATTAAGGAATGGGTACAACCCAAGTCTCTGAAGGCACTGCAGCGATTCTTGGGTTTCGCTAACTATTACCGCAAATTTATTAAAGGGTTTTCCGAGATAGCCAAACCACTCACTGATTTGACACGTAAAGGGGCGGATGTGGTTAATTGGAAGCCTGAAGCAATTTATGCGTTTTCTAAGTTAAAGGAATGTTTCTCCTCTGACCCTATATTGGTTCAGCCAGATCTGGACCGCCCCTTCATTGTAGAGGTAGATGCCTCTGAAGTTGGAGTGGGAGCAGTGCTGTCACAAGGCACTGCATCCCTCACTCAGCTTCGTCCGTGTGCCTTCTTTTCCCGAAAATTTTCATCTACCGAGATGAATTATGACATAGGTAACCGAGAGTTGTTGGCAATCAAATGGGCCTTCGAGGAATGGCGCCACTTCCTCGAAGGCGCCAAACATAAGATTACCGTAATTACTGACCACAAAAACCTGACCTACTTGGAGTCAGCGAAAAGACTGAATCCTAGACAGGCTAGGTGGGCTTTGTTCTTCTCCAGATTTGATTTTGTTATCACCTTCCGACCAGGTACTAAAAATGTGAGGGCTGATGCCCTGTCTCGAAGTTTTTGCCCCATACAAGTCGGGGACGTTGAACCGACTCCCATTTTAGCCAAGGGGATTGTTGTCTCGGCTGTGTCTTTGGACCTTCTGGAAGAGATTCGTAGATCTCCAGAACAGGCCCCTGACACTACTCCTGCCCAGAAACTATTCGTCCCTGCCACATACCGCCTCAAAGTCCTTAAGGAATCTCATGATTCCGTCCTCGCAGGGCATCCTGGTATCAATAACACCATCAGACTGGTAACCAGGAGTTTGTGGTGGCCAACCATAGTAAAGGACTGTAAGGAATATGTACTGGCTTGTGAAACCTGTGCTCGCTTTAAGACTCCCCGCAACCGCCCTGCTGGGTTGCTCCAGTCCTTGCCTACGCCTGAGGGTCCTTGGACTCATATCTCCATGGATTTTATTACTGACTTGCCACTCTCAGAAGGGAAGAGTTGTATCTCGGTAGTGGTAGACAGATTCAGCAAGCAGTGTCATTTTGTTCCACTGTCTGGGTTACCTAATTCCGAGACCCTGAGCAAAGTATTTATTAATCATGTTGTGCGATTGCATGGTGTTCCTGTGAATATTGTTTCTGACAGGGGCACCCAGTTCGTTTCTAAGTTTTGGAGGGCATTCTGTAAACAGATTGGAATTGACTATTCCTTTTCTTCTGCCTATCACCCTGAAACCAATGGTCAAACCGAGCGCGCTAATCAAGCTCTCGAACAATATCTACGTTGTTATGTCTCTGAGCATCAATCTGATTGGGTGGAACATCTGCCACTAGCAGAATTCGCCATGAATAACCAGTACCAGGAGTCCATCAAGACCACCCCTTTCTACTGTAATCATGGGCTGCACCCGCGCTTTTGTTCATTTTCTTCTAGGCTTTCTGACGTTCCTGGGGTAGAAAGGTCTGTAGATCAGTTAAAGACTATCTGGTCTGAAGTGAACAAAAACTTAAAGGGGGCTCAGACTAGGCAGGCGTCTTCTGTTAATAAACGGCGTTCCAAGGGTCCGGACCTGGGAGTTGGGGACAAAGTTTGGTTGTCCACAAAAAATATCAAGCTCAAAGTGCCGTCTGCCAAACTAGGTCCCAGGTTTATTGGTCCGTATGAAATAATTGACGTGATTAACCCTGTAGCCTTTCGTCTGAAGCTCCCTCAATCATTCAAACTGCCCAATGTATTCCATAAATCCCTTCTCAAATTGTACCGATCTCCGATTCGTCCTGTCCGGTCCCCTCCTCCTCCGGTCTTGGTCGGGGTGCCGTGGAATACGAAGTTCAGCGGATCATTGATTCCCGCTTAGTGAGAGGATCCGTGCAGTATCTGGTACATTGGAAGGGCTATGGTCCGGAGGAGAGGTCCTGGGTGCCTGCCAGTAATATCCATGCCAAGGGTTTGATCAGGAAGTTTCATCTTCTTCATCCCAATAAACCGGGTTTTGTGGGTCCAGAGGCCCCTCGTAGAGGGGGGGTACTGTCACGTCGCCATTGGACTTGGTGGCCGGTGTTCCTGCCTCGGCCGCTGGGAGGAGCCGGATTCCTTCGGCTGGTGGCACCGGTGACAGGAGGGCCTTGTCCTCATATGGAACTGCTCCCGCGACGTCTGCCTCTGTCGCTGAGCGCCGCGGTGTTTCCCCTCTGGGTGGTGTTGGTCGCAGAGGAGCGGGCCCTGCAGAGGTGTCCGTTAGGCGCAGCCTGCGTTCTTCTGTCAGAGGTGGCGTGGGTGGAGCCAGTCGTGCATCTCCATCTGGCCTGGATCTAGGGGCGGTCCGGATGAGGTCATCGGGCTGTGAGCTCCAGCCTATGGGAGGTAACCGCGCCCTTCAAATACATTGGAGCCTGTCTTGCAGGCTGCCAGATATAGTTTTGGTTCCCCAGTGATATAGTGTATGTTTGGTTTTGCCCTTGACCCTTGCCTGGATTCTCGACTCTGCTACTGCCTGACGATTTTGTACCTTCTCTGCCCTCTTGGTTTTGACTCGGACTTCTGACTTTGTTTTTTGGGTCTTGATTTTTTCCCCTGGCGACCTTCCCTGCTCTGTTGCTCATAATAGGCAGCTACCCCCTGGGCTCCGCTATAATTCCAGATCCCTGTATAGGGGTTAAGGGTCTCGGGGTTTCTCGGGGTGCTGCCTTACCAGCAGCTCAGCTTCACAGCGGATGGTTGTCACAGTTACATTTTGCTTATGCCATTCTTCTTTCTTCAATGATCTTTAGGGTCTCTTCTGTTAACCATGGCTGCAGCAGTATCTTCTGTCTCTTCTTTATTGTCTTTCTTGTTTCTTCAGTAATGATAGTCTTTATATTTGTCCATAATTCCTCAGGCTTCCTTTCATCTGTGTCCAGTGATTGAAATCGGTTTTGCAGATCGTTCCAAAAAACTTCAGGTATGTTGGTGAAACCACAGAACCGATAAAAAACACAAATAAAAACAGATAATATCAGAGAAACACAAGCAGGTTGGAAAACCAACACTGCTATATGACAAAGGGTACAAGGTAAACGGTAAAGAACAGGCAGCAATGGTTAGAGGAAGGGGGTGAAACTAAGGTATTCATTAAAGCCACATGGTGACATAGTGTCCAAGGTCACTATCCACCACCTTTCATGTTGAGCCAAGGTTTTTCTTACGAGAGGACGGATCATTGTTGTGATCATGGAATAGTTTGACATCCTCTTCTTCTGCATCTGTTGTTGGGGAGTATACTTGAATAGTAGTGACATGGATTAGCGCTCCTTGTAATCGTATCAAGATGACTCTATCACTGACTGCATTGTAATGCAGGACTGTGGCGGACAATTTTCGGTTTATAATAAAAGCAACATCATTTCATCTTCGGTTATCATTGCCAGAATAGTATACCCAATGATTGTTTGACTGGAAATGTCCAGATTGAGTTAATCTTAGTTCACTGATTCAGAGTAAATCGAATCCTGTTCTGTCCATTTTGGCTTTGACGATGTCAAGTTTGCCTTGGTTGATAGTTTGAACAAGACTTTATGATATCTCTGCAGCTTTTGATCTTCCCTTTCAATCAAGCCTAGACATCCTTGCGATTTTGATCCAGGCGTTTCATGAAACTAGATCATCCTCAAGCTCTTCCCCTGTAGCTTTTTGGTTGCCTTCCGACGTAGGGGTGCATCTCCCAACATTATATCGAATTACTTTAGTTGTATTTTCTGTCAAGTTTTCTTGGCATGATGCAGAAGTAGATTGCCAGTCCTTTATTCCACGCAGTAATGTGGTTCCCATGAAGGAGCCACAATGAACCAAAGTTGTATGTTGTCAATATAAAACCGCCTCATTGTACATCGTCCTGCTGCCAATGCTGGCACTGGGCAGTCCACCTGGGGTTTTCCTGATGGCAAAAGTACATTGCAGATGGCATGGCTTTCAACTTCACTGATCCACAAAAATACACACAAACAACTACACAATATGGACATCAAATACTGAATACTCAATATAACCATAAAATACAAAGTACACACAACTTATATATAATAGATATCAAATATACAATATCAACAATAAGACAATAAGTTTCAGGTTATTACAGTAGCCAATCACAGACATCCATTCTGCGTGACAGCGTTTATGATTGGCTGTTAGGCCCTTCACAGGTTAACTGACATCATAGTAGTGTAAAAATAAATAATTTAAAAAATGACGTAGGGCCCCGCAATATTTTGAAATCTCAGCGCAGATAAAGCGAACAGCTATGGCATGCCACCCCCAGCTGTCTGGCTTTACCTTGGCTGGCAATCAAAATACAGGAAGCCCATTTATTTTTTTTAAATGATTTAAAAATATAATTTAAAAAAAAGTGTATGGGCTCCCGCCGTATTTTGATCACCAGCCAGGTAAAACCAGACAGCTGGGGGCTGGGGGAACTGGGATTCTCAACGTGTTAAGGCCCAAGCATTATGGGCCCCCCACGCTAAAAACCGCAGCCTGCAGACACCCCTGGAAATGGCGCATTGTTTCTTAGCGTGATTTCCAGGCGCTTTACCTGTCTCATCCAGTAGCTCTGATGGCGGTGGCATGCTGGGTAATAAAGGGGTTAGAGACAGCTTTGTATTATCAGCTGTCACTAACCTGAAATTCATGGAGTCACACCAAATTATACATAGCCTCCATGAATTTCTAGTACACAGTAAAAAAAAAAAAAAACAACACATAGAAATTTTTTTTTATTAGAAATAAAACGAAAAAAGATTTAGAGACTCCATCTTTATTAAAAAGAAAAAAAATCCTCTGTCCGATGTAGTCCACAGGGAAGCAGGCTGAGAATGACAGTGACAGTTAAAGTTCACTCGAGTTCATGGCTAGTACACGTTGCGGGACAGGTAAGTATAATCATAATGTTTATTAATAATTTTATGCTTTATTTTACAGCCTCCCCATCCCATGCCATAACTGTAAAGTTCAAGCTCGGGGTTCAGACGCATGTTTGCATTATCTCTGGCCCCGAGCTCAAACTTTTAAAAAGCTTGGGTGAACCCACCGATCCCGAGCATCAGTGGGTTCGCCCATCACTAAACATGAGTCAACAGTGTGATGAAACACAAAAAAACAATTCTGGGATGTATTGACAGAAGCTTACATTCTAGATCACGTGAAGTCATTACCATCCTCTACTCCTCGTTGGTCAGACCTCATCTGGAATACTGTGTCCAGTTCTAGACACTATATTTTAAAAAAGACATCAACAAACTGGAGTAAATTCACAGAAGTGCGACAAGAATGGTGACCAGTCAGTAAACCATGTCCTATGAGGAACAGTTACCGGATTTGGGAATGTTTAGCTTGCAAAAAATAAGAATGAAAGGAGACTTAATAGCTGTTTTAAAATATCTCAAGTTCTGTCACAATGTAGAAGGATCAGCTGTGTTCTCATTTATACAAGGAAAAACTAGAAGCAATGGGATGAAACTGAATTGAAGGAGACCCAGATTAGATATTAGACTAAAACTTTGTGACAGTGAGTGTTATCAACGAGTGGGACAACTCTCCTTCAAAGGAAGTTTTCAAACAGGCTGGACAGACATCTGTGATGATCTACTGAATATTGCTTTGAACAGGGGACCAAATTACCCAGGAGGTCCTTTTCAACTGTATTGTGGCAGAATTACAACAATTCTGCAAAAATTAGTAAGCCAAAATTACTCCAGAGCGTTGTAAAAGACTCATTGCCAGTTATTGCAAATGCTAGATTGTAGTTGTTGCTGCTAAGGGTGGCCTAACCAATTATTAGGTTTAGGAGGCAATCACTTTTTCACAAAGTGCACTGTAGTTTTGGATTTATTTTTCTCTTAATAATAAAGACTTTCATTTATTAACTGCATTTTGATTTTACTTATGTTATCTTTGTTGAATATTTACATTTGTTTGGTGATCTGAAACAT
The DNA here is from genome assembly GCA_033576535.1 of Allobates femoralis. NCBI lineage: Eukaryota > Metazoa > Chordata > Amphibia > Anura > Aromobatidae > Allobates > Allobates femoralis. The sequence goes on from JARQOC010000003.1 coordinate 386,914,567, forward strand.
TTAAGTGTGACAAATATGCAAAAGAATAAGCAATCAGGAAGGGGGCAAACACCTTTTCACACCACTGTAGGTGTTCTGTCCCCTTCTGATGACTGCAAATCCCAAGCACTCTAATCACCAGTCAATCATTTTAAATGATTGTATACTGGTACTTACATTACCAAACGATGGACAGACAGTGTCATTTCAATCGTTACTGTAGCTGTAGAAAGACCAGGAGAAACTCTGTAGTTTTCTTCAATATCTTGTATTAGTTACAATGGAATGATAAGTGAAGAGGAATAATCTGTACAGGGTTGCACACATGCGTCTTCAGTAATGGCTTCTCTAAACTAAACTGGTGAAGAAGGGAGGGGCATCCTGTACAGAGGCCAACTAAGGGAGGGAGGTAGGGACAATTTTCACATTGGCTAATCTACCTAGCAACATTAAAGGAATTTCCTGATTGGAGGAAAATACACAATGCAAAAAATGGAAATTGCAGGCTGTTCCAATTCGTGGGACACAACACTGCACGTCTGAAATCGTCCGGTTTCACAAGTCTTTGTACGACATATAGAGTTGTCTTAGTCCCTGGACGTTATAAAACCTGCAATGAGAGGAGAAAAGAGCACACAATGCAACAGTAAGTGCAGCATTTAAGTCCATGCTTGCTATAAACGTATTGAATGTTTAAGTTGAACAAAACCCATCTTCGGATTGGGAAAGTCGCAAACGTGCCAACTCTTTCACCGACCCAACGGTAAAGTTCAGTCCGAAGGGAAAGTTCAGTGTTTAATTGGACGTCAACAGTTCTGCATCCTAGTACAGCAGGGGATAAGAGGAGGTGTGCTCCCTGCCATGGCAGAGTCCAACAACAAGTTCAGTTCATGAAACTCCTGGCTGAAGGAGCCACTGGGCGATGTACTTGTACTGAGTGTCAGCCTGCACAACGGCTGACAAGATTGGAGAGCATCCAAGACGATGAGACCTGAGCCCTTGTGCTGGCACCTTGGACACAGGTCTTGTGCTGTAGGTTGGTGAGAGTCTTTCCAGGCTCTGATTCCTTCTTCTCAAGCTCATGGATGGCAACAATAGAACGAAGGTTGTTGGACTGCTAAACTGGGGATGGTGACCTGAGTCTTGTTCTCCACTCAGCTAGTTGCAGGTCAGTGGAGATGAGATGCCACTGTTCGGGTGTGGCCCTTTTGGGTTAAGACTGTTAGCGCAACAGCACAGAGTTCCAACTTTGGTACGGTGCATGCAGGTCTTAAAGTAAATTTTACCTCGTTAAGGACAAAGCTGCGACGTAGCTTGCTGCCGGTTTCTGAAGCATTCAGGGAGTCTGCTGCAGCTGTATCCATCATAGATGCGTTGTAGGAAATGTAAGCTTGACTCTTGGTGACAGCTGAAAGAGTCCTTAGAGGACAATGGTGCAAGAATTGGAGTCACTGTAAACCTTTTGGAGACTTCTTCCCGTCTCAAACCTGTGTTGTTTTGAGATGGTGACCTAGTGTTCCTGTTGATGCCCTCGATAGCAAGCTGTCTCAGCAGTACCCTGTTTTGCACTGTAACCGGTGACCTGAACCCAAGAGAATCGTGGATGCTGTTTTCAACAGGCGAGACTCCTTGTTTCATAGTAAGTTCATTACAGGGGGAAGCTTGGAAGGTGAACATGTCTTGTTCGACATCCAGTGGTGTGCTGAGGCTGCGTTGCGTGGGAAGAGCACTAGGACCTTCGGTAAGAGGTAGGCAGTTGAGAGAGGGGCTCTTTGAGCACTGAAGTCTAGCATGGCTTCGGCTTGACCAGGTTTGCAATGGAGATAGGCGTTACAGGTTGGGAACTTAGCAGTTGTTTCCTGCAAATCCCTTTGCAACTTAGTCTTTGCGGGAAGAGAGGGTGAGGGAGCTACCCAGCTGTTGTAGTTGTCTTCAGTGGGTTTGATGCTTGTGTCCCTGATGATCACCTTGTCTTCTTCTGTAGGTAGTGAATTGTTGACCTTGTTTGCAGAGTAGAGTGCTGTTGACTCGAGGTTGTCGACTTGAAGATGAAGCAGATTTGAATTGTCAGGTGGTTGTTGTTGCCGCCTAGTGTCATTTGGCTTCTCCTTTACCCGGTAGTGGTGTGGGTATGGCAGGAGAGATACGCCTTGGTTGTCTGACGTGATGAGAGTTCTGTAGGAGGAGATGTAGTTTGAGTTCCTCAATTGGCCGCCACAGACGTTGCCGATGATGACCCTGCTTAAGTTCAGGTGCAGAGCGAATGGAGCATTGGGTGGTCCATTGATTAGTTGATGCACCTTATTGTCACGCGCTTAGTTGGCGCTGACCTTGCTGGATGCTGCTGTGTATGTGTTTGTCTTTAAGAGCTGCATGGTTGATAGTTGTGAAGGTCCTGGGACTCCTGTGTTGTGCTCCAGAACTGCATTCACTATGAGGTTCGGCTGCTGGTTGAGGGGTTAATGTGTGACTCACCTGGGCTCCCCTCCCCCTGGCCTATAAGTAGCCTCTCCTTCCACCAGGTGGTGCTGCTGATAGAGTTTCACTCTATGCCTGGAAGCCATGCTGTGCTGACCTGTGTGTTTGTGTTGCTGAAGTCTTTTCCTCTGGAGTTGCTGTACCCCAGTTCTGTGGAGAGAGGTGAGGGGGGAATAGCACAGGGCTGGTGGAGGAGTTTTAGGGAGAGGCTGGAGACCCGAACCTTCTCACCTTTAGAGATACCTTCGGAATCAAGGCCATTCAGGGTTCTTGGACTAGGATCAGACTAGCCTTCCCTGGTCACCCTGACCATAACTGCCATTCCCTCATCAGCATTCTCACTACACCTTGACACTTATGCAGCCGCAGGATGTCTCTGCCGAGGAGGATTAAGATGTTTGCCTTGTTGTCCAAGGCCGGTATCTCGTTGGCTACGGACCTGAGGTGAGGATGGTAAAGAGCCGCTTCTGGCGTTGGGATTTCTTCCCTGTTGAATGGTATTTGATTGCACTCTAAGAGATTGGGGAGTGGTATCTCCTTGGAGCTGAAGAGAGACGTTTTTATGAGGCCGCTGGCCCTTCTTCCAGTGGCTTCTGCACACCGCTGCAGGTATGAATAGGTGTTTCCCTTTAAGTCGAGCAAGTCGAAGAGTTCTGACCTGGCCAAGGATTTGTTGCTGTGATTGTCCAGGCTGACGTACACCTTGACTACCTTCCCTGGATGACCTTTGGGATACACCCTTTCCAGGCAAATCTTCTCAAAGGACTTGTCGCGAAGACCTTCTCCGCAAACCCTGGTGCAGGATGAAGATACCGCGAGATGGTTTGTTGCTTTGTCTGTACTCTCCCCACCATGGCCTGTGGTGGGAGAATGCATTGATGTAGAATCGAGTTGTGATGGGTGGAGCGCTTGCACGTGGTCTTTGCTGTGGCACTCTAGACACTTGATGGCAGTGACACAGTCCTTAGCAAGGTGTTCTGTAGAGCGACAGCACCTGAAGCATACTCCAAACTTCCTTAAGAGTTCCTTTCGTTCTTCAAGTGGTTTCTTCCTGAAGCGGATACATTTCTTTAGGGGATGCAGCTGTGGAGCCCACTGGGACGGGGTACTCGGTACCGGACCGGGTTGCTACTGGGGATGTCATGGAGGGCCTGGTCCGGACCGTGTCCCGGGTTCCGCAATTAAAAGGGGGTATTTACAAGGGATAAATGTTTGTCGTGACGCCACCCACGGTGTGTGGTCAGGGTGACCACCGCTGCTGCAGAACCTCCGGGGATGATGTTGGGCAGCTTAGATGGAATGGCTCTCCGTAGGTAGAGGCTGGTTCCCCGGGGCAGTGGTAATTAGAGTCTATGGTGGATATGATGGATGTGGTATTAAAGGGATTGATAGTGGAGACGGGTTGAAGGAGCACACACTCACGTTTCTGAAGTTTTCCAAAGTTTTACTGCAGATGTAGTAGCAGGTTATTGTCCACGGAGTCTGTACTGGGGCCGGGTTGCTCCCACCTTGTCCGGGTCCTCAGCTTCCTCCTGCTTGCACTCTGTGTGTGTGTGGCCCTGCTGCTGCTTCTAGCTGAGCTGCTGGCACTGTCTCTTTCCTCACAGGTACCCCTTGGCTAGGCAACTCGAGTCTTTCGTGTGCTGCTGACCCCGCCGTGTTGCTTCGCTTTGGTACAGTGTGGCTCTACAACCTCCACTATCCCGGGATCTACTGTGCTGTGTGTGTCAGTCACAGTTTCGGATCCGGTGTCCGTTTTGTGCACTCCTCTGGGGTGAGTGGTGATGGCACTCAGTCTCCCAGATATGTTCCTTTGTCTTTTGTTCTCCTTCCCTCAGACTCTGGCTAGGCCTGGAATCGATGAGTGGACTGTAGAGAAGCCTGACGCAGCTCCTTTACACTACAGTCTCCCTCAGTTCTCCCAGGCACTGGACTCTTTAGTCAACTCTCCTCAAGACTAGACTACTTCCTCTTTACCCGGAGTATATAAGAGAGCTGGTTTAGCTCCCCCTCCTGGCCTAGAGGTGCTAGTGTGTTGTCAGTGTGTTGTGGGGAGGGAACCCGTGTGATGTTACTGATCTAGTTCATCAGCAGTAGTAATGCCGAGATCACTGATTGTGGTTTTGAAGGCACACTTCCACCCTCTGTAGTTCTCAACCTGGTCGTCGAGCCTTGTGAGACCGGTGTTGGTGAATTCTCGGTGAATCATGTACCTCACAAAGTTGGACATGTCTGTACTTTCTGATTTTGTGGGCTGAGTAATGCTGTTAGCGTGGGCTGTAGCTTTTTGACTCAGGAATGTGAGAAGGTACGGAGTAGTGTGGCACCCCTATGGTTCGGTTGCCACAGGAACACCTGGTGCGGGGAGGGATTTCCTCATCAGGTAAATTTACGCATGCAACACCTTCCACCCCAGACCTGAAGGGTGAGCTCTATTTGCCGACTTCAGGCAAGGTTCCCTATAAATCCAGGCCGAGGGAGGAGTTAGTCAGTGCAGTTCCAGGTAGGACTGTGAAGACATCCTGGTGAACGAAGCAGCGCTAGGCCCATGCCAGTGAGGAAGCCTAGCCAGTGTGAGGGACCCAAAGGTGAGGGTCGAAGGCAAGGCGAGATGGAGAGGGGGCAGAAGAACCATACCGGTTCACCCCAGAGAAGCAGCAGAAGCAACCTGGACACTGGAGTCCAAGTCTGCAAGGGTCCACTTAGGAAGGGTGGAAATCAGCTCACCACAGGTGCCCCGGCAGCATGGACCTGCATCCTGGAAACACAGCAATGCAGTAATAATATTTATTAATAATATTTATTCATTTATATAGCGCTATTAATTCCATAGCACTTTATATGCATCAGTAATAAAGAAGAATGTCCAATATATATAATAAATACAGTATAGCAATGGAGCGTCACAGGCGACATGCTTCGGATAAAGATCTAGCTTCAGAAAGGATCTTTATCCGCAACGTGTCGCCTGTGACGCTCCCCTGCCATGTTTATTTCACATTCTGTCGCCTGCTGTAAATATGGAGCCTAAAGATGTTTGAATAAAAGAAATTCACCTTCATTTCAAACCCGTGAGCTGGACATTCTTCTTTAAGGGTCCACCCAGCCCAGCAGAAAAGACCGGAGGGCCAGGGAGACTTCAGTCACCTGGTGCAAGAACACTTGCAGCACAGCCATCGACAGAGCCAAGGACTGCAGAGGAGTTAGCGGTGCCCAGCAGCAGGGCTCTGCTATACAAGTGAGCGACGCAGGAGAGGTCAGGGCCAGTTTTCAGACAGCCCAGGACTACAGCACACACACAGTAACAAGGAAGACTCATAACTCATCGGGTGTGGAAATCCTGAACTGCCACCCAACCATCTGGACTGTACACTGGATGTTACCTTGCAACATAAACAGTAAAAGGTACGGAAACAACCTTCCAGCGTGTGTGTGTGTCTGTTACTGCAGCACCTGATCCTGCTCTCATCATAGACTGATTGCCAGCGCCTCTACCTGCAGAGCTGCCTCCCATTGTAAATCCCTATTCTCTACAACTGCCCCGGGATATCGCAGCACCCACAGGGAACGTTACCAATTAGCTGCCTCATCATCACCCCAGAGGTCTACAAGCAGCGCCGGTACCATTACTGAAACCGTAGGTGGCGTCACGAGACATTTCACTTTATTTTATTTTTCCCCTTTTTCAGCGACCACAAGGGGCACGGGTCCGGGCACAGGCCACCAGTGACATCCTCAGTAAATCAACGCCTGGAACCGGGTACCCCACGGCACCGGGGCAGGGCCAGTGGCATAGGTGTTTAAGCCAGCGACCGGTTTGGTTTGTACAGTCTCTGTTGTATGTGGGGCCGGAACTACACAATTGTCAGGAGTGTAGTGCCTTACTGTCATGTTGGGTTGCATGTGGACATTGGCATACAGAGGTTGCTGAGGTGCAGGGTCTGGCTGTGCACTGAAGTGTGAAGGTGGTTCAGATTTGAATGTCTGAGGTTAATTGGACTGACCTGGGAAGCTGAAAGTTACAGGCGGATCGGCATCTTGATGCTCTGGAGAAGTGTTGCTGCCGACGGGAATTTTGGCGGTAGTCAGTGGTTCGTTGGCTTGGCTCAGCATGTAGTCTCTTGTGCGCTTAAGTTGGTCTTATGTGTCGGGTTCACACAAACTGACGCTGCTTTCTTGGCTCCACCCAGAGCTTGCTCAAAGACTTTTAGCCTGGCCATGGCTGACACACGTTCACATTCCTTCTGTAGGGCTTCTCTCTCCTTCTTATTTTGCGCAGGCTCGGCTGTTGCCTCCGCTTTCTTGTGTGCAGTCTCTGCTATTTCTGCTTTCATGCCTACTTTCTTTTGGGCAAAGACAGCTTGTACTTTTGTCGTTTCTGCTTCAGCAGTGCCTTTACAAGCTGCTCACTGAGAGTTGAGTACCTTGATGAGCCCGGTTTGAGTGAGTGTCTTGAGCTCTTAGTGGACCTGGATCTGTGCGATGTCGCTTCTGACATTTGCGCAATATTTGCTTCAGTCTTGTCCATAATGTCACCCACAGTGTAGTCTCTTTCAACATTGAGGTGTTGGAAGTCCTGAAGTTCTTTTAGAGATTCAGACATATTTAGTTTTAGCAGGGTAGAGATATGTTTTTTTTTACAAATGTCTTTGTAAGACTGGTATGCTGAGTAGAGCTGTTGAAGGGCTCCCTCTGGTGGTAGCTCATGAGGGCACAGATAAAACAGTCACTTGGTTTAGCACTCTTTGCCACAGTAATGTTATATGTAGGGATGAGCGAGTCTACTCGCTAGGACTCGTTACTCGGCGATTCTTAAGGGACTCGCTGGACTCGGTAATCGGCGAGTCTTTTAGCGAATACTCGCTCAGTAACGAGTCCAATGCAAGTCAATGGCAATCTACGAGTCCGAATCCTAGCGAGTCTGCGATTCCGAGTCCTATATTCTCTATTCGGGACTCGCGAATCCCTATTCCCTATTCATTAACATTGGACTCGCTAGACTCGCAACGAGTACCGAGTCCTGGGCTCGGACTCGTGCGGGTCTAGCGATTCCGAGTAATTTAGGACTCGCTCATCCCTAGTTATATGGCGTAACGATTCACCTTTGGTGGATTCTAGGTACTCGCTGTCCTTCCATGTAGGTTTAGACAATCGCTTAGACTTTTCGTTGCGAGTTGTTAGAAGTTCTGTTTCTTCTTGCTGCTTTAGATTAAGTAAGGAGTTTGAGATTCTTTTAGCTTCAGACATTGCCGCAGAAATACAAGGGGGGGGGGGTCGTTCTGCTCTTGGTTGTCAGGGAGACCAATACAAAGTTGCAAAATCTGGCTGAAGAACAGACTGTTTACAGCAGGGATGGGGAACGTCCGGCCCCCGGGCTAGATCTGGCCCGTGATGTGATCTGATCCGGCCCGCGGCCACTCTGCCCAGTTTGTGACCACGGGCTCTTGAATTCCTCGAGGTGCGCACTGGAATTATGTCCGACATGCAACATTTTGCCAGCATGTGAGAGTTCTGTGTGGGAGAAGCTTCTGCGCTCTCCAGCTCCCTGCTTAAGCCACTGAAGTGTGCTGCAATCAGCTCCTTCCGGCATCCTAAGGTCACAAGTCCATCCACCTCCTCCTAGGTCAGTAAACATTTAGGTGACAAAATAAATAAATAAAAGCTTTGTGTTCTGTGCTGAATGATGATCTCCCAGCAGTGTGTGCAGGGACAAGGAGTGTAAAGGTACCTTCACACACTGCAACATCGCTAGCGATGTTGCTGCAACGTCACAGGTTTTGTGATGTCACAGCGACCTCTCCAGCGATGTCACAGCGTGTGACACGCACCAGCGACCTGGCCCCTGCTGTGAGGTCGCTGGTGGCTGCACTTTGCTCAGGACCATTTTTTGGTCCTTGATCTCCCGCTGGTCAGCACGCATCCGCGCGTGTGACCGTGGGAGACCTGTGATCCAGCGACCTCGCAGGCTGGTAACTATGATAAACACCGGGTAACTAGGCTGAGCGCGCTGCTTAGTTACCCGGTGTTTATCATGGTTACCAGCATCCTCCAGCTTACACGCTTCTCTAAGTGGGAGGATGCTGGTATCCATGATAAACATCGGGTATCTAGGCAGCGCGCGCTGCCTAGTTACTCAGTGTTTATCATAGTTACCAGCGTCCTCTTGCTTAGTGCAGCCTGTAAGCAGGAGTATGCTGGTAACCATGATAAACACGGGGTAACTAAGCAGCGCGCTGCCTAGTTACCGGTGTTTATCATAGTTACCAGCGATCTCACAGCTGCTGAGTCGCTGGAGAGTCGCTGGTGAGTCTGCTTGTTTGACAGCTCACCAGCGACTCGAGAGCATTTCCAGCGATCCCGGCCAGGTCGGATCACTGGTGGGATCGCTGGAAAGTTTGTGTGTGTGAAGTACCCCTTATTAGCAAAAGGGAGATGCATCAAAAAGCAGCACAGCGAAGGGAGGGAGATACAAATCATGTTAAAATCATATGACCATATTGATTTTTATCTCATGCGCTGTATGTCTCTGGCTCCGTGTACTCATGCGCTGTATGCCTCTGGCTCTGTGTACCATTCGTGCTGTATTCCTTACGCTCCATGTATTCCTGCGCTTTATTCCTCAGGCTCCGTGCACTCATGGGCTGTATTCCTCAGGCTCCATGTACTCCTGCGCTGTGTGCCTTAGGCTCTGTGTACCACTCATGTGCTGTATTCCACAGGCTCCATGTACTCCTGCGCTGTATGCCTAAGGCTCCGTGTGCCACTCATGCGCTGTATTACTAAGGCTCCGTGTACCACTCATGCGCTGTATTACTAAGGCTCCGTGTACCACTCATGCACTGCATTCCTTACGCTCTGTGTACTCATGCGCTGTATGCTTTTGGCTCTGTGTACTCCTGTGCTGTATTCTGACTCGGGCTTGGGGTACTTGGATCCCCGTCGTTGCTGCTGGATCCTGTCACCGGTGGTCAGTGCCTGGGACTGTGGCCCTGGTGGTCGCTGAAAAGTGTTGAAATGAAAATAATAAAAGTGTATTGTTCGTGACACCACCTGCAGTTTCTGATGATGACACCAGCGCTACTTCAGACCTCTGGGGATGGTGTAATTGTAGCCAGTTGGTCTTGCTCCCTGCAGGTAGAGCAGTGTCCCCAGGGCAGTGATACTGTATTAACTGGAAGGCGCCTCTGCAGGTGAGAGGCTGTCTGGTCCCTCACAGCGGGAAAGAACAACACACCACATGTAGCTGAGTCTCTGTACGGGTTTACTGGTCACTTTCAAAGTTAAACAACAGGTCTACAGTCACGGGTAGCTAGCCTGGGTAGTGACCAATGAATGGGGTGTCCGTCTGTGGCTGTCAAAGATGTTTCTCTCGGCTTCACCCTCTGTCCTTACTACTATTGAAGTCTGGCCTGCGTGGAGCTCAACCTGACCTCCTGCTCTCTCCTCTGTAACTCTACGCTCGTGTAGGAACCTTCTCCGGATTGCTGCACCTCTGGGGATTTTCTGCGGGTCCTTGCTCCTTGTTTGGCTACTGTTACTGGTGACCAGGAGGCTGAAGACTCCTTGGTCTGACCGGTATTGATGGCTCAGAGTTAGACTTGCCTTCACCGCTCCCGGAGCTGGTATTCCATTCATGGACTGAGATCCTTCCAGACCGGTCAGTAGACGGTCTGAGACCGGGTGTTAACATGAACCCTCAGGCTCCCCTTTTTCGTCTGGGTCACCGCTCTTTCTGGGTGCCCTCCCTGTACGTCCTCTGAAGGGTCCTCCTCGACCTCGCTTGCTTCAATCTGCTCTTCTCCATTCCACACTACTCACCTATATAACCTCCCACTGGGACCGGTTACCCTGGTAACAAGTTTAACCAATTGGCCCCCTGAGCTAGGTGTGTAGATGCAGGATGAAAGCCACATACGAACCTCCCCCTTCACTGGCCACAGGGATACCGCACACGCATGTCTGGGTGCAGAACCCCTTTATGGTGCACCAACCAGTGGGGCGCCACAATTCCTTACACTCCGTGTACTCCTACACTGTATGCCTCTGGGTCCGTGTACTTATGCGCTGTATTCCTCAGGCTCCATGTACCTCTCATGCTCTGTATGCCTCAGGCTTCGTGTACCACTCATGCGCTGTATTCCTTATGCTCCATGTACTCCTGCGCTGTATGCCTCTGGCTGTCTACTTATGCGCTGTATTACTTAGGCTCCGTGCACCACTCATGCGCTGTATTCCTTAGGCTCTGTGTACCACTCATGCGTCGTATGCCTCAGGCTCCGTGTACTCACGTGCTGTATGCCTCTGGCTCCGTGTACTCATGTGCTGTATTCCTCAGGCTCCGTGTACTCATGCGCTGTATTCCTCAGGCTCCGTGTACCACTCATGCTCTGTATGCCTCAGGCTGTGTGTACTCATGTGTTGTAGGCCTCAGGCTCTGTGTACCACTCATGCGCTGTATTCCTTATGATCCATGTACTCTTGCACTGTATGCCTCAGGCTCCATGTATCCATGTGCTCTATGCCTCTGGCTCAGTGTACTCATGCGCTGTATTCCTCAGCCTCCCCCTTCACTGGCCACAGGGATACCGCACACGCTGGTCTGCGTGTAGAACGCCTTCATGGTGCACCGACCAGTGGGGCACCACAATTCCTTTCGCTCTGTGTACTTATGCGCTGTATTCCTCAGGCTCCGTGTACCACTCATGCTCTGTGTGCCTCAGGCTCCGTGTACCACTCATGTGCTGTATTCCTTATGCTCCATGTACTCCTGCGCTGTATGCTTCTGGCTGTGTACTTATGCGCTGTATTCCTCAGGCTCCGTGTACCACTCATGCACTGTATTCCTTAGGCTCTGTGTACCACTCATGCGCTGTATATCTCAGGCTCCGTGTACTCATGCGCTGTATGCCTCTGGCTCCGTGTACTCATGTGCTGTATTCCTCAGGCTCCGTGTACTCATGCACTGTATTCCTCAGGCTCCGTGTACCACTCATACTCTGTATGCCTCAGGCTCCGTGTACCACTCATGCGCTGTATTCCTTATGCTCCGTGTACTTCTGTGCTGTATGCCTCAGGCTCCGTGTATCCATGCGCTGTATGCCTCTGGTTCTGTGTACTCATGCACTGTATTCCTCAGGCTCCATGTACCACTCATGCACTGTATTCCACAGGCTCTGTGTACCACTAATGCACTGTATTCCTGAGACTCCATGTACCACTCATGCGCTGTATTCCTTAGGCTCCGTGTACCACTCATTCGCTGTATTCCTTAGTCTCCGTGTAGCACTCATGCGCTGTATGCCTCTGGCTCCGTGTACTCATGCGTTGTATGCCTCAGGTTGTGTGTGCTCTCCCCTGTATTCCTCAGGCTCCGTGTACCCATGCCCCATGCGCTGTCTTCCACTGGCTTAGTGTACCCATGCACTGTACCCCTCTGGCCAGTGGCGTAACCTGAACCTAGCGGGCCCCGGGTGCAGCTTTCAGACTGGGGCCCCACTTAGTAGTAGCTCAGGAGCAGAGGGGGGGTGCTGTCAGGTACAGCTGAGGAGCGGGGGGGGGTGTTTGCTGGCGTTTTACTGCTGCGCACTGCACGCTGCTATTACCTGGAGCCGGGGCAGCATATAAGAGGAGAGGAGGGGCGGGATCAGCAGGAAGCTTCCCCCATGTCACCTCCTCTGCTCTAACATACGATCGCGGTCCCGGGGGCAGCTGGGGATCCGGTTTCCCCTGCAGGGAGGCGCGGGCCCCCCTACAGGGCTGGTCTCAGCCACGACTGCTGCGACGGCGATCGTTACGCCACTGCCTCTGGCTCAGTGTACCCATGTGTTGTATTCCTCTGGCTCAGTGTGCTGTATGCCTCAGGCTCCGTGTACCCATGTGCTGTATACCTCTGGCTCCATATACCCATGCACGGCATGCTTCTGGCTCTGTGTACCCATGTGTTGTATATCTCAGGCTCGGTGTCCACATGCGCTGTATGCTTTTGGCTCTGTGTACCCATGTGCTGTATGCCTCAGGCTCTGTGTACCCATGTTCTTTAAACTTCAGGCTCCATGTACTCATGTGCTGTATACCTCAGGCTATGTGTTTGCTGCTGAATGCTGTGTGCTTACCAGCATGAGATGAAAGCTCACTTTGTAGTTGGGGTTCAGTGCAAAAATGCGTCCCAGTCCCACAAAGGAGGAGCATCTGCCACAGCGTCCTAAGTATTGTATATGCCCCCCAGTGATGCATGTGACCCCAATACTCTATGTGTGTTGTAGATTTCCTCCAATACTGTATGTGCCCACCAATTATGTATTTACCCCCCAGTGCTGCCTTTCCTCCCCAGTACTGCCTGTGCCCCCTATTGCTGTATATGCCACCAGAATCTCATGTTATGTATATGCCCCCATGTCTCCCAATAATGTATATACATCAGTCCCAGTGTCTCCTATATGATTTACAAAAATCATTATCACAAACAATTGACTGCGCTCCAGGCTGACATAAACTTGGAAAGGTAGTTGTGAGCAACAACAAAATCAGTATCGCCCAACATCACAACCGCACCAAAAATCAGCAGCTTCATACGCCACAGTAGGGGTGGGTTAACAAATTGTTTGACATAGCTGGGTAATTTTTAAGGGGATAACTTTGTGCAGTCCCCAAAGGATGGTAGAAATTTCCAAATGACTCTTGACAGGAAAAAGGTTCCCCACCCCTGGTTTACAGAGTTTATGCAAGCTGTTGCTGGGCTGTATTTGCAAGTCTAATAAAACTGCAGCTTCACAATTGGTTATAGATAATGCCTTCTTTGGATTTCTAAGTAGTGTGCTGTTCAGTGGCAGCTTATTCTCTTCAGTGAGTGATTTCTGACTGCAGGTTTATGCAGACTGCTGTTTGTGGCTTTTTATCAGCCCTTTATGTAATCCTTTCTCTGGATTGCATGCAGTATATTACTCCTGGTAACAGGTTCTTTTACTGATTATGAGCTGTATACAAATCCTAGTCACAGCTAATCATTTTCTCTGTTCTGTCCCCTTCTGATGACAGCAAATCCCAAGTGTTCTAATCACCAGTCTTTTAGATGATTGTATACTGGTACTTACATCACCAAATGATGGTCAGACAGTGTCAACTCAATCATTACTGCAGCTGTAGAAAGACCAGGAGAAACGCTGTAGTTTCCTTCCAAATATTGTATTAGTTACAATGGAACAATAGGTAAAAAGGAATAATCTGTACAGGGTTGCACACATCTGTCTTCAGTAATGGCTTCTCTAAATTAAACTGGTGAAGAAGGGAGCATCCTGTACAGAGGTCAACTAATCTACATAGCAACAATAAAGGAATTTCCTGATTGGAGGAAAAATACACAATGCAAAAAAATAGACATTGCAGGTTGTTCCCATTAGTGGGACATAACAGTAGGTCATAAAAATAAAAAAATAATGACTTGGTCTCTTCCTCCCTGACTGAAATCTTTTTAGAACTTGTGAGCCTCTTTTATACTGTAGATTTGTGGTGAAGGAAAACAGTCACTTCTCTGATCAGTGTTCAGGATGCTGTGGTTACTGCCATTCAAAAAGTTAATCATCAGCAGATGAAGAAACTGACAGATTTCCATGGATGGAAAGCTTATGACTGTTTTTGAAAAAAAAAGGATAGTTATGTTGGTCAATGGTATATGTCAGAAATTTTTTTTAATATATATTTTGAGTTGTTTTGTTATTATTCTCACTTGGCTAGTAATTTTGCACATTAATAATTCTGCACACCATTACTGTATTTTTTGGACTATATGAAACACCGAACTATAAAACGCACTCAGATTTTAGAGGAGGAAAATAGGGGGAAAAAATTAAGTAAAGAATGTGGTTATTATTAAATGTTATGGGGGAATCTGCTGCTGACACTGTTAATGGGGTAATGTCCCAATCCCTGGCCCCTTCCATATATAGCCTCCCATCCTGGTATATTGCCTCCCATCCTGGAATATAGCCTTCAATCCTGGTATATAGCTACTGTCCTCGTATATAGCCTCCCACCCATCCTGTTATATAGCCCCCATCCTGGTATATAGCCCCCCATCCTGGATATAGCCCCCCCATCCTGGCATATAGCCCCCATCCTGGTATATAGTCCTATCCCTGTATACTGTATAGACTCCCATTCCTGGTATATAGCACCTCCCATCCTGTGATATTGCACCCCTCATCCTGGAATATAGCACCTTTGCCCCATCTTGGGATATAACACCCCCCTTCATTTGATATTGCACCTCTCCCCATCACTGTATATGGCCCTCCATGCTGCCGTGCACACTAAAATAATAAACAGTGTAACATACCTGTCTGGCACTCCACTCCATCTCTCCTTCTGCAGCCATAGCAGCATCAATCTTGTCCTGTGTATGTGGTATCCGATCATGTGACCAGGGCTCACAGTGATGACATCACTCCCCGGGGGCGCTCAGACAGAAAGAAATCTATGCTTATCGATGCTTCTGCGGCTGCAGAGGGAGGGGGGAGGGGTCAGTACGCTTAGTGTACTGTAGTATACACTGCCCTTGCCAACGTTCAACACCAGCTTCAGCACTGAGAGGTGAACAGTGGGATACAGTGAATATTATGGTACACTAATGAGTGGGACACGTGATCATGTGCTGCTTCTGCAGCCCCTGCCAGCCTCCTCCAACTGCTCCAGAGCTGCCCCCTCCTACACAGCCCGCACAGCTCCACAGCCCCCGTATATTCGAACCATAAAATGCACCCCCCACTTTTCCCCACAATTTGGGAGAAAAAAGTGTGTCTTTTGGTCCAAAAAATATGATAATTATACTGTCTATATATATACAATGCATGTAAAAGTTTGAGCACTCTTGGTCAAAATTACTGTTATTGTGAACATATAAGCAAGTTGAAGATGAAATTATCTCTAATGGTACCTTTACACGCCGCGACGGCAGGCTGGATACAGCCCGCTACAGGCTACAAATGTAGCTTGTAGCGTCAATGTAGCCCGTCGTAGCGGCGTCTGAAGACGCGACGCTACAGCCGGCGACAGATACATCTGTTTATGGGCTCTGCTCGAAAACAGATGGCTATATCGCCGATGGTAGCGAGCTGTATCGGCGTGTAAAGAAGCAACGGAAGGGAACTCTGGACACCCTGCGCTGTAGCTGCAATGTAGCTAAGGCGTGACCTCTGCTCCGTCTTACCGCGCCCCATGTGCGATCATTGGTGGAAGCTTCTGCGTGCCGATTGGCCCTTGCCGCACAGGCCTCCATCTTGGATGAGCTGTCCCTTCAGCACTACACATATGCGCCGTATGCACGATCATACCTTAGTACAATTACGCGGCCCACAACTTACGGGAAACCAAACCAAATGGCCCATGATTCTCATATACAGTGTGCACATCCTGTAAACACATAATGAAGAATGCTGGACACAGCGGTGAACAATGTGTTACGGGCCGGCCTGCCTTTTTATTGAACTGCAGATGCCGCATAAAAGTGTCCCTTGAGTGTCTGCGCGCAACTGAAACACTGATGCACGTATACAGACACCGCATTGAAGTCGAGTAGTCAGTACACAGCGCACAGGCTTGCTGTACGCATCGCTCTGTGGGTGTTGTACAGTAGGTGCCGCAGAAGTGCTTCGCCCGTGTCACTGCGCGTAGGACTAGTTCAAAGGGTGCGTGACCCGGAACGTGGCCGTAATGACGTAATTACGACAGTTTCATTTTCACTCAGCCTGCAAGGTGCCAGCCCCTCCTCTGCACACACCATTGCAGTCATGGCGGCCGTTCACCGCGCTGCTACGTGGGGGATGGCTGAACTGCTCATCCTCATAGACTACTGTGACCGGTATGACTATTGGGGTCACCGGCACCACCGTCATCCCAGGCTGCGTAATCGCGCCACTATTCGGCGGATTCAGCGTGCTCTGCTGAATAAACTCGGGGTGCAGAGAGTCGCCAAAGCAGTGCAGAAAAAGATCGCGGACCTGAAGTCCAAATGCCCAGGCCGCATAATAGACATTCGGGCCAGGATTGCCAGCCTGCGCGGTGAGTACTTAAGAGGGCCACACATGATTTGTATTGTATGTAAGCACAACAAAAACATAACAATTGGTTCACAGACATCCGTGGTATAGTGAGATGGACACCGGCAGACATGCAATGGGGGACAATATAGCCCGCACATTATAGATAGACTGCCTACACATCTGCCTACAACTAATGTTCATGTGCCACCCAAGATTACTCCACAGTGTTACATGCCCTCCAACCAATTAACACACTCATGCCACATACCTACGCTATACAGAATACCTGAGATCATCCCATGTATGAAAAACACAAAACACATATAACAAATCTTGAACTGTCAAGACATCTCAGAGCCTAAACAGTATGCTGACACATCAATTATTGTTTCATAATCTGCAGATGCGGAAGTGTCAGCCGATGAGGCTCCCCCACAACTGGCTGCAGGTGGCCCACCAACCCCACCGCCGCAAGAGGCAGCTGGCCCACACACACCACCACCACAAGAGGCAGCTGGAGCCCACACACCACCGGGGCAACAGCCAGCTGGGCCACCATCCCCACCAGGGAATAGCCCCTCACCAGGGCATGAGGAGGAGGAGGACCCTGATGAGCCTGCGTTGGTGGAGGCAGAGGTGGGCTCGCCTGGTCGCCAACCTGATGCTGTGGCGCAACCCCCAAATGGAGCTGCGTTGGATGTTTATGGCGGTAAGTGATTTCAGTTTGATTAGAGGGGCCGAACACTGTAAGCATTGTTGTTGTTACTTGGGAAATGGAAAAGCTAGGCATTTCTGACATAATGTCCTTCACACACTCTTGCAGATGGAGAACGTGCTGGAGCTGCCGGCTGGAGTGTCAGTGCCTCCCCATCACCCCCTGATAGTCAGGATGATGTTGCGCCCGAGGGTAAGGACAATATTGCTTGTGTGAACCTGACACAAACACCAGAGGTAGGATTCTGAAGTAATGATGTTTTTCCCCACACACAATACAGGTGTACCCACCATGGAGGACGTCGTGAGGCTCACCACCAGTTTGCCCACTGACTGCAACGGGCCCTACACCGGGGAATACAGGATCTTACCCGCCTGTCTAACATGGTGGATACCGTCCTGCAACATCAGGATGGCCAACATTAAGATGGAACCCCCCGTAAACAAATTTGCCCCCCTGACCCCCAAATGTGTTGTCCTAGTTGAACTTACAGACGTTGCCTGTTAGGCTTTTGATGTGGATTGTTTTTTTTTTTTTTTTTGGCCCCCGTTGGGCTCTTTTCTTATAGTGTTCCACTATCACAAAAGGGGGATTGTGGGATGGCCAGGGCTTTGGCCCTTGCACCTATCCTGTCCCACATTGGGACCATCAGGAGTGTGGATTAACCAGCCCTTTACCTTATGGACCTATCCTGTCCCACATTGGGACCATCAGGAGTGTGGATTAACCAGCCCTTTACCTTATGGACCTATCCTGTCCCACATTGGGACCATCAGGAGTGTGGATTAACCAGCCCTTTACCTTATGGACCTATCCTGTCCCACATTGGGACCATCAGGAGTGTGGGATGGCTACACCTATCAGAAAGCTGCATTCTGTGTTTTGTGGCAAATGACTTCCACACATGTATGTAGCAAATAAAATGTCTTTGTAATTTTTACTTTGCCTCACTCATGTCACAACAAGAATATGGGGGGGCAAATGTTCAACAGGTTAATACCTCACACACATTACTACAGCTCTTTGTCAATGTCCTACCACAGTACAAAGTAACCTATGGTCGTCCTACACTGAGGCCATTGGCCCATATTGTGTGTCTTGGCCCAAACTATATTGTGAACAACACCATTCACCCAGGCTGCCCCCCAAGCCATAACCCAAAAGAAAAACACAATTGAGTTTGTTCAAATATTTAATAACATCAGATTTTGGAAATAAGAAACAAATCATAAGAAGCAATTCTGCTTAAAAGTCTAACAAAAACATAAGGCAAAAACAAAAAGGTGCCTCCACATGAAAAAGTCCAGAGTGCCAATTGGGTGCATTGGCTACTAGTGTCCAACTTCATCATCCTCTGTCGGCTCTGACAATGCCGCATCCCCCCTCCTCTGACGGCAGCCCCGACCTGCCTGAGAACGTGTGGTTTGACGACGACGTGTTGGGGGGGGATGGGGTGACTGTGGCGGGGCCGGTCTTCTCACGGGCCGAGATGGGGCAGCTGGGGAAAGGGGCCACAAGGTGTGTTGCATGGGGGGGGGACGTGGCAGCCCCATTGAAGGGCCCCATCATCGGCAGCATCAGCGGCATTGTTGAAGACCCTCAGAAGGATCTTTTTCTGGAGCGGCTCCATCCCTCGCATTCTGTCGCTCATGTAGAGGGCGTTGCTGTCGATGTGGGTCCGCTGTTCATCCAACAGCACGCGTCGGGCCCAGGTGCCCAGCTCCGTCTCTGGTGGTGCAGGACGTCGGCGACGACGGATCCTGGAGCTGGGCCCTGGGCCCGGACCCACATCACTCGCCCTGCCCTCCTGCTCAGCCCCAGATGTCATGGGCTGAGCATCATCAGCGACAGAATGCTCCGCAATGGAGCCGTCCTCTTCTGGGGCCTATGGGGGGGAGAGGAAACAAAAGAAAACATTAGTGACGGCAAGGACCACACCATACCATGGACACAGGACACAATATACCACTCCCACTAAAGTAAAGGCACTAACAAAATATATGGAAGGAATCTACAAACAGCAACCCACCAAACTTTTACAACAACAAAACCTGTATTGCGCCTGGACACTCACCTCTACGATTCCCGGTACTCAGCACAATACAGATTTAGGTGTCAGTCAGAGAGCCGTAACCCAATGAGTACATGTCACCACAACACCTTGATACTGGGAGCTGGGCTGGCCAAACACAGAAGTTGGGCACCTTCCCATTTGTAATACTAATATGATGTCAAACCATCAAACCTTCAAAGAACTAAAACCCACTTGCACCAGAGCCAACACACATGTGTGGCAGCAAAATTTAGTAGATGGCACTATGTGCCTCTTTCATTTTAATCCAATAATAATTTAAACAACATTACACATGTCATTTTTCCGGTACCGATATTTGGTGGAAATGCTATTTTGGAATGCGGCTCTCTGCGTTAAATTCATATAATCCAAAATCATGGAAGGAGGCCAGATTCACAGACAGAAAAAGGTTTCCCACACCAAGGCCGAAAATGTGTCAAAAGTGTGCTAGTTCTGGTTTGGGCAAACCACACATGTGAAGGCAACATTGTGGGGCAACACTGTAACACGATTACCCACCTCCTGTGGCGCAGATGGTGATTCATCCGGGCCTACATGGGACGCAGCAACGGGGCGGTTGGTGGTCGTTCGACGCGAGCTCCCCTCGCCCAGGATGAAGGTGAAGAGGGGATAGTACCATAGGGTAGGTGATGGTACCTCCTCAGCTCCAGCCCCTGAGCGACGGCGCAGGTAGTCATTGTGAGCCCGCATGAACGACTGCCGCATGTTTTTGATTTTTAAGGCCACCGCATGCTGGTCCCAACTCTTGCCTACCCTTGACTCCAAGCGATTGGCTAGAGCCACAAGAGTCCTGTAGGCCTCGGACCTCGCTGCCTAGTTTTTATATTGAGGCAGCGAGCTGCGCCACAAACATTCGTGCCGCTGATACTCCGTGAGAAGCTGGGTTTCAAATTCCACAGTACACCTCGGCATCTGGGGAAGACAAAACACAGCCAATCCAGACCGTCACGACACAAGCCATATCGATCTGTCAAAACCTTGTGAACATTATTTACATGCTCATAAGGTTCTCATATGTACATTATAGGCAGCAATAACTGTTATTACAACTTGGCCTATGTGTGCCATTTGCACAATGTCACACCGGTCCAAAGTAAAAGACATATGTGACACAATTACACATGTCAGGTACTCTGTGGCCCCCTAAACATGTGTGAAACCTGATTTAAGACCCCACTGTCCATATTAAAACAACACCTGGAGACGGTGTGTGCGTACCAACCTGTAGGCCAACATGTGAGCAAAGACATTGTGTGGTAGCTACTACCTTTGTACTGAGCAAAATGGTTAACATTAAGCAGATGAGAAAGGAGGGCGTGGTATGTGCCAAGACTGCACATACTACATGTAATGTGCAAACACATCATCATGTAGTTGTGTGGCCATCCATGGGACTACAATTGTAACAGAGGTAACAAGAATCCCAGCAATGAAGGGACCAATAATTGCAGGCATCAAATGCTGATGTGCCTGACAGTTCTAAATCTCTACTTTATATGTTTGACTCACAAATTACATCAAAGGCCAAATGTATACGCACACAATACCAGTTGAGGCTATACCTGGCTATTACCATACACTAGAAAAACTGACCCATCTGTCTAATTAGAGGGCCACAATTAAAGGCCGTATCAAAGATGCCCATACACACAATGCCTAAGCGGCCGCCAATACAAGCATCAGCGTCCCGTGCACTTTCATAGAAACCGCTAAAGAGGCTTACCGTCAGAGCAACAGAAGATAGGCAGGACACTAGTAGCTCAATGCACATGGACCTCTGGACAAGGTGTAGTGGCCATTGGCCTGCCTTTATAGTCCGCTAAACCAATCACAACGGACACAATGACGCACGGCGTAATGGGACACCTGGGGCCGCAATTAACCTCCGCTAATTGGTGGAGATCGCTGAATCGTGATAGGTTGCCGGCCCTTTAAAAGGTCCGCATGCCGGCAAACATTACGCTTGCTGGCCAGACCCATTAAGTAAGTATCTGTGGACACACATGGAAATGGCGGGGTGTGGGTGCATATGTTGTTGTTATTTGCGACCGCAGGACACTGTTTTAGCGTAGTGTATAGGGGTCTGTATTGCTGGGGAAGATATAGTGTACTGTGTGGACTTGGAGTAGGCATTTGGTTTGGTGCTTATGAATATTTGAACATATACATTGCTGTGTTTGTTTCCAGACACCATACAGGAGATTGGCTGCAGGACTGTAGACAGAAATGTGTTACTCCTGTCAATGTCAATGTCAATGATCAATGTCTGCATACTGGTTGTGGCCAATGGAGACTGGGTCGAACGGGGATAGGATGAGACATGGCTTGGAGGTGTGGCACTCAAGACATAACATAGATGGTTCGGACAAATGCCACCACCAAAAACATATGTAACCATGGGTACCCAACCTCACTCATGTGCTCAGTTGTTGGCTTCTTGTAAGCTTACTTGACCAGCCTATCGGGGTACGTATTGTTTGTTTTACCTCCCAGAATAGGAAATGGCCACATTTTCATTATGGTCTGTGTTATGGCATCTGCAAATTTGTTATCATACATTATTGGTGACACATGTCCCTTTCTAACTCACCTAGGTGCAGATGTTTTACTTTGACAAACTCCCATAGAAGTTGATGTAGAGGAGGCCATTATCATTAGGCGTCTTCCATTTTGATTGGGGTGACTACTGGGTGTTTGCCTTTCCTGGCTTCAGGGATGTGTTTCGGGGCCTGACGCAAGTTCCTCTCCAGTTGGCTATAGTGTGTCCTCAAAAATAGGTGTGGCTTGCTTAACCTGCTGACATTGGCACATATTGTTCTACCTACTCATGTTGTGGTTTCTCATCTACAGGTGCTGATATTGAGGATGCAGAATATCCATGACCGCAATGTTATCGTGGCTCTTGCGTTGGTGGAAGAGCAAATGTGGTATCAGGATCGGTATGAAAGGTTGATGAGGCGCAGACAGCGGCGGTTGTGGACCCGTGATTGGCTTCTCAGGCGGGAAACCCGGGGCCACATGCAGCTGTTGCGGGAGCTGGAGATTAACTGTCCTGATGATTACCGAAACTATCTCCGTATGGCCGAGGACTGTTTCACCTTCCTATTGGAGCGTGTAGGGCCAATGATAGCGCGTCAGGACACTATAATGCGCCCATCAGTATCACCTGCTGAGCGGTTGGCGATCACTTTGCGGTTCCTGGCTACAGGGCAGTCCATGACATCACTCACATACATGTCACGTGTCTCCCTGCCCCTGCTGAGCCGCCTGATCCCTGAAACGTGTTGGGCCATCTGGAGAGCTCTGCAGCCAGCCTACATGAAAATGCCAGAAACAGCTACAGAATGGCTGGAAGTAGCCCGAGGGTTTGAAACCCGGTGGAACTTCCCCAACTGTGGCGGGGCATTGGATGGTAAGCACGTGAGGATTACCAAACCTGCCAACTCTGGCTCTTTGTTTTTCAATTACAAAGGGTATTGTAGTATAATCCTCATGGCTGTAGTAGATGCCAACTATGAGTTCCTCTACGTGGATGTTGGAATGAACGGTCGCAACTCAGATGGGGGTGTGTTTGCCCGAAGCTCCTTGGCAACACTACTAGGGAATGGTGGGCTAAACTTACCCTCAAATGACCACACGACCGAACATCTCAACTTTGCGTTTGTGGCGGATGAAGCATTCCCACTTCAGGAGCACCTACTGCGGCCATATCCACAGAGGGCCCTTACTTCTGAGAGACGCATTTTCAACTACCGGCTATCCCGGGCCCGCCGTGTAGTTGAAAATGCGTTTGGGATAATGGCGAATAGATTCCGGGTTTTTCATACGGCTATGCATATGAAACCGGAGTCTATTGACGCGGTAGTGGTGGCCTGCTGTGTGCTGCATAACTTCCTGCGTCGTAGGGATAGGCCATCATACACGCCAGGAGGTTATGTAGATCATGCAGAAGCTACAACAGGGGAGCTCCGTCCAGGGTCTTGGCGTGATGAGGGCCATGTGATTGTGCCACTCCAGCCGCAGAGCCATGGCCGCACTCGGCAGGAGGCCAGGGACAGTAGAGACGCTTACTGCTCCTACTTCAATGGGTCTGGTGCAGTGAGCTGGCAGGACCAGGCCATGTAGTTTGGCTGGTTCTGGGAGGTTTATTTAACTTTGCAATGGAGGTGACAGCAGGGTGGCTGCACCCCTTTTCTTTTGTGTTGACCAATTTTATTTGGTTTTTTTTTCCTAATGTGCATGATGTTTAGTTAGTTAGTTAGTTAGTTTATGTTGTTTGAAATTTTTTTTGCTGCTCCACAGGTTCCAATTTGGGTTCAATTTGCTCTCTCTGCAATGTGTTGGCAGATTGTGACATGCACTTTATTTGTTGTTTTTATTTGGATGTATTTTTGGTTACAATTTGTAATCCAAGGTCACGATGAATGATTATGATTTATTAAAGACTTTTTTGGATCCAAAAAAATGTGTGAGCCTGTTTACTTGGTGGAGGAGGGAAATGTGATGAAGTTTATGGTGGGGGGCCTGGGATGTCATAGCCACCTATTGGCTGGGATTGTGCAGACAATATGTGTGGGTAGCCATGTTTTTTTCCCAGTCTTTTGGCTAACAGTGTTTGTGGCCATTGTGCGTACATGAGCCTTTATTTTGTTCTAGGCAGAGGGTCACCTGCAGACAGCACATTGATGCAGGACATATTCTTCTCAGGTGTTTTCTAATACACTGTCACACAGATCTTTCACAGGTTTGCTACGGAGCAGTTCCACTACATTCACATCTGTTGCCAGAGATAGATACATACAATGTACACAGAGAGCGCACATACTGTGTGTTGTAAGCCGCTCATGTGTGTCGCAGAAACGCACCTCGCCGCTATCTACACACGCCGCTGTCACAAGCGCTGATCGTGCGTGACAGGGCAAACACTTGTACTACGTACACATAGCCCCGGCACCGCTACTTTTATGCACACTGGGTAGATGACTTGCCACCGCTCCTGGGTGACGCTTTACCATCGGTTTAGATGCATTCGCCACACTCCGCCATGTCACAACCGCTTATTCCGTGCTTCACTCCCCTCACTGGTACGTCACGTCTCGGCCATCCGCCCTTTCCGTCGTGCCCAATCACAACTCCGTAGTGTTGGCCAATGGTTGTGGTTTGGGCGCGGCGTACAGGACTGTGGCACGCCTATTGTGTTTTACGTCCTGCCTTTGTTGCTCCCACTCACCCTGTGGTGGCGGCGTGTGAAGCGGGTACGCTAAGCTACAGCTGGCTACTTGAGACACCCGGCGATGTAGCTAGCTATAGATGTAGCGTGGCGTAGCACACCTTGTCGCGGCGTGTAAAGGAGATGCGTTGACCGTTTGTAGCCGTTTGAGCGTGCTCGTGCACGTGAAGTAGCGCGATGTATCCAGCCTGCCGTCGCGGCGTGTAAAGGTACCATTAGGGACCTTTCTCATCTGTGGTAAATTACAATCGCAGCAGGTCCGGCAGATTTCCCCGCACCTGCTGCATCTGCCAAGTAACGGCCGACTTCCATTCATTTTCTATGGGGCGTACGGTCAGGTGCGGCAATTGCGGTTTTGCCAGATCCCGCACTTGGGGCCACGTAAAAAAATGCTACTAGCAGCG
The DNA here is from genome assembly GCA_033576535.1 of Allobates femoralis. Taxonomy (NCBI): domain Eukaryota; kingdom Metazoa; phylum Chordata; class Amphibia; order Anura; family Aromobatidae; genus Allobates; species Allobates femoralis. The sequence continues at coordinate 386,939,501 of JARQOC010000003.1, forward strand.
GTTTGTTTTGCGGTGCCAAAGTGCTGCGAGATCCGAAAAAACCACACTTGCCGCACCTGACCGTAAGCCCCATAGAGAATAGAGAATCTGCCGAACCTGCTACGATTGTAATTTACCGCTGATGTGAAAGAAGCCTTAGCGGCATAAAGTTAAAGATGACATATTTCCTTTTCAACGTTTCCAATTCAACTTTTAAATTTTAAATATTTCAAAAAGGAAAATGGCCTCATGCACATTTTTGGGAATCCTTTATGTTTATTACCTTGCATCATCCAATTTTGCAAGTATCACAGCTTGCAAACACTTTGTCGCCAGCCAAGAGTCTTTCAATACTTGTTTGAGGGATTTTCATCTGTTTTTCCTTGGAAAAGTCTCCCAGTTCTGTGAGATTCCTGAGTCATCTTGCATGCCTTTTGAGGTCTAGCCACAGCTTTTCAATGATGTTCAAATCAGGGGACTGTGAGGGCCATTGTAAAACATTTAGCTTGAGCCTTTTGAGGTAGTGTGTTTAGGACCATTATCCATTAGCCATCCTCCTTTTAGCTTCGACATTTTCATATATGGTGGTATGTTTGCATCAAGAATATGTTTAAATTGTATTGAATCCATTCTTCTATCTACCTGTGAATTGTTCCCCGTGCCGTTGGCTGTAACAAAACCCCAAAGAATGATTGCTCTACCCACATGCTTAATGGTTGGTGAGATGTTCTTTTTCTGAAATTCTGTGCTCTTTTTTCTTCACACACTGTGCAAGCTCACCTCCTTCCTGTGCCTGTGATGTCTCTGATGAGATCCCCACTGCATGGCCATCCCCCTGTGAAGAAGAATGAGCTGCTCTGTATCACTGCACAGAGGGTCGACACCCCCTCCCCCTGATGGCATGGATCTTGAGCTCTAGATACTCCTGCACCATCCTCTCCAGTCGCTCACTATATGTCAGACTTCTACTCATTTCTGCCGATAGATGACTTGGTTTAGAAAATTGGTCAAAGGACTCCAAGAAATTGTTTCTGAAAGGTACATTGCTGCTGCTAATGTTTCTACGCTGACAACTTGATGTAACCTGGGTTGTAAGTGTAAATCTACGATGCATACTGTGTTGGGGAGAGCCGGTCCTAAGGCTACGTTCACACTATGCATATTTTTTGCGTCTTTTTAAGCGCGCTTTTTCCGGCAAAGTTAAAGGAAATTCACTTTGCTGTTCAGACTCTGCGCATTTTTCGGCCACGCTTTTGGGGCTGAAAACGTGCACGTAAAAATAATGAACTTGTCAATTGTTTGTGCAAATATGCGCATGCTTTCCTCCATAGGCCCCATTATAAGGGCTGGAATTAAGCATTGCTGTTCAGACAATGCGCAATTCCAGCGCCTATAAGCGTGGGCACATGAGGAAAAGCAGGATGTGATGTCACACGGGTGGAGGAATAATCCTGTGTTCCTCCCCTCGTGTGACACGTCAGGGCTGAAGTTTTGCTTTCCCAGTGTATCTACATCTACATACACTGTGAAAGTAAAATAACAGAGAAAAAAATGTATCAAAAATAAATGCTCACCTCTCGGCCTGCTGTCCAGGACCCGAGAAGATGTCCGATTGCTGCCTGCCAGGACCTTAAAATGTGATTGGCTGGTAACGATCAGGTAATATGTCACGTGATCGCTACCGGCCATCACATTTTAAGGTCCTAGCAGACAGCGATCGGATGTCTTCTCGGGTCCTGGACAGCCAGCGGAGAAGTGAGCATTTATTTTTTTTTATTTTTAATACATTTTTTTCTCTTTTATTTTGCTTTCATAGTATATGTAGATATACTGGGAGAGCAAAACTTCAGCCCCGACATGTCACGCGGGTGAAGGAACACAGGATTCTTCCTCCCCCCAAGTGACATCACATCCTCCTGCGCCTCCAGGGAGAAAAATGCGGCCGTAAAAAAACATGGTGTGTGAAATAAATAGCGGAGAAAAAAACATGGGAAAAAATGCGCCTGCAAAAATATGCGGCAATTACGCCACGTGTGAATGCAGCCTAATACTGTCTAAAAGCTTTTTTTTATGCTCCAGCATGTGCGTGTCCCTGTCCAGGGTGGGAAGCATTTAGCTAAATTTACTCTTGTACTGCAGATCCAACAGAGTGGCAACCCAGTAGTTGTTGCTACTTTGAATCCTAATGATATGGGCATTATATTGCAGATAGTGCAAAAGGAAGGCGCTCATGTGTCTGATGCATCCATAAGACTCAAATCCTTGTTGTATTGGTGGTGGCATAAAAATTAAGCTTCCTTCCTCCTCCATCTTCTCCCGCCAACCTCGGACAATATAAAGGGCACAAAACAGTCAGGAGAAGAGCAAGAAATTATTCCCCATCATATCTTCATTCTTGTCCTCCTCCATTTTTTTCTCCACTTCTGCATCTTCATCACAAGTTTGTCTGGTACCATGAGTTCCTCTCTGTCGCTCTACTCCCCCCTGACATGCCACCTGGCTGTGTGACGAGAGTCCAGACCTTTGAGATACTGATCTATTTTCTGCATCCTCCTCTTCATGTGGTACCACCACCTCATCCTGCAGACTTTTCAAAGTTTGCTCCATCATGTAGATGAGTGGAATAGTGATGGTGATGATGGCATAGTCAGCACTAAACATCTGATTAGCCATTTTGAAACTGTGAAGAAGGGTGCAGAGGTCCTTGATCAGTGGCGTAACTAGAGTCTGGTGGGCCCGGTGTAAAATTTATACCTGCCCTCCCCCCCATGCACAAGTTGGTCAGATGTATGAGCCCTGTGTAACGTTCTAAATACTTTAAAGACTCACAGATTGACCCCTCTCCCCCTTCATTAATGTCCCTCATCCTGCTATATATGGTCCTCCTCCTGGAATATGGTCCTTATTGTGGTATATATGTCCCCCGTCCTGGTTTATATGGTCTTCCTCTTCCCACCACCTTAGTCCTTCAATTGTTATAATGCATCCCCATATTCTTCCATACATTACAATGTACCCCAATAGTCGTCTATGTATTATAATGCATCCCATAGTCCCCCATTCATAAGGTAGCCACTATAGTCATCCAATTATTATAATGCACTTCCATTATCCTCCATATAGTATCATGTAGCCTCATAGTCCTCCATATAGTAAAATGCAGCCTCACATCCCTCCATATAGTATAATGCAGCCTCATAGTCCTACATATAATGTAATGCAGCCTCACATCCCTCCATATAGTATAATGCAGCCTTACTGTATATCCCTCCATATAGTATAATGCAGCCTCCTATCTCTCAATACAGTATAATGCAGCCTCATATTGCTCCATATAGCATAATGCAGATTCATATCCCTCCATATAGCATAATGCAGTCTCACAGCCCTCAGTATAGTATAATGGCGCCTCATAGCCCTTCATATAGAATAATACAGCCTCATAGCCTCTCCATATAGTGCAGCCTCATAGCCTCTCCATATAGTGCAGCCTCATAGCCTCTCCATATGGTTCAGCCTCATAGCCTCTCCATATAGTAGAATGCTCCCCCCTCCTCCCCCATAATCCTCTGGCCACCCTACACTGATTTATTAAAAAAAAAATTTGCTGCTACGGTCTTTTTACAAACAGACACAGGAGGAGGAGGTAGTGCTAGCCTGTGTTCAACTGTGGAAAGCATAAAGCAGAAAGTGATGCCTTCTCCTAGTGTGGAGGAGGCAGCACCAGCCTGCCTTATATGCATTCCACAGTGGAACGCAGGTCGGCGCTGCCGTCTCCCGCTTCTCTCCCTGACATACTGGCCTAAAGCAGCGTGTGTGCTGCCACGCAGTGACATGGATTTGTGTCCTTGGAGATGCCCATCCATGTGAAGCGGGCACCCAGCGCTGGGATCAGTGGTCGCAGGAGGCTGCGGGCGGCTTGGGCCCCTTATAGGTCCTGGCCCCGTCACACCCGTGACCCCTGCGACTGTTACGCCATTGTTCTTGATCTGTGCCACTCTTGAACATTCGGCCCCTTTAAGCCACAGTATGTGTCATTACATGATGTGTCAGGTCTTGTCACTGCTGCCACAGTCGCTTCAACATGTGCAGAGTGGAATTCCAACATGTGGCGTCCTGCCAGTACAGGTAACTACAGACCTACCTAAAACATGGATGGATTTCCACAGTGAGTACCCCAAACACATACAACACCTTCCACCCCAGACCTGTAGGGGTAGCTCCACTTGCTGCCTTTAAGCAAGATCCCTGATAAATACCGGTGCTGGGGGCGAAGTTAGAGTGTGCAGTCGCTAGGAGAACTGTGAAGAAGTCCTGGTGTGTTGGAGCCGTGCTAGGCCCGAGCCAGTTGGCGAACGAGCAGTTAACAGCCTAGCCAGTGCAAGGGACCTAAGAGTGAGGTCGAAGGCAAGGCGTGAGTAACGAAGTGAGAGCAGACTGGGGGCAGAGGAGCCGTACTGGTTCACCCTAGAAAGTCACCCGGACACCGGAGTCCGAGTCTGCAGGAGAGCCTCTAGCCCAGCAGAGAAACTGGTTCACCGAGGAGACTCCAGTCTCCTGGGCATCTGTATAGCAATCAAGAAGGGAGCCAGTCACCGCAGGAGAGAATATTGTGGCAGTCCACACGAAGGTTTCCCACTACAACACACAGGTGACAGAAGAGCAGAGGAGGCCAGGACTAGTTTTACAGGGGGTAGGGGCTTCATCAAGGGTAAAGTGACAAGGAGGCCTTAAACTCACTCACCGTGGAGATCCAGAAGTGTTTCCCTACCACCGGAGTGTACCCTGGACATTACCTGCAATTCCACCAGTAAAGGTACAGAAACAACTTACGGTGTGTGTGTCGATTCCTCAGTCCCTAACCCTGTCCAGCACAGAGACTGCCACAGCTGCTTGGCAGCGCAGCCAACTCCCGGCATCAATCCGTGTCACCTCACTGCAGCCCCGGGGACTCTGCTCCGCCTGTGGGGAGCTATACCACCCAGGTGTCCAACCATCATCTCCGAAGGCCCACAGCAGCACTGGTGCATTCACCAGAAACCACAGGTGGCGTCACGACAAACTTTATTCCCTTTTCCACAATTTCTACAATTTTTAGGCTGACTACTAGGGCCACGGGTCCGGGCGGGCCACCGGTGACATCCCTGCAACTTCACGCCTGGGTACCAAGTCCCCATAGGCCCTTGGGTGAATCAGCTTATCAAATGGTTAACTGGTTATGCAAAAGACCTCTGTAGCGATGCTAGTCGATGAGAACAGTGGAAAGGAGCAAACAGCCACTGTGTCTTTTGCAGCAGCCCATCCAGGCCAGGATAGTGGCATAGAAATAGCTGAACAATTAGGTTGCGGACGTGAGCAATGCAAGGCAAGTGTGTAAGTTTTCCCCAGTGTAGGGCTGCCACCAGGCTTGCATCATTATCCCACAAGGCCTTCCCTTGCTCCAGTTTTAGCAGAGACAGACATAGCTGAAACTCGTCCTGCATAGCTGTCCACAACACTTCAGCTGTGTGACTCACATATCCAAGGTATTTGAATTTAAGCATTGCCTGATGGCGGAGAACCCTAGCAATGCAGTACTGAGGTGGGATGGATTCGGTCTGGACTGCAGCAACATTAAGAGAGAGGTCGAGGGCAGAGCTGGTAGCCCTAGAGTAGGTGAATGAGGCAGAAGCAGTGAATGCCAAAGTAGAGGCAGATGATTTCAAGACTTGGGTTGGAGCTCCTTCCCCCCAGACCCCACACATCAGAGTCAGACAGTGGCCAGAGAGGTAGATGTAACACCCCTAGCCATATTTGTTCACACCGGTCTCAGTGGTGATATGCACCGTGTCACATACAGATTTTCTCAAGGAACGTGGGATGTTGACTGCGACATGCTGGTGTAAGGCAGGCACAGTTTGCTTTGAAAAGTAATGACAAATTAGCAACTGATTTTGGAGGGCTACGATGCCCATCATTTTTTGGAAACCATCTCTATCCACCAGGCGGCAAGAAAGCATTTCCATGGCCAACAAATGGGAGTTGGTGACGTTTAAGCTCTTTGCTTTGGCATGTGTAGGAGGAAATATTATTTTCCATGACCACAACTGTGGGACCAAGGGCTGGCTGCTTTGCTGAGAGGATGAAGTAGGGTGCACTCAACAAACTGCTGCACTGTGGAGGAAGTGTAGGCCCAGATTTTATGGTGGTTTGACAAACAAGTGGTGTGCTTGGTGTCTAGGACTGGTCCAAACCAGCAAGCGTGTCCACTTCCATAACAGCTGAGGGTCTGTCAGTCGCCCCAACTATAATAGATAAACAAGTGGAAGTCCTGCAGCTGGACACTTGTTGGACAACTCTTGCCACTCTGAGGAGGAGGAAGCAGTAGATGTGTTTTATGCAGAAGACGGTGTTTGGTCAGGCCCGCTTGGCAGTTTTAACGCAGTAATTTGTACAGAGTAACACCTGGTGTTGGGCCATGTGGCGGTTTATGCATGTAGTAGTCAAATTGGTGGAGATTTTGCCTCAAATTAATTTTTGACAACAAAAATGTCAATTGACTTGAGTTGCATAATCTTTTTTTGTGGTATGAAAAAAGTCCCAGGCTAGGCATCTCTTGCTACCTCGAACAACTACAGACACGCATCCACTGATGTCCAGAGCCAGACTTTTGGTTGAGGATATATTGCCTGTAATGATTGCAATCCTCAGTCTCTGTGTGGGAACACACAACCTAACCTCCTCAACTTCATCCTCCTCTTCTGCTGAGCTACTCAGCTGTGTAGCTCTGGGTTCATTCCAAATCGGATCTAGAACCTCATCATCAACCTCTCTGTTGTCCCACTCCTCGCCACAAGAGTCACCCTCCTCCACTTCCAGCCCTGAACACACAGTACAGTGTGGGTGTTCTTTAGGTATCTGAGTCTAATATTAATCATCACCTCCACCCCCAGGGGTTAACGTCTGGTGAAGAGGGTCTGGACTCTGCTGGAACCATACTTACTCTGTCCCTGGATCCAACTCCTAAAGATTTTTCGGCATTGCTGCAGATATTTTCCTGCTCTGGAATAGGTGAATCTTTGGAGCAGACCTCTGATGCCAATGGAAAAGAATGTGTGAACATCTTTGCAGAATTGCCCATCTTTGTTTCCCCACAATCAGTTGTGCAGCTGGCGGGTTGTTGTGACACGGAGCGAAACATGGGTAATTTGGGTGCCACCTTTGAGGACTGAACTGTTTGTGGTTTTGTGGTAGAATTCCCGTTTCCAACAACCTTTATCCCCTTTCCACCACAACCTTGGGATTTCCCACTCTTTTCTGCACATGGATTTGAAAAGCACTTGTTAGAGACAAAACAGTCTTTTTAGAGGAAAATAGAGGTTTTGAGAATCACAGGTTACAGGCCAAAAAATGCCTTTTTTAAGGGAAACTGACAGATATGAGATTCACAGGTAAGAGGCCAAACAGAGCCTCTTTAGGGGAAACCATAGGATTTTAGATTCACAAGTTAGAGGCCAAAAATGCCATTTTAGGGGAAACCAACAGATTTGAGATTCACAGGTTAGGGGCCATAATGCCTTTTTAGGATAAACTGAAGGATGTGAGAGTCACGGGTTACAAGCAAAAAATGCCTTTTCAGGGGGAAACGGAAGAATTTGAGATTCACAGGTTAGAGGCCAAACAGAGCCTTTTTAGGGTAAACTGAAGGGTTTGAGAGTCACAGGTTACAGGCAAAAATGCCTTTTTAGGGGAAACTGAAGGAATTCAGATTCACAGGTTACAGGCCAAACAGAGTCTTCTTAGGGTACCTTCACATGCCACAATCTTGCCTGGCAATATGAGGCGATCTGACGTGCGCGTGCACGTTTTTCATGGTCACCTCAGATCGCCGATGGCGGCATTACACGCCGCAATCTTGCCCTGAAAGTAAGGGGATGTGTTGCTCCGGAAATCGCCTCACCTACAGCTGGAAATCGCCTCACCTACAGCGGAAACAATCTTGCCTCATTCCATCGCCGCTTCACACACCGCAATTCCAAAGGCAATGTGGGCGTACATGTTCAGCGCGGCAAGGAGATAGGCATACCACAGTGGTTTACACTGCGCCCCATACGCGCTCATTGGACAACACAACAGCGTTACGATTGGTCAGTCTGCTCTGGAAGGCAGGCTAATACATGACGCAATTGAAGATGTGTGTTGCTGAACGAACAGCTCTTCAAATATGACACCCTCTCAACTGTCAGCCAATGGGAACACAGTAGCCAACACCAATCATCACAGACGGGGCGTAGACTACAGAACGGTTGAGGCACGCCTACGGGAAATCCTAGGCAACGCTGTTTCCATCACTATCACCCGTTCACACGCCACAACACGGAAATATCGCCTTCATGGTTGCGGCTGATTTCTGAGCACTGTTCAGGAATCAGGCGACGGCTGAGAGGCGATTTATCGCAGCAAAATTCCCCAAACACACGCCGCAACTGTGAGGCAATTTCATGGCGATTGATCTGGGGCGACATATTGCGTTTAAGATTGCCAGGCGAAATTGTGGCGTGTGAAGGTACCTTGAGGGGAAACTGAAGGATTTGAGAATTACAGGTTAGAAGCCAAAGCACCTTCCAAAGAAGGAAAACCCACTAAGCGGTAGATTCAGATATAAATGCTTCTTTATTATAACAAACAATTAAGATAGGATGATAAATACAGGAGGATAAAACACAGAGATCCATGTGCATCAATTAACAATGAAAGCAGATGTGCATTAGAATCTATTATATAATCACGAATGGAGCGAGTGCCCCTTTTGAGACCGCACTCGCTGCGAGTCAGCGTGGTCATGTGGATACGAAAAATGCATTGGCCGCGCAGCGGCCAATGCGAGCAGTTGTAAGGCGACTCGCTATGCCCGCGCAGCGGGCATGGCGAGTCGCCTTAGCAGCGCGAAGCATTGGCCGCGAAGCGGCCATTGCGAGCAGTTGTAAGGCGACTCGCTATGCCCGCGCAGCGGGCATGGCGAGTCGCCTTAGCAGCGCGAAGCATTGGCCGCGAAGCGGCCATTGCGAGTCAGAGACTCGCTCTGCTAGAATCCCGATGCATTGTGCATCGGGCACCCATCTAGTCTATTATATAATTGCGAATGGCTTTTTTGCCCCCGGCGTGGTCATGTGGATACGCGCAAAGCATTGGCCGCGAAGCGGCCATTGCGAGTCGTGCGTGGTCATGTGGATACGCCCGAAGCATTGGCCGCGCAGCGGCCATTGCGAGCAGTTCTAAGGCGACTCGCTATGCCCGCGCAGCGGGCATGGCGAGTCGACTCTGCAGCGCGAAGCATTGGCCGCGAAGCGGCCATTGCGAGTCAGAGACTCGCCGTTCTAGAATCCCGATGCATGTGCATCGGGCTCCCAGCTAGTAAAATATAATGGTATAGAGGATTTTGTATCATTGCTTACCTGGGTATTGCGGTGCACTTTCCGGCAGCAATAGACAATGTTATGTACTACAATGATTGCTTTTTCCAAAAACAGCCCACTGTGTTAATCCACAGACACGGTTAGGCACAAATAAATGGCTAAGACAATGTGCAATAGTGTACTATATGGTAGTATAGTATGTAAAAAACTGCAGGTATGTATTCAAAGATCAATATAAGTAAGGTAGATCACACTTGTTAACTGATGATACATAAATCGTATACAAGGACTTAGATGCTCTCTATGATTTGTACACTGTCAAGTAAACACGCCACAATAGTGCAACCTAACTCAGATATCACAGTTAGATTCAGGCATCAATAGTAAAAACACTGTAGTATTTACCCATCGGTAAATACTATAGTGTTTTACTATTGGTACCTGAATCTAACTTAGCCCATATATGATGATGTGATATTTAACCTTCACAATAACCCTGATATAAAACACAAAAATTGATTATCCTAATCCCAGAGGCTACTGTCCTTACAAGGGCAGTCCACAACTACCCCTGTATGTTTTGCCCTTGTCCTATCCCTTCTGTACGTCCCTATGTATTTCATCACATAGACTCATCAAGGGACTAGGTACCTAAGGATGTTTCTAAAGTCTGGGCTATAACATATCACCAACTCCAGACATTTGCTAAGGAGCTGAGTCAGATAGGATCAAACAAGGTTGAATGTAACTGACTTAGCCAGATGCACCATGCTGCATCAGACATCACATGGTGAAACGTGATCTCGGTGATGGGGTCAGAACTACTACTGCTTCATATGTACAGAGCGTGCGAATTGAAAAATAGATGTGTCTAGGTAACCAAAATTGTAACAGCTTAGTGAAACAAGTGATCACGGAGGCGGAATCAGAACCCATACTGACTTCATATATATAGAGTCTGTGCATTGAAAAATAGCAGAATTAAGGTATCAAAAGTAGAACAGCAGGGTCATTCCATGTCAAGTGATCCAAAAATGAATATTTTTTTTCCCTGACGTCCTCAGATTTTTTAAATTTTTTATCTATATGAAGAACAACTTTATCTAATTACAAAAAAAAAGTTTTGAATTTTTTTCTTTATCAGTTAATTTTTTACAGATTTTTAAAGTTTTAAAAAAGTGCGAATTTTGGCCTGGTATGGCTTTACATTTTCTATCATATCTCGGGCTAGAAATAAGATAGAGAAACAAAATAAACACCAATCTACTCAGAACTGTCCAGGCTTTCATCAGATATGTCACAAGAGGATCTTTGTTAATATTTTACCCATGTGATCGCAAGCGCAAAACTTTAAAACGCATTTCCGAAAAATCGGCGCGCTTTAAATATTTCAAAAACTGCCCATGTGTCTGCTTTGCTCTTAGCCACATCTGTACCAAATTTCAAGTTGGGATCGCAATGGGATCATATTTTAACATATTTTACTAGTAATAGCATCAATGGGTCATTCCATATCAAGTGATCTAAATATGAATATTTTTTTTTACCTGACGTCTTTAGATTTTTTTATTCTTTTTCTTTATGAAGTACTACTTTAGTTAATTACAAATTAAAAGTTTAGAATTTTTTTCTTCATCAGTTAATTTTTTACAGAGTTTTAAAGTTTAAAAAAAGGGTAAATTTTGGCCTGGTATGACTTTACATTTTTTTATCTCAGGCTAGAAATAAGATAATGAAGTGGGAGAGGCATCATTTTACTCAGAACGGTAACAGCTTTCATTTGAGATGTTACAAGACTATGTTTCTTTATATCAAATTCAAACTATTGACGGGCAATTGTGAAAAAATGACTGATTGTGTTCTTGGTGATTTTTGAATTGACAATATAATAGTTAAATATTTTGCACTTAGGTCCAATGAATGCGTCCATGGGGTCAAGCTGGGACAGAGTCATCACAAATTAGCCTTATTTGCAGATGACCTGCTAATTACATCTCCCAGCCCCTGGTCTCCATCCCTTCGGTCTTAATGGAGTTTGAACGGTTCGGACAATTGAGCAACTTTAAAGTGAATTGCTCCAAAACCGAGGCACTCAATATTTCTTTGCCTGGAGAATTGGTTTCTCATCTATCTAAACAGTTCCCATTTAAATGGAAAGTAGAAGCCATTAAGTACTTGGGAGTCCTTATACCAAAAGATCTTAAACAAATATTCAATTTAAATTATCAACCCCTTTTGACTAACGCGGAATCGGCATTTACCTCCTATAGACAATTAAAGCTATCCTGGTTCGGGAGAATAAACGTAGTCAAGATGGATGTCTTGCCCCGACTCTTATATACTTTTCAGACAGTTCCTGTTCTATTGGATAGAGGCTTCCTCTCCAAAATGCAATCTATGATCCTTAGATTTGTCTGGGGGAACAAGAGGTCCAGATTGCGAATGAATATCCTATCCTTGCCCAAGACCAGAGGAGGGGTTGGACTACCCAACATACGAGCGTACTTTGAGGCTTCCTCTCTTGTTAGAGCTCTAGATTGGCATTATCCTGCGTCCTCCAAGAAATGGGTAGGGGTGGAGCAAGAGGGTTTGGGGATTCCGCTGAAACACCTGCTTTGGATTTCCCCTAAAGACTCCACAGACCTAGTACCTTTGACAGACATGACCAGAAACACCTTGAAGGTATGGCACCTAGTGACGAAAACCCTCCGCTTAAACGACAGACTTAGGCCTTTGACTCCCCTTTTTTCCAACCTATCTTTCCCACCCAGATTTGACAGGCAGAGATTTTTATGTTGGCGGATTGTGGATAACACCCGAGTAGGACAGACTCTGTCCAGTGGTGGTTTGCCCCCGATGGCAGAGCTACAACTCAAAGAACCTACGAGACCTCTTAAGTGATTCGAATTTCTCCAATACAGAGCATACTTATATTCAGCTGACCACTCTTGCAGGGTAAGATTGACGCCCAACGTATTGGAGAGGTTATTCCAACTGGAGGTTCCACCGAGGCGCAAAATATCAGTTCTATACCAGGCCTTAGGGTCCATGAGAGAGCAGGGCACCCTTTACTTCCAACGTGCTTGGGAGAGGGAATTGGGGTGTAGCATTTCAGAAGCTAATTGGCAGAAATGCTTTATATTTACTCACTCACTAGCTAGCGCTTGTTCTGCACAAGAAAGAAGCTATAAGCTGCTCACTAGATGGTACTTGTGCCCGACGACACTCCGGAACATGTTCCCTGGAACCCCTGATACCTGCTGGCGCTGTGGGGAAGAGAAGGGTACAATGATACACATTTGGTGGAGTTGTGGGGAAATCCGGCGGTTCTGGTCTGAGGTTTTCAATGCATACGCCCGGATAACAGGTAAACAAGCCGAATGCTGCCCAGAATCGGCAATGTTATCCATTTTTCCAGGTCCTATTGGGCTACAGAAGAGGGATATTCTCCGCTTTTGCATCTCGGCTGCTCGTGCTGTGATCCCGAGGTTCTGGAAATCAAGCCGGGCTCCATCTCTACTTGATTGGTTCAAAGAATTGATGGACATATATCGAATGGAGGAGCTCGCAGCTGATGCGTCGGGATCTCGGAACAAATTCTTAGGGATTTGGGTTGAATGGATTCTTTTTCACGACTCTGCAGAATTTAGGAGTATCTTTTCCAGCACAGATAATATGGCTCGACCTCTGGCTGATGGGGAGCCAGTGGGATGAGTACCCTTTCTCCTTCCCATACCTCACCCGTCCCCCCCCCCTCCTTTTTTTCTTTTTTTTCTTACGTGGCTTTTCTTTCCCAGTATAACTTTTTCTAATGGTTTTTGTTTCTCTTCTCTCTCTCTTCTTTTCTATCTCTCTTTTCTTCCCATCTGATACATTCAGTCTAGGTATTTCCTTTCTACACCTATACCTTCTGAATTCTAGTGAACATTAGACAGGTATCGGAAACTCTGAGCTGTGAGTAGATCATTAATATTTCGGCCTTCCTTTCCGGTACACCAGTCGATAGACTATTCCAACTCGGCCTCAACGGGTAATGACCCACTTACGTGGTCAACCTGTTAGAAGGGGCCAAGTGATAAAAATCATTCTGCTGGGGCTGCTTGTCCCCTTGACATCAGAACATCTCAAAACCCTGAGAAAGGTTGTATACTTGAGTGTTTGGAATTATATTTAGATTGTAGTATATATTGCACCAGAGATAAGCGCAAAAGTAAATTTGCAGCTTATCTTAAAGTTACTAATAACTTTGTGAATTCTCTTTTTGTATATTTTATATGTCTCAAGATTTTGTTAAAAGATTGAATGTATGTCTTTCATATGTTTTTTCAAAATTTAATAAAAATGAGATTAACCATAGTTAAATATTTTAAAATATGATCCCATCACGATCCCAACTTGAAATTTGGTACAGATGTGGCTAAGAGCATAAAAGACACATGGGCAGTTTTGGAAAATTTTTATTAAAACGTTTTTTCGGAAATGCGTTTCAAAATGTTGCGTTTGCATTCGCATGGGTAAAAAATTAAAATTAACAAATATACTCTTGTGACATATCTGGTAAAAGCCTGGACAGTTCTGAGTAGAATGGTGTTTATTTTGTTTCTCTATCTTATTTCTAGCCCGAGATAAAAAAATGTAAAGTCATACCAGGCCAAAATTCACCCTTTTTTTAAACTTTAAAAATCTGTAAAAAATTAACTGATGAAGAAAAAAATTTCAAACTTTTAATTTGTAATTAACTAAAGTAGTACTTCATAAAGAAAAAAAAAAAAATCTAAAGACGTCAGGTAAAAAAAAATATTCATATTTAGATCACTTGATATGGAATGACCCATTGACGCTATTAATAGTAAAATATGTTAAAATATGATCCCATTGCGATCCCAACTTGAAATTTGGTACAGATGTGGCTAAGAGCAAAGCAGACACATGGGCAGTTTTTGAAATATTTAAAGCGCCCCGATTTTTCGTAAATACGTTTTAAAGTTTTGCGCTTGCAATCACATGGGTAAAATATTAACAAACATCCTCTTGTGACATATCTGATGAAAGCCTGTATAGTTCTGAGTAGATTGGTGTTTATTTTGTCTCTCTATCTTATTCCTAGCCTGAGTTATGAGGAGAAACGTAAAGGCAGGCAACAGCGAAATTCACACTTTTTCCGAACTTTGAACATCATTTAAAAAAAAAAAAAAATTTTTTAAATTTTTCTCTTCACATTTTGCATTGTCTGACATGCTATTATCAAATAACAAAATCTCAAAAGAATTAAAAATATAGAGGTAATGATCATTGGTTCACTTGACATGGAATGACCCAGCATGAATACTTAATTCAAGTTGAAAATGACAGTGTGCTCATTTGTAGTTATTATAATTTGGGACCATATAGGTGGGAGATGTTAATTAGCCATCATACCCAACACCATATCATAATATTACTAGAATAAGACAAGCATAAAGATCATCATGTTCTGGACTTTATGCTCAAATCAATGTGGCCAAATAACAAGATGTCAGATAAAGCTAGAGAAGTTCAACTATTAATTGACACCTAACGGTGCCTCAGTATTCAAATGGAAACTTCATTTTGCCTCTTTTTACAACACCATATAGTCCCAGTTTCCTCCACGAGGAGGTTTTTGCACTGTCAATGCTGACAAAGTGTAACACCTTGGGATCAGCATCATGATTCTCATTAACGTGTCTCACCAATGAGGTTTCCCGACAGTGCTCAATATCACCAAGATGATATCCAATACGGTGTCTGAATTATCAGATTGTCTTACTGACATATTCTTTACCGCACTTACAGAATGCTTTGTAAATTACTCCCTGGGTACGACAATTGATGAAGGTACGAATCTCATCATTTTTGCCTGTCACATTATCAGTAAAATTCTTAGGCATGTCAATGGAGGAGCAGGCAATACACTTTGAACATTTATAGAAACCTTTCAATTTTTTGTCAGCCATGTCTCCTCAATAGGTCTCATCAAATAACTATGTACAGCCCGATCCTTGAGTGACCTCCCCTACCTGCATGTTATCAAGTGATGTGTCCAGAGTTTTGGTCTGACATCCGGGTCCATCAGAAGGATTGGCCAATATTTATCAAGAATCTTACACACCTCGGTTGAGCCATTGTCAAAAGTACTGATCAATCTGACCAACTTGTTATCATTGACCACCTTCTTTTTGTCAATGTTCTCTTGGTACCCCTTGCTTCCTTAAAGGCCTGTTTTAGGATATCTCGAGGATATCCACATTCTTTAAATCTTTCCTTCAACATGTGAGCTTGTCTTTCAAAGGTATCCATATCAGAGCAGTTCCTCCTTATGCGCAGAACCTTCCCCTTTGGAATCCCTTTCTTCAAGTCAACAAGATGGCCGCTTTCCCAGCGTAATAATGAATTAGTGGCAGTAGGTTTATGGTAAGTGGAAGTGTGCTGTCCACCATATTCATCAATCCAAATCAGAATATCCAATATCGTTATTATCAAGGCCCGCTACATAGTTGGAAAATTGGTCTTTAGATACAGACTAGACAACAAAAATGTCCTCTATGTAGCAAGCCCAGATCTTGATAATTACTGTATCAAGAAATGTGTATGGCCATTTAGAATAATAAGGATGGGTATGAGGTGTTGCCTTGTAATTATACATTGACATATTTACAAGAATTAAAGGGGGAGTTTCTGTGCATAAGGAGGAACTGCTCTGATATGGATACCTTTGAAAGACAAGCTCTCGTGTTGAAGGAAAGATTTGAAGACAGTGGATGTCCTCGAGATATCCTAAAAAAGGCTTATAAAGAAGCAATGAGTACCGAGAGGACAACTCTTTTGATTGCCAAACAGAAGGTGGTCAATGATAACAATTTGGTCAGATTGATCACTACTTTCGACAATGGCTGGACCGAGGTGCATAAGATTCTTGATAAATATTGGCCAATCCTTCTGATGGACCCAGATGTCAGGCCAAAACTCCCGGCACATCGCTTGATAACTTACAGGAAGGTGAGGTCACTCAGGGATTGGGTCGTACATAGTAATTTCATGAGACCTATTGAGGAGACATGGCTGACTAAGAACTTGAAAGGTTGCTCTAGATCAGGGGTGGGCAACTCCAGGCCTCGAGGGCCGCACACAGTCCAGGTTTTCAGGATTTCCTTAGAATTTGACAGTTGGTAATTTTGTAAATTACCAACTGTCAAATTCTTAGGAAATCCTGAAAACCTGGACTGTGTGCGGCCCTCGCGGCCTGGAGTTGCCCACCCCTGCTCTAGATGTTCAAGGTGCATTCCCAGTCCCTACATTGATGTAACAAAGAATTTCATTGGTAACGTGACAGGCAAAAATAATGAGATTCGTACCTTCATCAATTGCTACACCCAGGGTGTAATTTACAAAGCATTCTGTCAGTGCAGTAAAGAATATGTCGGTAAGACAATCTGAGAAAACAGGCGCCGCAGTGGATATCATTGTGGTTATATTGAGCACTGTCGGGAAACCTCATTGGTGAGACACGTTAACGAGAATCATGATGCTGATCCCAAGGTGTTACACTTTGTCAGCATTACCCATGTAAAAAATCTGGTGGAGGAAATTGAAACCATATGGTGTTACAAAAAGAGCCAAAATGGATTTTCCATTCAAATATTATGGCACAGTTATGTCTCAACAAACATGAACTTCTCTAGCTTTATCTGATATCTTGTTATTTAGCCACATTGATCTGAGCATAAAGTCTAGAAAATGTCCTTTGGTGTGCTCTCTTTATTTCTCTTTCTCTGTTTATATTATGATATGGTGTTGGGTATAATGTCTAATTAACATCTCCCAATTATATGATCCCATATTGCAATAACAACAAATGAGCACAATGTCATTCTCAACTTGAATTACCGTAAGTATTTATGCTGTTTTACTTTTGGTACCTTAATTCTGCTATTTTTCAATGTGCAGACTCTTTATATTTGAAGGCAGTATGGGTTTGGACCCCCCTCCCTCTGTGATCACTTGTTTCACTAAGCTGCTGCAATTTTGGTTACCTAGACACCACTACTTTGCAATGCACACACTCTGTACATATGAAGGCAGTAGTGGTTCTGATCCTGTTTCAGAGATCACATGTTTCGCCATATAATGAGTGATGCAGCCTGGGCTGGCTCCAGGTTTTTGTGGTCCCCGAGCTAAACAGTCTCAGTGGACCTCTTTAACATAGACCATTATTCATTAATAGAATATAGAAGATGCAGGCTGTGTATATATAATATAGAGGCTCCTGGGTGGGCTGTATATATAATATAGAGGCTATGCAGGGCTGTATATATAATATGGAGACTGCTGGACTGTACATATAATATGGAGACTGCCGGGCTGTATATATAATATAGAGGGTGTGGGCTTTATATGTATAATATAGAGGCTGTGTGCTGTATATATTATTTGAGGGCTATGCTGGACTGTATATATTATTTGGAGGCTGTGCTGAGCTGTATATATTATTTGGAGGCTGTGCTTTGCTGTATATATCATTTGGAGGATGTGCCAGGCTGTATATATTATTTGGAGGATGTGGCAGCCCAGCAACAGCTTCCCAATAATATATGCAGCCCAGCAGCAGCCTCCAAATATTATATATACTCCAGCACAGCCTCAATATTATATATACAGCTCAATCTCCAAATAATATATATAGCCTAGCACAGCCTCCATATACCTCAGCAGCATCCATATACCCCAGCAGCAACCTCCATATACCCCAGCAGCAGCCTCCATATACCCCAGCAGCATCCTCTATTTACACAAGCACAGCCTCCATATACCTCAGCAGCAGCCTCCATATACCCCAGCAGCAGCCTGCATATACTTCAGCAGCAGCCTGCATATACCCCAGCAGCAGCCTCTATATACAGCAGCAGCCTCTATATACCCCAGCAGCATCCTCTGTTATATCCCTGCAGCAGCCTTCATATACCTAAGCAGCAGCCTCCATATATCCCAGCAGCAGCTTCTGTGGCGCCCCACAGGGTTAGGCATCACACCGAGGTGTTGTGAATTCTGCTTGTGGG
Organism: Allobates femoralis; assembly: GCA_033576535.1. Classification (NCBI taxonomy): domain Eukaryota; kingdom Metazoa; phylum Chordata; class Amphibia; order Anura; family Aromobatidae; genus Allobates; species Allobates femoralis. The sequence continues at coordinate 386,957,949 of JARQOC010000003.1, forward strand.
CTCCCTCCTGTGGTTGTGGCTGGTAATGCAGTTGATCCTGTTTTGCACTCTTGGTCAGGGGAATTGGATAATTGCAATTCTGACTGCGGTATTTAAGGTTGCAGGATTTCCTCAGTCCTTGCCAGTTGTCAATGTTCCTGGAGGTGTTTCACCTCTGTCTGGTCTCTCCTGCCCTGCTGCAAGACCTCCAAGCTAAGTGTATGGTTTAGTCTTTTTGTGGCACACATGCTGTGTGCTTGTTTTCTGAAATGGTCTATTTTTGCTCAGAGTGCATGCTGTGTTAACTTGCTCTCTGTTAGGAAGTTTTCTTCCTAGGATTTTTGTGCTATTCATTTGTATGGGCTTGTTCAGCTTTTTGTGTCCGTATACATATATTGAGAATTGTAGGATTCATAGGAGGTTTGCAGATCTAGAGGGCGCCGAGTCTTGAGCAGACTCAGGGTATTTTTGTATTACCTGCAGTGGATATTTTTGAAGGGCTTTTATACTGACTGCAATAGTATCCTGTCCTGTCTTTATCTATCTAGCTAGAAGTGGCCTCATCTTTGCTTAATTCTGTTTTCTGCCTCAGTGTGTCTTTTCCTCTTACTCACAGTCAATATTTGTAGGGGGCTTTCTATCATTTTGGGGTTCTGCTCTGAGGCAAGATAGCATTCCTGTTTCCCTCTTTAGGGGTAGCTAGTTCTCCCGCCGTGTTGAGGTGTTTAGGGTATGGTTAGTCACATCCCACGGCTACTTGTAGTTGCGGAGTTAAATCAGGAACTGCGGTCAGTACAGGTACCACTTCTCCTGTGAATTTTATTCATGCAGCTCCAAGGTCACCGGATCATAACACCGGGGTATTGCACTCGTAAAAGAGGTGTAATCTTCCCCAACTGCAAGTGGATACTAAATTGGAGGGTGGGACCCATTCCTGCACTCCCACATTAGACTAGTGGTGGGAGGTTATCCCGGGAGAGATCTAGCACCTCTGGGGAGAGAGTTAGGAGTGAGGAGTTGGAGAGGAGTCGAGGAGGAGTGTGGAGCGAGTCGGGAGGTCTAACAAGACAGCTCCAGGCTGATCCTGAGGGAAGATGAAATGGGATCCTGAGGGGATCCTGAGAGAGGGTGCCTGACGCGTGAGTCTGGGCCCGAGAGAGAAAAGGGGAACCCCAACGTGGAGCGACCATACTCCAGGGAATATATATACAAAGGACAACGCCTCACACGTTGGTGATAACTTCCAAATTCTTTATTCCCAGTCCATTACAAGTGACGTTTCGACCACAGCAATCTGGTCTTTATCATACTCCAGGGAATTCCGCAGTCCACCATGGGAACGCCGGACCCGAGGAAACGGCCAGAGTCCACCTCTGAAGTTGTCAACCGGCTGCTGCAGTCTGTTCACCGGCTGTGGTACCCTGCCAGATGGAGCGGTCTGCCTGCTTCTTCACTTCGAGGGAGGGGAGCCCCAAGACTACCTTCAAGAAGTAATTGGGTATAGACTCATCCTAGACGGGAAAGAAAGGACATGGGTTCATCAACTAAGGCATACCACGGGTACCACCATACCACCTGGCATCCACTTGCAGCCACCCGTAGAGCTACCTGTTTCTTTAACAACTTTTGCTGAACTGTGGACTTGAATGCTGATGACTGCTTACAGTAAAGTACCCGAGAGAGTGAGTTTGTCTCCGTGTCTTTGTGACATTTATCATCAACCTCTTTGCTTACAGCAATGCTGCCCCAGAGGACCAGCTCAGCCTGTAGGGAGCTTTGCCATCTTTGCCGCGATACCATCACCCTCCAAAGGACTATGGCGGCACTGGTGACCCATCACCAGGTACTACAGGTGGCGTCACGTGACAAACTCTTATCCCCTGTACATAACGCCTCTATTGAAGTGTCACCCAGGCCATGGGCTTAGGCACCGCCACCCGTGACATCCCTGCAAACCCCTCCGAGCCTGATACCCGAGTACCCCAGGGCCTGGGCTCGACACTTCCTGCAAACAGTATATATATATAAAAAAAAACAATTATACACACCTTCCTTTCTCTTCCCCTACCGTCTTCTCCTCAGATGCTGTCCCCATCCTTACAGCAGGCTCCAGAGGCTGTGGAGCTTCCTCCTTCCTGCACAGCTGCAGCGCACACAGTGTGATGAGGTTGCAGGGTGATGACTCATCACTTTGCTGCAGCTGAGGAGGAGGAATCTTCACAGCTCTAGGAGCCTGCACATGGCTAATTTGCATGTGATGCAAATTAGCCATGTGGACTTGGAGCGCGGCAGCACTGCGTGTCCTGTGATGGGCCCCTCGCTGTCAGGACTGCCTGTCCCTGATGGCAAGTGAGCCCTCCCAGCTGTCAGAGGTTCCGGCCCTGGATGCAGCATTGTGTGTCCGGCTATGTCAATTGCGTTCCACCTTTGAACACCTCCAGCTAATACGGCCAGGTATGACCTGACGGATATAACGTCAGTGTTCTGGCATGACACGCAGAACTGGCGTGTGCAGTGGCATTTCACACTTTCCATGTAGCTAGGTACCTAACAGTAGTATTGACAGCTGAGAGGAACATTATTAACTGATTCTGTTACATGTGTATGATGATTTGGTAGGATATAAATTGTTTGATCCTGCCTGACTCAGCTCCTTAGCAAATGGTTGGAGCTGGTATTATATTATGGTCCAGACTGTTTTATCTATTAGTTTTTTTGAATTTTGATTTATGTATCGTAGTGACTGCTGTCATCTGTAACCAATAATAGAGGGACTGTATTTTTTTGCATTTTTGGTTGTTTTTTCTTCTTTGTTTGTATCAATTATTGGCTGTACTCTCTTTAGATGCTGCATTTTGTACATGAGGTTTATTCCTTATTATTCTTAAGAGATCTAATAAAAGTAGTTTTATCACTGTGCTAAATTAATAGTTGCTGTACTCTTGAGGTAATTTTGGTCGGCCGGCCAATCTTGGTAAGGTTTAAGCACTGTTCTGTGTTTTCGCTGTTTGTGGATAATGGCTCACTGTGGTTTGCTGGAGTACCAACGCTTCAGAATTGGCTTTATAACCTTTTCCAGACTGATAGATCTCAATTACTTTGTTTCTCGTTTGTTCCCAAATGTCTTTGAATCGTGGCATGATGTCTGGCTTATAAGACTGGTTTCACACTGCAGTTGTTTCCTGATCAGGTTCCATCCGGTTTGTGTGTCAAAACCAGGAGTGTCTCCAACACTCAGAACAGGTGTCAATCTTTCAATTATAGTTTTTCTCTGTAAAGGTATCGTCACACAGGGAGATATCGCCGGCGATGTTGCCGGTGATCGCGGGAGCACGCATCCCTGGCAACATCGCCGGGGAGATGTCACACGGAGCAACTTCCCGGCGATATCGCCGGCTAGTTGCCGCGGCTATCGCTCGCTGGGTTGCCCAGCAACCCAGCGAGCGGTAACCCGCAATGTTGTAGATAGGCGGAATCGCCCGCAACATTGCAGGTTGCCGCGTTACACAGGGCGATCAGGCATGATCGCCTGACCAACATCGCCAGGTTTCCCAACATTGTTGGGAAACCTGGCGATGCTGCTCAGGTGATTTGTCTCCTGATTATCGCCCTGTCACACGAGGCAACTCTTCGGCGATGTCGCCGCAACTTGGCCACGCCCCTCAGTTGCCGACAACATCGCCGGCGATATCTCCCTGTGTGACGTTACCTTAAGGGCCGCTTTACACACACAGATATCTGTGTCCAACTTCTGAACAGATCTCTGGTTGCAGTGAAATCATGGATACATTGTTCTATTTGTACACAGCCACAAAATAGAGCAATGTGTCCATGATTTCATAGCACCAAGAGATCTGTTCAGAAGTTGGTCACAGATATCTGTGTGTGTAAAGCGGCCCTTAGTTCCTCTCCTGGTTCCTCTCCTGGTTTTGGCACACAAACCTGATTGAACCTGATCAGGCAAAAAACTGCAGTGTGAAACCAGCCTAAGGCCACGTGCATACGCTGAATATCTGATGAGTTTTTTACCTCAGGATTTGTAGCCAAAACCAGGAGTGGATAATTAAATACAGAAGTGGTGCAGGTGTTTCTATTAGACTTTTCCTCTGATTGCTCCACTCCTGGTTTTGTCTACAAATCCTGAGGTAAAAAACTCATCAAATACTGAACGTGTGCACATGGCCTTAAGGTGGCTTCACACGCTAGGACCTCGTTAACGATATTGTTGAAACATCACGGATTTTTGATCATTCAAACGATATTGTTTGTGCGTCGTTGCGTGTAAATGAACGATGTAGGAAGGAAAATTCGTTCCATCATTCATCCAAAAAATGAGATCCTGACCTCAAATCTATCGTTAGTCATCCAATTAAGGATCTGTGAAGCAGCAACATCGTTCAGTGTGACACTATGATGAACGATGTCGTTCATATTTCTCCTATTCCTGCCGCTTTGTAAAATCATTCAATCGTTCTTCTCCAAGTAGCTGGAGCGTTGCCAAGTTTAAGATCGTTAACGATATCTCCTTACATGTGACAATGCACTAACGATGTCGGAAGGATTGCGGTCACGTGACATAGCTACCGATCTCGTTCACCTATATCCTAGCGTGTGAAGTGGCCTTAAGGATCTTTTGGTCTACTTCCCTCTGTCAGGCAGGTCCAATGTAAGTGATTTGTTGATTGAGAACAGGTGAGTTGAGAGGAGAATTACTTTTTCACACAGGGCCCTGTTGGGTTTGGATTTCTTTTTCCTTTAATAATAAAGACCTTCATTTGAAAATTGTATTTTGTATTTACTTGTGGTTATTTTGTCAAATATTTACATTTGTTTGGTGATCTGAAACATTTAAGTGTGACAAACATGCATAAAAATAAGAAATCAGGAAGGGGGAAGCACTTTTTCACATCACTGCATATCATAAAATAATAACTAAACAGAGACTGCTTTTCTAAAGGTGCTGTCACACAGCACAACCTGGCCAGTGATGTCGGAAGCGATGCGCGGGTGCCCGCTTGGTTCCGACATCGCTGGCCAGCTGTCACAAAGCACGGCTGCGGCCGGCGATGCCGCAGCGATGCGGGCGGTGACATCGCTCACTGGGCTGGGCTCAGCCCAGCGAGCGATCCGCAGCAACGCTGCGGTATAGGCTGGATCGCCGCTGACATCGCTCTGGCGATGTCACACGGCGCGATCCAGCCTAATCGCAGGTCGCAGGTTGTCAGGTTTACAGTTCTTCCCGTAAACCTGACAACCTGCGACTAGCGATAAAACACGGTCACGTCGCGCTGTCACACCGCGCGACATCGCTAGCGACATCGCTGGTACGTCACTTTTCCGGCGATGTTGCTAGCAACGTCGCCTGGTGTGACAGCACCATAATAGACTGACAGGTTCAGTAGAGATCCTTTCTCCGCAGTCTCCTCATTATCATAACAAGCTGGATTACAATGAGAGATAACAGAACCCACACTCACAGTAGGGGGTGTCAGAGCTCACCTCTTTCCCCTTCCTGAAATCTACATGTCACTAAATATGAGAACATGAATAGAAAACTCTCCTACTGAAATAGAGTCCCCTATAAAGACTTGTGATATATACATGCATATTCTCAGCCCAGCGAGCGATCCGCAGCAACGCTGCGGTATAGGCTGGATCGCCGCCGACATCGCTCTGGCGATGTCACATGGCGCGATCCAGCCTTATCACAGGTCGCCAGTTGACAGGTTTACGGTTCTTCCCGTAAACCTGTCAACCTGCGACCAGCGATAAAACGCGGTCACGCCGCTCATTTACACAGCGTGACGTCGCTAGCGACATCGCTGATACGTCACTTTTTCGGCGATGTCGCTAGCGACGTCGCCAGGTGTGACACCACCTTAAATGTCCATATATATCTAAACAAGCAAGATAGCAACTTCTATGAATGTACAGAAAACAGAATACAATATTCTGAAAGCAAAATTCAGATTATTACAAAGAGATTACACAGTCTGGTTTCAATTAGTTTAAAAAATATATGTGGCACATATCCTTAAAGAAAATAAGTAAAAATATATGGATATCTTAAGAAATTTGTAATAGGTTAGAATAGAGTAGGTCCCTTTCAAAAAGTCTACCTTGTTGTGATGGCAAGTTTAAAAAATCTTTTGGCTAAAACATAATCTGATGGCTATGTATGTGATACTGTGTTCGATTGAAACTGTGAATGTGCAGGAAGTGGTGCAGAAGTGGATTTTTTCCAAGAGTGTGCAGTGGGACTGCGAGAGGATCGAGGGGTTGAGGTGAAACTGGGGTGGAGCCTGAGTGGAGGCGGAGTTGGGGTACAGCCTGGACAGAGTCTCAAGGGGACCCAATAATGTTGCCAGTATAGGGTCCTGAAATTCCTAATGACAACCCTACACACAGAGAACATATGAAACAGACTCCATTTTTAACACATGTATCACTCCCATGGATGGGGTTATGTGAGCAGTTAGACCCACCCATCTGTCCGGCAACTCATAATATTGACATGCCCTAATAACTCTCTTTAGTAATTGACTAAAGTTGCCACCAGGCTTACATGACTGAGGAGGATAGCCACCTCTGCAATACATACCTCCCATCGGCTATGTGTCCAGCCGCCATCTTACATTAAATATATACATATCAAAGAACATATAACACACGCAATATTGTTTGGGGAATCTGTGGTGTGAATAAAGCTCAAGTTGAAAATATGTTATAGATCTAGAAAGGCAAACATAGATATTAAATGTTAAATCAAAATGTATGAACAATTTTAAGATGCTATATTTTGAAATTTGGTTTTGGCCGCTGGTTGAACTTTGGTGATATGTTTTCCTAGATATGATCGGTCAAAGAGGGAAATCTACTAAATGTGCTAGTGAGGCTAAAATGACCAGTGGAAAAGAAACTCTCCGTCTCAGAAATAATGGCATCGCGACTGTGGAAGAACTGGTAAGACATTTCAACTAATATATCATCTAATGAATAGAAAAATCTATTGCACTACCATAATAAAAATAGTAGGTCAATCCATAAACATATACTTACTGTATAGAGGGGTACAGGATGGGTGATATTCTTAAAAGGAACCTGTCACCTGGATCTAAGCCCCTACACTATCACTACCTGTCCCTACACCTTCCTAGCTGCTCCCTATCTATCCCTCTCTGAGGTAAATCCGCCCTATAAAACTGCAGAAAAATAACTTATAACTTACAGAAGTCCCTGAGGATGGGGACTGAAAAGGCGGCACCAGGCTCCATTCTGCCCCTCCTCGATGCAGCAGCACACGCCCCGCTGGGCGGCATTATTCTTTCTTCATCGCCACCTCCTCCATTTGGAATCTCCCGCCTGCTTTACACCTATCATGTTGTGGTGATGTGACCTCGATGTGGCTATTCACTGCTAGATTCAAATGCTGAACTAAATATGAAATGGAAAGTTTTTTTATATAAAAGTCCTATAATAAATTTTAAGATAATAATATACAGAATTAAACAATGTGTATATACCTGTAAAATAATTACAACCAATATGCTTGAGATGTAGATTATGCTTGCATGAAACTGTTAGCGATAAACTCTAGTATACAGAGTGTATAAAAAATAAAAAAATTTAACTTTTGATTGTTAAAGGAAAACTGTCAGGTCAAAAATCCACATGTAAATGGAGTCTGTGGAGCCTCGTTTAAGGGTCTCAAACACGAGAGTAGCCAGATATCCCATTAGGGAAGGACCTAGCCCTGGGGTGGACTCCTTGCGGAGACCACGATAACAACCATATTAAGTGGCCCTTTCAGTCATTATCCCGCTCAGTTATGGGCTTAAGGATACGACAAGGGAATTACCAAAGCCAGGTATCCATTCACAAACAGCTGTTTCGGGGTATTGCCCCTCATCAGTGTGGAGTAGGATTCTGGCTAGGTGGGAGCAATGCCTGGTAGACCAACATCACAAAGCTCTCACTGATCTCAAAGTTGACCAGTCGAGGAAAACGCTGCAGGCAGCTGTCTAAAGCGCTCAAACACATTGAAATCCATGGTGCATTGCCCCCTGGGAATTTGAATATGCAAAAACAGCTGTCTGTGGATGGATACCTGGCTTTTGTAATTCCCTTGTCAAATCCTTAAGGTTGTAACTGAGCGGGATAGTGACTGAAAGGGCCACTTAATATGGTGGTTATGGTGGTCTCTGCAAGGAGTCCACCCCATAGCTAGGTCCTTCCCTTGAGGGATATCTGGCTAGTCCCGTGTTTGAGACTCTTAAACGAGACTCCACGGACCCCATTTGCATATTCAAATTCCCAGGGGGCAATGCACCATGGATTTCACTGTGTTTGAGCGCTTTAGCCAGCTGCCCGCAGTATTTTCCTCTACTGGTCTCCCTGAGATCAGTGAGAGCTTTGTGATGAAAAATCCACATGTAACTGCTATCATTTTCTAATCCCTTGCTGTAATCTCTCTATTGATGTATTTATTTTATGTATATTTCCCTCCTATCTTCTGTAAACTTCAAATAAAGGGAATCATTCCATCTGTCACTCACAGTGAATGATCCACTGCACTGTTAGCAAAGGGAAGACGGAGGAGAGAGCTGCAGAGAAGGCGTGCATAATTACATGACAGTTTATACAGCACAGGACTAATCATTCTGCTTATATTGGGACAGGACTAATGCAGCAACTCTCTGCATGGTCTGACAATGGTGATAACATGGAAACTACAAGCGGTACAATAATGATTTTACATGCTTTTAAAAGGTCTGCCCAGGCACTATTCAAGGGTAATATTAGTATCATACTGAAAAATGACCTGACAGTGTTCCCTTAAAGAGGACCTGTTACCACCCTGGTGCTTTCCAAAGTAAAACACCACTAATGCAGCATGAATGCTGCATTCAGGGAATGGGTCTCCCATGTCTCTACACCCCCCCCTCCCGAAACCTAAAAAAAACACTTTTGAAAGATTTTTAATTTACTACAGCATCTAAGACTGTTGTTTTTTTTCTCTTTTGCTTATGTATATATGTATGTGTCTTCAGAATCTGTGTCATTATCAGCCCGACAAAGTGTCCCGAAAGCTTGCTATGTTCTTTTCAGTTAGCATTAAAAGGTATCAACCACTGAGGACTCTCAGATTCTACTATTTTTCTATCTACTGGCTAACACGGTACAAACATTTTTTACATTATTTTTTGAGCTTCTTAAGTTCTTATTTTTTATTTTGTATAAGCTCGATGTAAACTCTGTATACTAGGGTTTATCTCTAGCAGTTTCATACAAGCACAATCAACATCTCAAGCATATTGGCTATAGTTATTATACAGGTATATACACATTGTTTAATTCTGTATGTTTTTATCTTAAAATTTACCATAGGACTTTTATATAAAAATTTTTTTTCCATTTTATATTTAGTTCATTTGAATCAATTGGTTAGCAGCCTTTAACAATATCACTCGTCCTGTACTCTTTTATACAGTCAGTATGTTTGTTTATGGATTGACCTACTATTTTTATTAAAGGGGTTGTCTGGGCTTTTGCAATAATTCATATGTATATCTAGACTGCAAAAACACCAGGTTCCTCTCTGAGGTTATGTAATTTTTTAATTTTTGGGATTTATACCAGATCAGAATCCCAAACTGCAATATTGCCTGTCTTTTTTTTTTTGCTACATCCAAAGCCACAACTCTGGAACTATATGTTAGTCTATGTGTCATCATCATCCTTGGTTATTCTTTACTTCAAAAAGGACAATACATACAATATAAACATTCACCAACATACTTTGAGCTTCCCATCTAGGAAAACAAAACACTAAACAACTACATCATCATTAAACATATAACCATCATCATTTAACATATCGCATTCAACTAAAAAAAAAAAAAAAAAATTCTTAAAAGGACTACAATGAGCTCTCTGTTCAACACCATCATACCATCTATGTGAAAACAAAGAAAAAATAGGGGGCGCAATGGTGCAGTATCCACAGACTGATTTACAGAGACATAAGTTAATTTACTAACCTATACAAGTTGCGCCGTCCATGCACAACTATGGTTTGAGCCTCACGGTTTAGCAATCCTCCTCTTAACACGGGTGTTATGAGAGGAGGCGAGAGGCTGCGGGCACCAGACCGTGGTAATCGTTTTAATAATATCATACCATCTATAACCTTTTGCATAAGCAATAGTAAATGCATTTGAAACTCAAAGTCCTCCATGTATTCAATGGGAAGTGAGGCGCTATGCTCATTGGTCGGCGCCAGCACCCAGCGACCAATGAGCTTCGCGCCTCACTTTCCATTCAGATACATGGAGGACTTTGAGTTTCAAATTTACCACTGTAAGTGAGGCGCGAAGCTCATTGGTCGCTGTTTGCTGGCGCCGACCAATGAGCATAGTGCCTCACTTCCCATTGAGATACATGGAGGACTTTGAGCTTCAAATTTACCGCTGTAAGTGAGGCGCTATGCTCATTGGTCGCTGTGTGCTGGCGCCGACCAATGAGCATAGCGTCTCACTTCCCATTCAAATACATGGAGGACTTTGAGTTTCAAATTTACCGCTGTAAGTAAGGCGCTATGCTCATTGGTCACTGTGTGCTGGCGCCGACCAATGAGCATAGAGCCTCACTTCCCATTCAGATACATGGAGGACTTTGAGTTTCAAATTTACCACTGTAAGTGAGGCGCGAAGCTCATTGGTCGCTGTGTGCTGGCGCCGACCAATGAGCATAGTGCCTCACTTCCCATTGAGATACATGGAGGACTTTGAGTTCAAATTTACCGCTGTAAGTGAGGCGCTATGCTCATTGGTCGCTGTGTGCTGGCGCCGACCAATGAGCATAGCGCCTCACTTCCCATTGAGATACATGGAGGACTTTGAGTTTCAAATTTACCGCTGTAAGTGAGGCGCTATGCTCATTGGTCGCTGTGTGCTGGCGCCGACCAATGAGCATAGTGCCTCACTTTCCATTCAAATACATGGAGGACTTTCAGTTTCAATTTTACCGCTGTAAGTAAGGCGCTATGCTCATTGGTCGCTGTGTGCTGGCGCCGACCAATGAGCATAGCGCCTCACTTCCCATTGAGATACATGGAGGACTTTTAGTTTCAAATTTACTCAAAGCCAAACTCAAAGTCCTCCATGTATCTCAATGGCCAGTGAGGCGCTTCTCTCATTGTACTCATGACAGTAGCAACATTAACCCCTTACATTCCGTTTTATCTGTAATTTGTATAACACAGTGTGTAGTTGTACTGCCACTGCGAAGTTAACCCCTTATATACCATTTCTGCCTTAACTCCATACTTTGTAGTCTCTATTACTACTGCCAGTAGGAACATTAACCCCTTATATTCCATTATTGTTGTTATTTCTATTACACAGTGTATAGTTGTAATGACACTGCGAAATTAACCCATTATATACCAGTTCAGCATTAACTGCATATTTGGTAGTGTTTATAACTACTGCCCCTGGTACATTAACCCCTTGAACACCATTTTGGATATAATTTACACCGCTGTGTCTGTTGTGGGAGTGCCTGTGGGACATTAACTCCTTCAATACCATTTTTGATATCATTATAAGTTCCTACTCTGTTATAGTCCTGTTAGTCGGACATTAACTCTTTCTACACCTCCACTATATTGCTACCCTCACAGTTCTGCCTACATCGCCTACTTTGTCATATATCTGGTGTTTAAGTCTATTATTTAAAACTCTTAAAAAATGATATACAGATTCTAGACTCCCGATTCTTTAGAATCGGGCTCACAGCTAGTAATGAATAATAATCTTTTAGAAATGTCACCATCTTTTAGTAATACAATACAAATACACAGTCAACCCACAATTTCGTAACAATATTATCAACCACCCTCTGATAGCTTTTGATCATAGTAGAGAAACTACTTTTTCCAGCACATGGCCTTAAGGCCTAGTCTCACATAACACGCATCAGCGATCCCGATAACGATGTGCAGAGATCGTCAGTGCGTCGTTTAAACATCGCCGATAAGATGTCAAACAGGTATCTCACCAGCGATGTGACAAACGACGCACTAGCGATCCAGAATTATACCGAGGTCGTTGTGAATTTTCTCTCCATAGTGTAGCATTGAGATCGTTGCTCATTATCTGTCAAACACAGCGATGTAGCGTTCCCAGCGGGAGCACAACGACACAGGAATGACCCAGAGCAGTGTGTAATGATCAACGATCTCACAGCAGGGGCTAGATCGTTGGTGCGTGTCACACATAACGACATCGCTGTTGCGTTACAGATTTCGTGACGCAACAGCGATCCCAATAGCGATCTCGTTAGCAATCTCTTAATGTGTGACAGGGCCTTTAGTTCTCACTTGTATTGTATTTCACTTTGTCTACCCATGTGGCTACCCTTCCCCCAGCACATTTGGTGAGCTTGTAATAGAAAATATAGGTATTTAGATATATATGTACCAATGCTTCCCCTCTACAATCCACTTGTTGTCAAGAACACACAATGACATTTGGAGGAATTGTGCTGGGATTACGTGCATCTACTCAACTTTATAGCTGCTAACAGTTCAGAATGGATTGAAGTATAATTAAGTATCTAGACATCACCCATCACCTCTTCCCTGTCATTCCCCATAGCCCAACGTCTCCATCCACATAATACAGTCTTTGTCTTTCTGGCTTCTCTTTGTTCTGGA